>OY292401.1:22262444-22652360 GCA_958496205.1 Idaea biselata | reverse complement strand
AGATTATCAGGTCAGGATAAAAAGTATTAAATAATAAAACAACCAATTTTATTGATCATTAAAGTTTTACAAAGTTATACCCGAGAGCCCGTGAGATGGCCGCGGGGCCAGTCTAGCACAATAGTTGCCCTTTGTTTTCAGGGTGTCAAACATGCGTGTCACCTCTAATACAAGGGCAGCTATTGGGCTAGAGGCCGATTACATTCACCCACTGAGGAAACAATATTATGTTCTTGACAGGCGTCAATTTCACTGGAATCCATTTTCTCAGCGATCCTAGGTTTTTGTATACAGGTGGCCCGCGCCCCCCTGTAAGTCTCTACGCCCCCCCCTGGGGGGCTCCCCCCACTTAGGGAACCACTGGTTTAAATCATTTTAATGGATTGAATGAATGGTCAAAAATTTAGAAAATGGTTTATATCTCGGAAAATCTTGTGGAATTAAAAGAGGTAAATATGAACAGTCATAATACGACGCTGAAAACTGATGCCTCTACAGAATATAGATCTCACCTGAATCATTTCTTCAACATCTCCCTTCAACAAGCCCCCTCGCTTCAAGTGTCCAAGCATAGCTCTATTGGCCGTCAAGTGCATATCGGTCCACAACACTCCGGGCTTAGCCTCTCTAGAATATTTCAATATTAAAGTTTGTTAAGAATATCCTATTCCTTCACGCAAAAAACAGCTGAACCGATTGGTATTAAATACATGTAGATAGCTGGAGATCTGGAATACATCATAAGCTACATTTATCCCAATATTCCTGGGAATCAGCAGGACACACGGGTAAAATAGTTTTTACTTTTCTGACCGTTCCTAATTAAGTCAGTTTACTTAATAATAGTCAATATAAATTACCTAAGGACAGCATCTCTTCCGGCCAAAACCGCTTCGTAAATGAGTTTCTGATTGTCCGTGAACTTCCCGTTGGCCGGGAACGAGCAAGTTATGTCGGCGGCATATCCTGCGTAGTTGCCGCCCATGTCGAATAGACTACGAAAGAAAACATATCAAATTTGATTATTATCATCGAAAAATATTGCACATTATCATATGGCATAGTCAATTAGGTTCTATTAGTTTTTTACGCAAATTAATTCACAAAGATGTTATTTTGGCTTTCCCGTGTCGATAAGTTTAGCGTTAGGCGCGGCCGCGTGTCCGTAATGTAACGTGGCCCCGATGTGTCCCGACCCGCAGATGTAACACTCAGCACATATCCCCCGTGTCGATGAGTTTAGCGTTAGGCGCGGCCGCGTGTCCGTAATGTAACGTGGCCCCGGTGTGTCCCGACCCGCAGATGTAACACTCACCACATATCCCCCGTGTCGATGAGTTAAGCGTTAGGTGCGGCCGCGTGTCCGTAATGTAACGTGGCCCCGGTGTGTCCCGACCCGCAGATGTAACACTCACCACATATCCCCCGTGTCGATGAGTTTAGCGTAAGGCGCGGCCGCGTGTCCGTAATGTAACGTGGCCCCGGTGTGTCCCGACCCGCAGATGTAACACTCACCACATATCCCCCGTGTCGATGAGTTTAGCGTTAGGTGCGGCCGCGTGTCCGTAATGTAACGTGGCCCCGGTGTGTCCCGACCCGCAGATGTAACACTCACCACATATCCCCCGTGTCGATGAGTTTAGCGTTAGGCGCGGCCGCGTGTCCGTAATGTAACGTGGCCCCGGTGTGTCCCGACCCGCAGATGTAACACTCACCACATATCCCCCGTGTCGATGAGTTTAGCGTTAGGCGCGGCCGCGTGTCCGTAATGTAACGTGGCCCGGTGTGTCCCGACCCGCAGATGTAACACTCACCACATATCCCCCGTGTCGATGAGTTTAGCGTTAGGCGCGGCCGCGTGTCCGTAATGTAACGTGGCCCCGGTGTGTCCCGACCCGCAGATGTAACACTCACCACATATCCCCCGTGTCGATGAGTTTAGCGTTAGGCGCGGCCGCGTGTCCGTAATGTAACGTGGCCCCGGTGTGTCCCGACCCGCAGATGTAACACTCACCACATATCCCCCGTGTCGATGAGTTTAGCGTTAGGCGCGGCCGCGTGTCCGTAATGTAACGTGGCCCCGGTGTGTCCCGACCCGCAGATGTAACACTCACCACATATCCCCCGTGTCGATGAGTTTAGCGTTAGGCGCGGCCGCGTGTCCGTAATGTAACGTGGCCCCGGTGTGTCCCGACCCGCAGATGTAACACTCACCACATATCCCCCGTGTCGATGAGTTTAGCGTTAGGCGCGGCCGCGTGTCCGTAATGTAACGTGGCCCCGGTGTGTCCCGACCCGCAGATGTAACACTCACCACATATCCCCCGTGTCGATGAGTTTAGCGTTAGGCGCGGCCGCGTGTCCGTAATGTAACGTGGCCACGGTGTGTCCCGACCCGCAGATGTAACACTCACCACATATCCCCCGTGTCGATGAGTTTAGCGTTAGGCGCGGCCGCGTGTCCGTAATGTAACGTGGCCACGGTGTGTCCCGACCCGCAGATGTAACACTCACCACATATCCCCCGTGTCGATGAGTTTAGCGTTAGGCGCGGCCGCGTGTCCGTAATGTAACGTGGCCCCGTTGTTTCCCGACCCGCAAATACAAGTGTATGACACATGGCGACATCCGCCTACACGGTAGCAATGTTCAAGGAACACGGCCTCGCATTGGTACTCCTTTAATCCAGGTTTCACGTAGAGCATCACCTGATACAATACATAAATTCATAAATAGATAGGCAGATAAGTTTATATTTGAATTCATTCAAAGGAAAATTATATACATAACGTTTAATGGGGTTGAAAACTGCCATTTGCTCAGTTCAGATAGCGCTACTTACTATTCACTGATCACAAGGATTGTGTTTTCTTTGGCGAATACACAATTTGTTATGTTTTCACAACTATATAACTATACAAAGCGTCATTTTGTAAATTTATTTAAAAATTACTTAGTTGGTTTACGAAAAAACTATGAAGTTTGACAGAATCTAGGGATCACTTTAAAGTAACGCCACCTCTCTCGATCTTTTAGTTTTTAACCCAATTCTGTAGTCTAGCAGCAGATACCCATATTACATGCCTATTTAATGTACCTACTTAGTTTGAAGTTGAATGGCACCGTGTATCTTTGCATTGACATTACATAAATGCATTAACAAAACAATAGTACGCTGTTCTCCAACAGATGGTGTTAGGAGTAGCCGAACGAAGTGTTGCGGTAAATATTGTGTGTTTTAAGCTAGTTTATATATTTATACATGGTATATTGACCTGTTTATGTGCGTCGGATGATACTTTGCAGACGTATCGCATAACTTCGATCTCCTCCGGTGTTTTCGTAACGCGACTGCAAACAAAAATACAAGCTTGTTTACACTACTTGTGATGTGATGACTGATGACCTTGCGTACTCAATAATTATTGTTATTGTGTTACACATTCCGTCAATATTACAATTATTGTTGTTTCCTTGTAAACTTGTTTATTTATAATTTCTGTGAATATATGCGATTTAAATAGGTTACACACTTATTTTATTAGTCAATGTTCGTGGAATAGGTGTTTCTGTTTATTGTTTTAAGTATTAGATTTCTAACTGGGTAATTCTTACTACAAAATCATGTAGGTACCTACTTAAGGCAAACTAGCGCTAGGCGGAGTAAATGTATCTCTCAGGTTTTAAACACAGCTCTAACTAATGTATGCAAGCCAATATTGCTTGTATTTTTGACACTAATGGGAATATACCAACATGGGATGCAACCGGGATCGTGAGAAAATCGCAATGGGGAACATTTTGAATTTTGACATAATTAGTGTCGCTTAGCTAACTATAATTAGGTACTTGGGCTTAGTGATTTTTGCAGATTCACCTTCTATTATCATAACAAACTAGCTGCGACCTATCCCGTCCCGATGCCGTGGGAATATCGGAATCAAAACCCTATGTTACTCAGGGTGAATGTAGTTTCCTAATGGTAAAAGAATTATTGAAATCGGTCCAGTAGTTTTTGAGTTTATTCATAACAAACATACAGACGCACACACCCAAAAATACAAATCTTTCCTCTTTATAATATTAGTATAGATAGGTAAGTACCTACCTAATACATTTTCTAGCAACTCCGCTCTCAAATAGCTAACAATCGTCTTCTAAATCAATTCCCTAAATGGAATTGGTGAATATAGCTTTCTAATGGTGACAAATTTTTGAAATCGGCACAGAACACACGCACACAAAAATACAAATCTTTCGTATTTATAATATTAGTGTAGATAAGATGAGCGTTTGACAACTGCCTTGCCTGATGGTAAGGCTTATAAGCGTGCTACAGCTTAATGTAGCCCATGTAGAAGATAGGAAGACAGCAGTGGAACAAGATCTGACCCATCTCCCTTAGTAGCTGCACGGGTACATACATGGAGTTAGAGATGGCGCTGTGTGCAAAGTAATATTTATAATTTCGCGCACATTCGGTACCATGAACTTGAACGACCGAATACGCAATACAGATACTGATTAGTCATTCATTGCCTGTAAGTATTTGTTAACAGTAACGATGACAAATCGACGCTTCTAGCAATCCCAATGAATTTCTAGTATTCTAGCATTGTATTTAGGTAATGTATTCGACATTGAACTTATAAATACCTGTGCAATACAATAGCGGTTGGTACAAATTCAGTTCAAGGCTATTTGATTAGCTTTTACTCGGGCTTTTGAAACTACATTTAATTGTGGTTTTATTAATAAACTAGCTGTGTCCCGCGGTTTCACCCGTGTAAGTCCTTGGAAATTTTCAAAACTCTTTCTTATCGGATGCTTGCATAATATGAAGAACACACTCGAAATGTTTTTAAGGAAAAATACGCCTTCAAAACTACCTAGAAAACTGCTTAGAGCAATAAAAAATCTTAAGACAATATCATCACTTACCATCAGGTGAGATAGTGGTCAAACGCTCATCTATTAGCTGTAAGTTGAAACAGTTTGAGAATCCCTGCTCTAATCAAACCCCCGTATTTATAGACGAAACTAAGTGATTACTTTGACTAAGCACTGCCCTGTCTCGCTCTTATGAGTGATTTTTAACGTCAACCAAAAAGGGACAGACACATTACTTAGACAAGTCATTACTTAGAATTTACTATAAATACGAGTGTTCGTTTTATTTTTTAAATATTATACTTACAGTTCAGCGATAACGGGGAATAATGTTTCATTGTCTACATTGAATCTGAAAACAAGCGTAAAACAATTAGGCCAAGCAGCAGGGAAATCACATTACAAAAGGTGGTGTAACAAATTTTATGATTTTATGTTATTTAGCTAAGTTAGCTTAATATAAATTCAATTTCTTGACCTTGGGGCACGACGGGGTATGTCCGATATTTTGAGTTTAATATGCTTTTTGCACATAGTGTCTCGATAATAAGTCGTATGACAAAAGTGTCTAAGAACAGTATGTAGAAGTCAAAAACTCTTACATTCTGTCCATACATGTCAATTCTGTAAGTCTTACAGGTAAAAAGTTACAATCAAAAGAAGAAAAATGTTAAATGCGCCATTTAGGACACCGTGTCGTACTACTAGCGCCATCTTGTAGGCGGCCACCACAAATAATTTGTTGTTGCTTATTATGGAAACGATTAAAAATTATTGTCGTAGAAATCTATACTGATTTTATATAATGTTGTTTTTTCTTTTTTTGATTGTAACTTTTTACCTGTAAGACTTACAGAATTGACAGAATGTAAGAGTTTTTGTCTTCTACATACTGTTCTTAGACACTTTTGTCATATCACTTACTATCGAGGCACTATGTGCAAAAAACGAAATATTAGCAAAATATCGGACATACCCCGTCGTGCCCCAAGGTCAAGAAATTGAATTTATGTCAAGCTAACTTAGCTAAATAACATAAAATCATAAAATTTGTTACACCACCTTTTGCAAGGCTACGTAAGAGGTGATTTCCCTGCTGCTTGGCCTAAATGGTTATACAACAATGTTTATGTTATAGGTAGGTACTCGTAAATAAGAATTTCAGTCACTGTTGTGTAATGTACCTATTTACTGATTTTTCAAAAAAAATATGTTTATCTTTTAATTATAGTTGTAAAGATTACAACAATACGATCAACTTATGAAACTACTGCACTGAAATTGAATGGGATCATGACTTATCTATATTTTAATACATACCTACCTACTTGTACTTACTTAAAAAATAATAGTTTTGCCGAAACTTACTCATCTATTCCTTCAAAAACTGCTTCCTTAGCAGTAAGGCCACTGTCGGTGTTTGGACCACTCTAAAAAAGAAAGGGGAATTATAAGTTATGCCGCAGCTTTTATTGGCCACTGGTTTCAGTAAATAAAAATCAACATCGACAAAGTAATAACAACCTAAATTTATTAAATCAGCCACGGGAAATTGAGAATGCATCTAATAAACTAATAACGAAACAACGATAAGTAACGACGAATAATAATATTAAGTACCTAATGAGATAAATATTAACCATGCTATTATAAAATGAGTTTTATTTGCCAGACCTGGTTTAAACCATGATTTACTATGCCTAAATCATGGTTCAAACCAGGTCTGGCCTCAAAACTCATTTTATAAGAGCAAGGTAAGTATATAAACTAGATACATACCAAAGTTAGCAATGTTTCTGGTTTCAAGCCCTTCAGAACATCTCGTAACTGCAACAATGATACATTTCGAGTTATCTGATGGCCTCATTGGCACGTTGAGCAAATACCAGGCTTCAACGCAGATGGTTGTGGGTTCGAGAGTTCACGAACAAACGTCCCGCGCCGGGGACAATTACGTATTTAAGTTGACCATAAATGTTTGGAATTAAGCTCATTTTTTGGTTTTAATCGCGTGGTGGTTATTACTTCAAGCATTTGTTTCAATGACCAACAAAAACATGAGTTTAATTTCAATCCAACATAGCGTAAACAGAAGAAAAATCTAATCAGAAAAACAGTTGCATCAAGCGCCTATAATCGCGATTATAATAACAATAAAATCTTATCTTATCAATACATATTTTACCTAATTTAGATAAAGAATTTATTTATTTAGAATTTAGATAGAAGAAAATATTCCCCTATTCAAGCACTCTTACCTACAGGAATTCTATGTTTTTGAGACAAACAAATTTATAAAGTTTTGAAACTTTGGTGACATATACCTTTGCGTGTGGTGTTCAAGATCCACCACTCTCCCCCCCTCCCCATCAGTGTTACTACACCTCCCCTCACTGTCAAGTATGTCCGCGTTATCAGTTTTTTTCACTTTTTTGGGAAAACTATATAAGATCGGATAAAAAGTAGCCTATATATTAATTAAAGTCTATACCTATCTTGTTACCAAATTTGGTTAAAATCGGATGAGTCGTTTTTGAGATTCACGCGCCCATTGCCACAATCATGTAGACAAAGGAAAAACAGATTAACAGACAAACAAACAAACACACAACCAGAAAAACATAAAAATAAGCTCAATTGTTTCAATAGGTACCCATAGAATTTCTTGTTTTAATATCTTCCAAAACAAACATCGCTCAGTCGCAATTTTATTATACTCATAGATTGTCAAGTTTTCCAAAACCAAACGGGCTACATCTCGAAAACCATCAAGCCTATCAAAATAAGACACAAGATATTTTTGTTCAGGATTTATTGAGGATCCTTTTTGCCATTCACAACTTTTTCATATCTGTTATAGTTTTCCCAAAAAAAGGAAAAAACTGTTAACGCGGACAAACTTGACGGTGAGGGGGGGGTGTAGCGGCTGGTGGAGAGGGGGGGAGAGTAGTGGGTCTTGAACACCACACCCAAAGGTATATGTCACCAAAGTTTCAGAACTTTATAAATTTGTTTGCTTCCCCCATACATAGAAAACATAGAATTAGCGAGCTATAATCCTGCACATTTCTGATTCGATCCCGTAGAGAAACCCCGAGCATAGCTCTCTCCATAGCTCTTTGAGCAACTCTAAGCTTATTCATAAGGCCTATAGTGAAGCACCACGTTTCGGATCCGTATGTCATCACTGGCAACACACACTGATTGAAGACTTTCGTCTTAAGGCACTGAGGTATTTTAGACGAAAAGACGTTGCGGAGCTTCCCGAACGCTGCCCATCCGAGCTGGATTCGACGATTGACCTCTTTCTCGAAGTTTAACCATCAGAAATGAGGAGATACGTAGAAGAACGAGGGTCACCGACATAGCCAAACGGATTAGCTCTTTGAAGTGGCAGTGGGCAGGACATATAGCACGGAGAGCAGATGGTCGTTGGGGCCGAAAAGTTCTCGAATGGAGACCGCGGATCGGAAAGCGCAGCGTTGGACGTCCACCAACGAGATGGACGGACGACTTAGTTAAGGCCGCGGGTTCACGACGGATGCAGGCCACTTATGACCGAAGCATCTGGAAATCTATGAGGGAGGCTTATGTCCAGCAGTGGACTTCTTACAGCTGAAATGATGATAATGATGAATCCTGCACATGCTACGTTAAAATTGTTTATTAGGTAGACTGATAAAAAACGTGTAAACCAAAAAAAATACTATTATACTTATTACTATTATTTTATACTATATATAATTCACTGCAGTAGATAACATCTATTGGAATGAAAAAAAAACCGGCCAAGTTCGAGACGGACTCGCGCACGAAGGGTTCTGTACTATTATTTCAGAAAAAAAAGGTTGTTACATGGGTGCCCCACTAAAATATATATTTTATTATAATAGGCTTGTACTATGGGTACTAGACAACTGATATACCACCTACTTACTACATAGTATATAAATTTCTTTTTGTAAATAAATTACATAGGTACATAGAAAACACCCAGACCAGAAACAAATATTTATTTTTATAAATACATACTTAATAATAATAAAGCATAAATACTTGCACTCGGCGGAAATCGAATCCGCAACTGTCAAAATTTTATAACTGAAAAACTGCTTCTATAACTAACTACAATTATTAAATGTTCGACTTATAGCAATTTTAACATTTACCTGATCAACATAATACACTTCATCAACAGCATAAATCTTTTTGAAGTCATCACAGGACAGTAGTTTTCCCATCCACACATCATATTCTTCAGGGAGTCGAGGGACAAACAGGATTGCTTTTCCGTTAGCTACATCCAGGGCAAAGTAACAGCCCGGTTCACGGACACCACATACCCAAGTGAAGTATGATTCCTGTGAGTTATGAATAGAATAAATAAATAAATTCAGTGACTATCACACAGCGCCATCTAGCCCCGTGGTCAGCTACTAACTAAGCTTTTGTTACGGTGACTAGACAATGGATAAATATGGATAAGTATTTCTTTCTTTTACATTTCTCGTGCTTTGGTCAACTTGGCAGGGTCACTCCATACCTCCATGATTATGTTTATTATTCTTATTTCCACATAACATAGTTTTGCCCACTATCACACCCTATTATGGCCCAAGATGAAGTTTGCTGACATAGAATAAATAAATGTCTGTATTGGCAAAATGAGTTCAAAAGACTATGTGTATAGCAAGTCCCATACTGTTAAAAAAAACTAGTAAACACTAACCAAAGAATATTAACAATGTTTGGCCTATAAATCTAACTAGCTGTCTCCCGTGGTTCCACCTGTGTAAGTCCCAATCTCGTGAGAATTTTGAAAATACCTATCTTATTGGACACATTAATCACACACACTCTCTACTATCACCAGTCTACGCTGTGCATTAATCAGTTGGTCGGGACAGAGCATTTTATAGATATCTAGACAGTTATGATTTATACAGCTCCAGCAAGGTGAGGTAATCCAAGCTGTTCATGGTGCTGTAGTGCCTGGGACATATATGAACTGTAGTAGAAGTGAAGTAGTAGTACCTACTTGAACCAAGAAATAATTAGCACAATAAAATTTGGTAGAATATTTGTTAAAGTTGTAATTCGTATTAGCAATCCATTCAAATTCTCCCGCCTTTTTCCTAGTATCCATTCATCAATCCCAATCAATCAACCCTATCAATTGGTTCCCTTTCCCCAACCTAGAGGGCGCTATCATCATTGAAAATCAGTTACCGTGTTTCCGCCATTACTAACAACATCTATTTAAAGTTACTCGTGATAAAAACATTTAAAACAAAGACAACAGTGGTCGATACGCGACCCACGAACTGCACCAGTCATTGGGGAGTTTTTGCTGCATCTTCCACATCATCAGAGGGCCCTCAAGAAGATTCCAGCAACGCACGTGCTCCAGGAAAACTTTATGTGAGTCCCTCTATTCTCTCCCTTCTGACCCAATTCCTTAGATACAGTCCACTAATATCGATAATACAACTTGTGTGGCCACTGCAGCCACATTTCACAACATTTTATGGTCCTTGACGACCGAATTTTCTAAAAAAGTTCATAGCGTTCCTATCATCATTGCAGTTCGAAGTTCAAAATCGCCATATTGTTGTAAAAAACTTCGTCAAAGTTCATTTATTCATTGTTTGTCGGTTTCTCGCGTAACATATAACGCAGAAACATATCATAGCATATTGTCCAAAATCCAGTGTAACATATAACATTCGGATTAAACATCATTTTAGTTAGGTATTTTGTTGGTTCCTTGCGTAACATAACAACGCGGGAACATTTCATCAATTTATTGGTTTCGAGTGTAACAACGCCGGAACATTTCCTTACGTAACATAGAACGTAGGAATATCATTGCATTTGTGATCAATTGATCATCTTAACATTGTGTAAAATCCAGTGGGATTTACTATCATTTTTGTACCAAACATTTGTATACCTACCTACATCCATTTTATGTCTCGAGTAATAATATCAATCATCTTTTATAGGAAACGGAACTCACTTATTTGACTTTTAGCAAACAATCAAGCATTTGTTCATTCATATTCAATTCATTCGATCATCAGTCTAGCATTCACTCAATTGTCTATCAGTCGATCATTCATTCGCGTGCATTCTCTGTTTTCGGTTCAGTCATTCAATCGAAATCAGTCTTTGTTCATTCAAGTTCGTTTTATCAAGTTGTCAGTATTCATCAAGAGTGAAGTTAGCAATCAAAACAAAAAAAAAGTGTGTTTGACTTTGACATTACATCAAAACAATAACAATTTTCGTGTTTGTACATTTTCAAGCAAAACAAAACATTATTACGCATTATTAACAAGTGTTCTTTAATAGTAAACAGTTTTAAATATCATAATGTCGGAAACAATGATAAAACATCTCGAAGCCAAACGCGATTTGGCTTTCAAACGGCTCCAGGAAGCTGTCACATGCGCTCGCGCCTGTGAAACCGATCCACGTAAAGTAGTTCGTCTTGAAACGTGGTTAACCCGCATCCCTTTGGAGTTAGAAGCATTCAATGAATCTCTCATCAAACTCGCCTGTGAGTATCAAAGTGCCGGTCGTGATATGAAGGTTTTCCAGGTACAACAGGCAGAAAAAGTAGAAACAGTTGATGATATGTATAGTGAAGTTTTAGAAGCACAGCGTAAATATCTCCCCGTTACAAAACCCGAACCACTGTCGGGTTCCTCAAAAGTGTCTGTCCCTTCTCATGAGGTAAACAGACATAAACTTCCCCTAATGAAGCTACCTTCTTTCAGTGGCGAAATTAGGGATTTCCCAGGGTTCATTGACCTCTTTAATTCTCTTGTCCACAACCGTACGGACATTTCAAATGTAGAAAAATTCCAATATTTAATTTCTACACTATCGGGTGAACCAATCAACATAATACGGGCCTATCCCGTCTCTGCCATCAACTATCTAAGTGCATATCAAGCGTTAGTTGACCGTTACAACAACAAGCGGTACCTAGCATTCATGTGTTGGGAGCAAATCAACAATTTGAAATCAATGCAATCTGTGCAACAACTCAGAAACATTTTAAATATAATCAGTGAAAATTTAGCAATGCTCAATTCATTAGGTTTACCCACTGCACAGTGGGACTTTGTACTATTTCATTCATTATTAACAAAATTGGATAAGGCTTCTCGTGAAGCATTTGAATTACAATATACAAGTGATTTCCCAACTTTTCAACAATTACAAACATTTTTAGTGGAAAGATGCAAGGCTTTGGAGCGTTCATCTATCAATTCAAACATCATTTTAAGTCAACCTAGTCAAACACACAATAACAACAACAAACGGTTCAACTCAAACAATCAAGTTAAACCAACCATGCTTTTGGCTCAGGCGTTTAACCCATCATGTGTTCTATGTAAGGAGGCACATCATCTTTATTCATGTAACAAATTTTTAGCCAAATCTCCTTATGATAGATTTCAGTTAGTGCGTCAACATAAATTGTGCTTTAATTGTTTGCGTACAAATCATAATACAGCAGCTTGCAAGAGTAGTTATTCTTGTAAAACTTGCAACCAACGACATAATAGTCTTATTCATTATGGCACTAACAAATCGCAACCTCCACACCCAACAACTAACAAAGTTAAAACATCAGACTCGGGTGACCATGCAGTCACTCCTGTCACTACCTTGTCTAACACATCAATACACCAAACATCAGGTACACATTTTGTTTTATTAGCAACTGCAGAAGTGGAGGTAAAAAATAGTAGGGGTTCTTTCGAAAAAGTTAGGATTTTACTAGACCCTGGTAGTCAAAGCAACATTATAACAAAAAATTGTGCTCAACGGTTAGGTTTAACTCAACATAAGGTATCAACACCTATGTCAGGTATCGGGCAAGTGCCGGCCTGTTCAACAAGCAAAGTATTTTTGGAATTCAGACCCATTGGGAAGGCAGAGCCTTTATTCACATCAGAAGCAATTACATTGGATAGGATTTGTGGGGACATGCCCACCCATCCAGTGGACACAGTTGGGTTCAATCATATTTCAAATCTTGTATTAGCCGACCCAACATATCATAAACAACGACCAGTAGATATCCTCATTGGAGGAGAAATTTTCCCGGAAATCCTTTTACCGGGGAAACTTGATGGTGGTCCACATGCAGCAACTGCCATCAACACCATTTTTGGATTCATTTTGATGGGTAAAACATTATCATATTTGTCGACATCCACTCCATTATCAATCAATCATGTATCAATGGATAGCAACTTGGAGGTTGCTGTTCAAAAATTTTGGGAGTTGGATAACATACCGAGTGGAGATAACATGCAATCTCACTCACTGGAAGATGATCAGTGTGAAGACATCTTTCAATCAACCCATCAACGTGATAGTGAGGGACGATACATCGTTCACTTACCATTTCGTAATCAATCATCACCGACATTTGAGGGGGCTTATGACATAGCTCTTCGTCGTTTTACTTATTTAGAGAAACGTCTCATGGCCAAGCCAGCGTTTCACAAACAATACAATCAACATGTTTTGGAATATTTATCCAGTGGTCAGATGGAGAAGGTCCCTGAACAGGAGTGTCAATCATCAACAGCTTTCTATTTAGCTCATCATGCAGTGGCAAAATCGGATTGTAGTCTACGTGTAGTCTATGACGCTTCAATGAAGGATAAACATGGCGTATCCTTAAACAACACTCTCTTGACAGGTGCTAAGCTTCAGGCTGACATCACAAACATACTTCTTCGTTTCAGGCTTCATGCCTTTGTTTTTTGTGCGGATATTAGACAAATGTATCGTCAGATCCGTATAGCAGAGCAGCATCAGGATTACCAACGAATCCTTTTTAGATGCTCCACAAATCAACCAATTCAGGAGTATAAACTCAACCGCGTGACGTTTGGGGTGTCTTCGGCGCCGTTCCTGGCTATTAGAGTTTTACATCAACTTGCTCGTGATGAGGGAGAGTCTTTTCCAGCTGCAGCTCGGGTGTTGTTAGAAGACATTTATGTCGACGACGCGGTGACAGGTTGTTCCAGTATTGAAGAGGCGGTCTGTCTTCAGCAACAGCTGATTAATATTATGGCGGCTGGTGGATTCGAACTCAGAAAGTGGTCCAGCAATCATGAAGCTGTACTGCAAAACATTCCACCAGAACATCAAGCAGTGCCGAATGTAAACCAGACATTTGATAGTGATGGCCATTTTGTGAAAATTCTCGGATTAGCATGGAATTCACAAGAGGACATATTCAATTATCAAGTTAATCAAATCAATCGTGAGTGT
The DNA here is from genome assembly GCA_958496205.1 of Idaea biselata. Lineage (NCBI taxonomy): Eukaryota > Metazoa > Arthropoda > Insecta > Lepidoptera > Geometridae > Idaea > Idaea biselata. Next base: position 22,638,164 of record OY292401.1, on the reverse strand, counting down.
ACCAAACGTACCATGCTATCAGAGCTGGCACGTATTTATGACCCCATTGGTCTTTTAACACCATTATCATTTTTAGCAAAGCATCTCATACAACGTCTATGGTTATTGGGTTCAGGTTGGGACCAGCCCGTACCAGACGACATCAATCAAATTTGGTCGAGGTATACCCAACAGTTGCCTCATTTGTCTCAGCTCCGTATTCCACGTCGTATCACAAACGATGACGCAGTATCATTTCAGCTCCATGGATTTTCAGACGCGAGCGAGGCAGGTTACGCCGCTGCGGTATATCTTCGTACAACTAATCATCATAATCAGCATCATGTTATATTAGTTAGTGCTAGGTCACGGGTTTCTCCCACCAAGCGTAGGACCCTGCCTAGGTTGGAGTTGTGCGGTGCGTCGTTGCTCGCAGATCTTCTCCGGCATATCATCAATTTATACACCAAGTCGCTCAACATAGAGAGCATTCACGCTTGGACGGATTCCATGATCGTGTTGTCATGGATCCGATCAAATTCTTCAAATTTTAAGGCCTTTGTTGGCAATCGCATATCAAACATCCAGCGTAAGCTACCAGAAGCTGCCTGGAATCACGTTCCTGGAAAAACCAATCCAGCGGACGCAGCGAGTCGTGGTCTGACACCCGATGAGCTTATCAATCATGAACATTGGTGGACTGGCCCACAGTGGCTTTCCTCAGATCAAAAGCATTGGCCCAAAGAGCCGCAACATTCATCAGTTAACTATCCAGATTTGGACTTTGAGAAACGCGCTTGTGTGTTAGCCGTTTCAAATATAGTAGATATTCATCCCGTTGAGTATTTATTAAACAAATTTTCATCATTGCGAAAAATTCAACGCATTTTAGCATATTGTAATCGTTTCATTCGGGACTTGCAACACAAGCAGGTTGCAGGTCATTTAACAGAAGTTGAGCTTCATCATAGTCTTATGACATTAGTAAAACATACTCAATTAACAACCTTTAGTGAAGAGCTCAAACTTTTAAAATCAAATAAAACACTTTCGAAACCATTTCGCAAACTTAATGTTTTTCTAGATCATGATAACATTTTTCGTGTGGGGGGTAGGCTTTCTCAATCAGATCTTTCATTTGAAGCAAAACACCCAGCCTTACTTCCTCGCAAGCATCGTTTAACACAACTCATCATTCAATGCACTCACAATGAGCATCTACATCCTGGCTTACAAGCATTACACTATTTATTGCTTCAAAATTTTTGGATTTTATCACCTAGACGTGCAATCAGTCAAGTTATATCAAATTGTCATCGTTGTTTTCGTACTAAACCAATTGCTTTTCAGCCAAAGATGTCAGATCTCCCACGTTCTCGTATAACACAAATCAAAGCATTTCAATCAGTAGGTTGCGATTTTGCGGGACCTTTTAACATAACACTTCACCGACATCGTGGAGTACGCACAACAAAAGCATGGTTGTGCTTATTTGTTTGTTTTGCGACTAGAGCACTTCATTTGGAACTTTGTTCTAGTTTAAGTAGTGAAGCATTCATAGCTGCTCTCCGCAGATTCATAGCAAGACGTGGTCGCTGTAACACCATTCATAGTGACTGTGGTACCAATTTCAAGGGTGCCCACTCACAACTTGTGGACTTGATGCGTTCAGCTTGTGAAACAGAGCGCATTGATTTCAAATTCAACATTCCTGGTTCCCCACACATGGGTGGTTTATGGGAAGCTGGGGTAAAATCAGTCAAAACACACTTGTACCGCGTTTTAGGTACACAAATCCTAACATATGAGGAGTTAAACACACTTTTGACGCAAATAGAGTCAGTTTTGAATTCACGACCATTATCAGCCATGAGTTCTGATCCATCAGACTTATCGGCACTAACACCAGGACATTTCCTGACCCTGGCTCCTTTGACTTCGGTGCCTGCACCTAACTATTCTGACACAAAGTTGAATAGACTTAATCGATGGCAGCTGATACAGAGGATGCACCAGGATTTTTGGTCTCGGTGGCATACCGAATATCTTGTTAATTTATCACAACGCTTGAAATGGACAGATGGTTCATCTCCTGCAAAAATTGATCAACTCGTTATCATCAAAGACGAGACTACACACCCATTACGATGGCGTCTAGGTAGAATTATTGAATTGTATCCAGGCCGTGACGGTATTTGCCGCTCGGCATCAATCAGAACTGCGCAAGGTGTCCTCAAACGACCACTTGTGAAGTTGTGTCCCTTACCGAACATAGACGATTAGGGTCACTATCATTCATCATTATCATCAAATCATTTTTGTTTAGTTACTATCACACATAACATCATTATTTTTTTGAACTTATTATTCAATAACAACAATCACCAATAATCATCATCATCATATTTGTAAGCACAATTGTTAAAACTGCAATGATTATTGGACATGTGTACTTGGGAATTTTCTCAGTCTCATAAATTTCGCCAGCGCGGGGGCAAGATAATGTTAAAGTTGTAATTCGTATTAGCAATCCATTCAAATTCTCCCGCCTTTTTCCTAGTATCCATTCATCAATCCCAATCAATCAACCCTATCAATTGGTTCCCTTTCCCCAACCTAGAGGGCGCTATCATCATTGAAAATCAGTTACCGTGTTTCCGCCATTACTAACAACATCTATTTAAAGTTACTCGTGATAAAAACATTTAAAACAAAGACAACAGTGGTCGATACGCGACCCACGAACTGCACCAGTCATTGGGGAGTTTTTGCTGCATCTTCCACATCATCAGAGGGCCCTCAAGAAGATTCCAGCAACGCACGTGCTCCAGGAAAACTTTATGTGAGTCCCTCTATTCTCTCCCTTCTGACCCAATTCCTTAGATACAGTCCACTAATATCGATAATACAACTTGTGTGGCCACTGCAGCCACATTTCACAACAATATTTCAATCTCAATAGTATTACTTTGGCTAGTAGTATGCTTTGTGATAGATTGTTTTAAAATTGTAGGACATTTGTTCCACCCTAAAGCAGGTTAATAACTCTTTTACCTAATGAATTGAAATAGGCATATATATTCAACTTTCTGTTTCAAAAGTAAACTTTACTTATCTATGGTATCATGCTAGCAACATAATTAAGTATTGTTGTGATTACTGATAAGCACTGATTAGTAAGAGATAATGTAGCAAACTGAAGAACTGATATCAGGTAAGTATCTATTACGAAATGTGGTACTAATTGGAGAACAAGGATTAAGAAATTCTTTAAAAGTTAATTAAAATGCTTTACAGTTAAAGCCAATAAAACTGTTATTTTTTCAGATAAATACAAAATGAATGTGTGTAGTCTACATACCTGTCTAAACACATATTGCACATCAGTATCATAAAAATTGATGTCCTCGCCTCCTTGCAAAACGACGATTTGCCCACTTTTTAGTTTCTCTGATAAACGGATTCGATTTTTGGCAAACAGAGACAGAGGAACTTCCAAAGTTCCAGGACCCATGGACCACGTAATCGCTGCCATGTTTCTCGATGTATTAATGGTAGAAAATGAAGAGATATGAGATGAATGAGATATTATATTTATTGCAGCTAGGTGATAAAACTTTACGATAACGATTGTTCACAGCCGATACACAACTGACAACATCTTTGCTTAAAGTATTTCGATAAATATATTGTAATTTTAAACAAAAGATATTTATTCTGCTGCTAAGACATTTATTTAGCATTTATTTTAGATAAAAACAAACTCAAAAATAAAATTGTTGCTGTTTTGATGAACTTTGTTTTGCAGAGTTGTTTTGACGAGTTTTGACTTTTGACGTTATTATAACGTTACAGTCCTAGATAGAAAAAAAAAATTTGTTTAATTTAAGCTTGAGAAAGAGAGAGCTAATGATGGTATTATTATGACAGAGAGAGACAAAATATGGGACAACGATGTAGCAGGATCCCAATATAATACTAGCTGTAACTCTGTAACTGGCTATCTTCCTGTTGTCCACAGATTATCTATGTGTACCAAAATCAGTTATCATCGACATTGGCACTACTCGACGATAGATGGCAGTATAATTGATTTATTTGTGACTTCATAGGATAATTTTGAATTAAAATGATTTTAATAAAATTATTAACCCTTAGAAAGTCGATAGATGAAAAATATGTCCTTTTTGCATGAGTATAAATAAAATGAATGCAACTGTTATTGTAAACAAGTGCAACGAAATTTTGATTCTATTAATTTTGTTACACAGAGGTATTAACATTTAGCAAAATAATTCAACCCACGTGAATCATGGATTAATATTTGTTTGTTTATTGCCGATTTAGGTAGGTATACATACAATATTAATACCTAGAATTTAGACAAGAGTGTTTGTAATAAAGTTAGGATTTTTTAAATTACTAACTTATTTTTTACTAAGATTGCAATTTAATATGCTAACGGGTATAGTAAGATAGGTACCTACCTACTAACGAAAATGTAAAACCTTTTAAATATAACCACGCTGTTGGTACCTACTCTGTCCCCTGTAGTAGGTATACCTACGTAGTTGAGACTTTTTCAGATAGTAATATAAATGAATCATTTTATCGAAAATGAAGGCTAGCTTACCGATTTAATCAATGAGACTCATTAGTTTTTCTTCAAAATTTATTTTGTTTTATATTTATTTCTTATCTAAATCACAAGATCGACGATAAAATTAAACTATCTAAAAATCACAAAATGCACTAAAACATGCACACATGTATCATTAATTATTACACTGATTTTTATACCAAAGTTTGGTACAATTGTACATAATTACTTCATTTATTAAAATCGAAAATTATACTTAGTTAGGAATTACCAATAATAAGTACCTAATACCTATCATAAATTAAATAGTATTGCCTAAAATTGTCTAGGTTGCAAGATGACAATGAATTGCAACAAGTAAAAAGACACATTCGAAATCGCACTGTGCGTCTTGATGGATTTTACAAACTACATGCAAGGAAGTAACTGTACTTGTTAGCTTTAAGTACTGTTATCTCTACAATCACTTTCAAGAGTAGACTGTTACAAAAATGTCAGTCATCATAATAAAAGTAGTTTACACTCTAAAGTAGCTTTTACAAATGATTCATTAATGGTAGATAGTTTTTTCAATACTTATCCTTATAAAGTTAAAAATAATTCTGAATGGAACACAAAACATATTTTGCGCTAAGATTACAATTAAATACAATTAGTTACATAATTCGAATGATTCTATTGGTTTTGTTTTATAAAACACATATTTAATCATAATTAAAGCTTGGGAGACATAGCTAAATGGAGATTTTTCTTTAAGCTTACGTAGATAAATTGGAATTATTTAAAGATGACCACAATATTTAATATTGTTAAATTAACTAATCAACAACATTATTATTAACATAGGTAGGTACTAAGGCTAGTTACGTCATTCAGTACTTTGATCATGATCAGCTAAGGTCACAGTAAAACGAATAATAAATATTATGATTGTAGAGTAAAGCGATCGGCCATTTTGATTCGTTCTCGTGACTCGAGCCGTCTGGGACACGTCATATCAGGCCATCTCTTTCTTTCACGCTTTCCGCATATAGCACCATTGTAATCCGACACGTTTCTTACACACAAGCGATTTCACAACACGTTCCTCACTTTCACAACTAAAATGTTTTGTTTATAAATTATGAATCTACAGATATTTCATGACATGATTGTTTCTTTTCTTGTAACCTTCTAACAGCCTCTGCGACAAGGGCACGTTGTTCCAGTAACCTGTCCACAAGATCAACTGGTTCTTGCTTTCTAATATAGTAGGGCGCAGCTCGGGTTCGAGCTTGCAGGTGAAGCTTGTGTTTTAGGCCAAGGGTGAGTTCATCAATGGCAGGTAATCTGGAAGGTAGTGGCCGCCCATCTTCTTCGGTTGAGTGGCGATTTTCGTATCTTGACTTCTCTTTCAGCATCTTGGATGATTGATTAGATAAGTTAAACTGTGTTTGTATTTCACAAAAGACTAGAAATCTCGCCGGGTGTGCGCAACAACGTTTGCGGGTGCCGAATGAATGAGCGAGTGAGGCGGCTCGATCCAGCGTAGGAAATACGGGTCTCTGCGGGGGCAAGGGGGAGGGGAATGACGTAGTCAGATGCGCAGTCGTGCCGGGCTGTATACAAACAATACGATGGACGTAAATAAACATAAGAACTCGACAGGCAACGGTGTTATCTTTGAATGTAGTGTAGTGGTTTGATTGTCTGAGTTTTAAAAGTAGACAGGTAAATAAATATAGACTCCTCCATTCCATTGTCCCAAGGTTACGCCAGGTTTCTAATTCCACATAAATATAGGTTCCAGTTTTTCTAATACAATTTAAGGTTTACTAAGTTCTAGTTTATGTAAGTTCATCTTTCACCAATCATGATTTCAATTAGTTTAAGCTTTAAGGTAGCCAACCCTTCTTTTAGTTTTATTAAGTGGTAACTTAGGGAGATGCAGTTAGAGGGTTAATTGGTAGAAAATAATCCAAAATTATTATTGATTAAGTATTTCAAATTTGAATTCCTAAATTACATTTAATGGTCATCATTACTTAACAACACGTAGGTACCTAATTAGGGCATTTATAGAAAGCAAATTATAAATTATTTGAGTTTAAAAATAGCAAAATAAAATAAAATCTTTGATCCGTTTGTCTGTTTCTCTATTTAATTTATATTACAGAGAGCATATGCTTTTTGAAAATTCTTTGAGGGAAAGTTCTCCTATTGAAAGAAATATTCTTGAACATTTTTGAAAAAAAAAACGAACAAAAAATTCAAAATTATAGTGGTTTTCCTCTCAAAAGTCTCAAATAACAATAGGTAAAATAATTAAGACTAAAAATAATTAAAGGTGCTGATAGTAGCAAATATTGCAAATTAAATAGGTACTTACCTACATTTTATTACGACGAAATTTTATGTATATTTCCTTCAATAGTCACGCGTGTGCTAAAATCTGGTAAAAACCAATAACGATTTCAACCTCAATATTTCGTCATTCATTAACATATTGCAAACATCATATTGAATTGATCCAGATGATAGACATACAAGTTAAATATCTGCTTACATGCTACATATAAATAATAAATAAACCTATTCGTCTGTTGATCTGACATTTATTTTGTTGTCAGCCGAAAACATTGACCCAACGTCCATGCTAGTGCTAAAAAAAAGAACGATCTCGGCGTGGTATTATTCTTATTTTAACGTACATTGCCCTCCGTTTTTTCCGGTCTATGATCAACAGTTACGAGTATAATTTATATATGGTTATAGATTGTTCAATGAAATCTTTAGTCACAGGCAAGTAAGAGTCTCTCGATTTAAATAGAATGAGCTAAATAAAATAAAGTTAAAAGGCTTGTTGCAAACCAAAATATTTTTTTCCTTAGTAGGTAATTAGATGAATAAGTTGCTTTGCTGCCTGTTAAAAATATTTATGCCTTTTATTGTCAGAAGTCAAAGGTACAAGTAAATTTATTTAATTTATTTTGTTAGAAATTAAAGATGCAAAAACAGTATTTTTATAATTATAATTGTAGGTAGACAGTAGGTATTTCTGGTTGTGAAAAATTATAACTCCAAACTAGCATAGGTACTAGGTTCGACATACATATCTATCTACCTAACTTGTATTGTATTTTGTATATACCTACTCGAACCACATTACAATAATGTAAGTAATTAATTATCAATCATTTTCATACATTTAATACAATTTAGCAGGGCACTGACTTCCTCTTTCGTGTACTTGAAATGATAAAAGAATATGCGAAGAATTACTTAACAATTCAATTATTTGATGATTTTTATTATGGTTTATAAAATTTGGGCGTCTGAGAGGTTAGAAAAGGTTTTTTTTATTAAATTGATTTTATTAAAATATATGGCCATTATATTGGTACGAAAAACCGACACTTATCGCCATCTATCGTCGAGTAGCTCGCAAAACATATACGCGTCGTTGCCAAAAGATGGCGGGGTAAGAACTGCGAAAACTGTGATTTTTGAAGTAAACGCTGCGTTTACACAAGATAGATAGGTTGACCAAATGTTGACTTTTCTGTATTTCAAAGTTCTTTGCTAAATTTTTAAACCCCGACGGAAAAGAGGGGTGTTATAGGTTTGACGGTTGACGTGTCTATCTGTCTGTCTGCGTGTGTGTGTGTATCTGTCTGTGGCAGCGTAGCTCACAAACGGATGAACCGATGTCAATTTAGTTTTTTTTGTTTTTTGATAGGTGACTTTTGCGCGAGTGTTCTAAGCTATGTTTGATCAAAATCGACTCAGCCGTTCATAATAAATAACGGTTGAAGCTCGGAAATAAAAACCAAATGTTTTCAAATATTATGCCCGAGTGGGGTATCAAATAATTTATAAGCTTATAGTAACTACAATTAGTATCTAGGGAACAAGATAAAAATAGTAGGTAGGACCAGTGATCCTGTTAAAACTTAAAACAAGTTGGTAGGACTAGGTACCTACTTCCTCAGTTTCCTAACTTGGTTGAAATTGAAATAATATGATTACGTTCGCGTTGGTTGCGTCGCGTGTTCGTTAGGATGTAGTCGGGTATTTCTTGCTTAGGTACTCTAGCACAAAATATAATATAAATAAGGTAAGTAGGAATGTACTTAGGTAACCTACTTGTTCTATTTAGGTAGGTACTGTGAATCTGTGATTTAGGTGCGGGTACTAGGCTGAATCCTTTCAAACTCCCACTACTCGTAACAATAGAAATGCGAAAGTTTAGATGTTTGTTTCTTTGTTTTGGAGTGGAAGTCTGGATTGATACATAGGCTACTTTTTATCCTGATATTGCTATGGATCGAAACTGCGGGGCGCAGCTTGTAGGTAATAAATGTTGAAGAAAAATGTTCAACACACCATTACGGCTGTTGCGCAGGCAGACAGGCCAAATGTGACGAAAGAAAGTGAACGCAACGAGCATGCAACCGGCCACCACGGGCCGCACGCCCCGCGGCTGCGTGTCCGTCGTCGGATCTCGCTGCGTCCATGGCGATATGGCGTCACTCGTTATACGGTGCCGGGATTCAGCTGGCAGTATAAACAGAAACTTTGCCCATTCCACTCGTATTACAGCGAAAAAAAAAAAAATAAGCGCGCGTATTTTAAAACCGTGTTTCCACATTATGAATTAAAAAAATACTTCCAGTGATTTAGAAGGATATTTTGAAATTTAAAATAACACCATGGATTTATTAAGTGAAAACAGCAGTGCCAGCAAAATCCACGCTGCACGGCATATTAGTGTTGACAAATCATTGCCGAAAGCCAACAATGCTATCAACTCTACCATATTGTGCCATAGTTACAGCATTCAACCAGATTTGCATACATATCTAGCAGGTAATTGTTTTTTTTATTTCAGCTAAAAAACTTATTAATGTTAAACCCTTTATTACCTAATTTAAACAATGAGACATAAATAATTTGGAATCGTTCAGAATGAAACGGTAAAACATTAACTTAATTTTGTAAGAATAGATGTCCGATGATCTTTGATTATGCCAAAACGTTGAGATCTTTTTGGCAATGGTGCAGAAATAGGTCTATTCTAAAATGTGTCATGTCGTATACAGGGTGGAGTTTTATAAATACGCTCCCCACGGTTTCACCCGCGTATTTCCCGATCCGATAAAATGAAGCCTATGTGTTATACGAGGTCTTTAGCTATCTGCACACCAAGTTTTATCGCAATCGATTTGGTAGTTTTGCGTGAAGGATTTATGATTATGATTGTTGAATCTATTGATTGATGTTATGAAAGACAGGGTGTTATTTTTGTACAGGTACACACTATACTGAAATGAAACTATACAAGTACCTACGCTAATAATTGGGTTGTTACTTTTATACGCTAACTATTAGTCCAATATAATTCAGGTCAGTGGTACACACAAACTTTTGTTTGTATTATAATGAATAGCTGCGTCCCGCGGTTTCACTCGCGTAAGTCCCGATCCCGTGGGAATATCGGGATCAAAAGTAGCCTATAGCCTTCCTCAATAAATGGACTATCCAACCCTGAAAGAATTTTTCAAATCGGACCAGCGGTTCCTGAGATTAGCGCGTTTAAACAAACAAACAAACAAACTCTTCAGCTTTATAATAATAGAAGATTGAAGAAGATGACATTGAAGGGAACTAACAAGCCCGTCATATTAACCGGACGTCATACAAAGCATACTCTAAGAAAACAAACAACTGTCGCATTATGACATTAGATAGCAATTTTTTCAAAAAATACTAACAAAGTGTAGCAATGATTTTTTAAACGAGGTCATAGTAAGCGATATGAGGGTATTATATCCAACTTTTATAAAGAATTTTATATGAAACTGTGCTATCAATTACGTCATATTAAGCGGTTGGTCAACTTAAGCGGAGTCTTAATTATTGGAGGAGTAATTTATTAGCACACTAAGGTTTAGCAGATATTTTGGCGTAGTCTAGTCTAAACTTATTAAGATTGTGGATACTAAAATAGAATTATGAAAAATTTAGTTATTATTCGGATTTAGATTTTATTTTTATAGCTCCGTTTTATTTAATTTCGAATGAATATTTTGGAAAACCTTGTGGTGGTGGCCCTGTAAAAGTAAAATCTTAATCCGAATAATACCGATATTAAGGTAGAAAATTAATTTTTTTATAATTCTATTTTGGTATTATGTTTGTATGGAAATGGTAACAGTGCTCACCTTCTTAATATCGTATATTTGCTAATTTCGCACAAAATCGCAATAATAACTCATCGTGTAACTTAGGTGAGGTATAACTTATAACTTTCTCTTTACGAAATACAATGAGAAAATAAAAGTATCATGTATGAGTACCTAATTGATACATGGTTATGAATGGACTAGCTGCATCCCGAGGTTTCATCCGCGTAAGTCCCGATCCCGTGAGAATATCGGGATCAAAAGTAGCCTATAGCCTTCCTCAATAAATGGACTATCCAACCCTGAAAGAATTTTTCAAATCGGACCAGCGGTTCCTGAGATTAGCGCGTTCAAACAAACAAACGAAAAAACAAACAAACAAACGAACAAACAAACAAACTCTTCAGCTTTATAACATTAGTATAGATAATGTAATTATAGGTAGATACTTTATGCACAGAGGTACTAAAGCGCTGTTTTAGTACCTATGTGCATGTGTCGAGGGCGGCATAATGTATCCTATCCTGAGTGTAACGAAGGACGCTGCCGTCAGGAAGTCCTGAGTAGAGCGAGAGTGGTTTGAAGACTTTTGAGTGAAGCGAGGGATTCAAGACGTCTAAGAATACGATAGGCTTTATGTACCTATTACAGACTTTACACATCTATTGCGAGGCAATAAAAAGGGCTACATAATGTTTTACGATTTAGAGATATCCTCTGAAGGCAAAAAATGTGTGTATTGGCATGTTCTTTCGAGTGGTAAACGTTTTCCGCGATATTAGGCCAAGCTGCAGGGAAATCACCTCTTACGTAGCCTTGCAAAAGGTGGTGTAACAAATTTTATGATTTTATGTTATATAGCTAAGTTAGCTTGACATAAATTCAATTTCTTGACCTTGGGGCACGACGGGGTATGTCCGATATTTTGCTAATTTTTCGTTTTTTGCACATAGTGCCTCGATAGTAAGTGATATGACAAAAGTGTCTAAGAACAGTATGTAGAAGTCAAAAACTCTTACATTCTGTCCATACATGTCTATTCTGTAAGTCTTACAGGTAAAAAGTTACAATCAAAAAAAGAAAAAACAACATTATATAAAATCAGTATAGATTTCTACGACAATTATTTTTTAATCGTTTCCATAATAAGTAACAACAAATTATTTGTGGTGGCCGCCTACAAGATGGCGCTAGTAGTACGACACGGTGTCTTATATGGCGCATTTAACATTTTTGTTCTTTTGATTGTAACTTTTTACCTGTAAGACTTATAGAATTGACATGTATGGACAGAATGTAAAAGTTTTTGACTTCTACATACTGTTCTTAGACACTTTTGTCATACGACTTATTATCGAGACACTATGTGCAAAAAGAATATTAAACTCAAAATATCGGATATACCCCGTCGTGCCCCAAGGTCAAGAAATTGAATTTATATCAAGCTAACTTAGCTAAATAACATAAAATCATAAAATTTGTTACGCCACCTTTTGTAATGTGATTTCCCTGCAGGCCAACTTGCTTCCGTGACGTTTGACGGTTTGACATCTTCTTCCGATTGGTATACGAATTCATCTGCGACATGTTGTTTTATATAACTTTCGAACAATTTTCTTTTAAAATTTAACTGTACCGCCTATATCTCAGAAAAGTGCCACTTTAGGACATCATGTGGTGTAATATTATATTAATTTAGATCTCCCCTATCTTAATATATGGGTTTGATCGTGCGACAAGTGACAAGATATCGAAAAAAAAAAAGAAAATGGATGCCGCCCACTATGCCAGAGACTTAATAGGTCCTTGTTCCTTTAGAAAATATTGTAAACAGATCCCTATAATTAAGCAACAAAAGAAAACAATATAATATAAAAAAGATTAAGGTAGGTAAATAAAAAAATGCACACCTCAGGTAAGCAGGTACCTGGGTTTACTCAACCCGGCGATAAATGTCAAGGGCGACCAAGCACTCCGAGCCACTTTCCATGGCTAGAGAGCGATGCACCAATCAATCAATATATGAGGTACCTACAGCTATCTTGTTGCACTTGGAATTAACGTTACCTCTGTAGATGGTAGAGAGAGGCACAGTTTACCTAGTAGTTGGCGCTTCGACGCTTCTTCGAGGTTTAAGTAGGTACTAGATTCTAAGCTTATATTACTATAGTAAAAATTAATTTTCCCAAGTTTAAAAGTTCTTTTCGCACGATTTGAGATATGATAGCCCGTGACAAGCCTTTAGTCTCACAAAGTCCACTATATCACAATGTCCACTGTATCACAATGTCCACAGTATCAAAATGTCCATATCAAAATGTCCTATTATCACAATGTCCACTGTACCACAATGTCCACTTTATCAAAACGTCAACTGTATCAAATATTGAATGAAAACCAATTGCGATAAGAAACAGACGATCCTAACGGAAACAAAAGTCGATCGAAATAGAAACAAAAGACGATCGAAACGAAAACAAAAGACGATCGTTACGGAAACAAAAGACGATCGAAATGAAAAAAAAAGACGATCGAAATGGGAAAAAAAGACAATCGAAATGAAAAATAAAGACGATCGAAATAGAAAAAAAAGACGATCGAATTTTCGAAATGAAAAAAAAAGACCATCAAAATGGAAACAAAAGACGATCAAAATGTTATTAAAAAACGATCAAAATGGAAAAAAAAGACGATCGAAATGAAAAAAAAAGACAATCGAAATGGAAACAAAAGACGATCAAAATGGAAACAATCGTCTTTTGTTTCCATTTCGATCGTCTTTTGTTTCTATTTTGATCGTCTATTGTTTTCATTTCGATCGTCTTTTGTTTTCGTTTCGATCGTCTTTTGTTTCCATTTCGATCGTCTTTTTTTTCATTTCGATCATCTTTTTTTTCCATTTCTATCGTCTTTTTTTTCATTTCGATCGCCTTTTGTTTTCGTAACGATCGTCTTTTGTTTTCGTTTCGATCGTCTTTTGTTTCTACTCCGATCGTCTATTGTTGTATTAAAAAAAAAAGGACTTGACACTATTTTTTGGCTTGACCAAATGTCCACTACATCACCGCTATGAGGAATGGACATAATGAATGATACAGTGGACTTTATGATACAGTGGACGTTATGATACCAGGACATAATGATACAGTGGACATAATGATACAGTGGACATTTTGATATAGTGGACTTTGTGAGACTAGAGAATACTTATAGCACGAGAACAAAGCTTGGAAGTAAATGGCCGTAGTACGAGAGACGTACGTAGACCAAAATAGAGGAAAAGGGGGTGACCGAGATATTGAAGGTTGGGGTAGAGGAGAAAGACATGCTGTGTCGACTCCAGATAGGAAAGACCTACATAGTGGGAGAAAGGGAGGAAGAAGAAAAGGCGATGATATTGTTAATTTTAAGTAGGACTCTGTTTATACGTACATACGTAAGCTGTTTGACGTCAAAGGAATGAAATACATAGGTACCTAGTTGAAATAGGTCAGGGTAAATCCAGAATGAAAATGACATCATTAAAAGCATTGTACCTATAATTAATTATATAGTATCCAATCTGCGTCCCTCGGTTTCATTCGCGTTAGTCCGGATCCCGTGAGAATATCGAGATCAAAAGTAGCTTCGAAAATGTAGCTTTCTATTGGTGTTTTTTTTAAATCCGGCCAGAAGTTTCGGATCCTATTCGTTACAAACAGACAAATACCTAAATCTTTCCTCTTTATGATATTTGTATATACCTACTATGTCCCGTGGGTTTACCCGAGTAGTTCCTTTTCCTTTGCCAATACTGGGGCAAGGGAAAGGGACCAATACAGTATCTTGTAGGTATGTGTTAATCTAGGTTATATAAACAAACTGTGTGCCAAATTTTAGTACCGGTTTTCCGTTTTTGTGTGATTGACACTCAAACATCCAAAGAAACAAACAAACTTCTTTTGCTTTTCCATTTTTAATATTAGTGGGATTATGTATCAAAATTGTAATGAGTGGTAGAGATATGAAATTATGTGCCTGTGGCGCAATGAATAAACGCACTGTAATGGTGATCCAGGGGTCGCAGGTTCGGATCCTGTCGAATTAGAATTCTGGTTTTTGTAAAGGATTTTTTCAAATTTCCTTAGTCTGGGCTTACACTTTTAACGATACCATCTTGAAATACCTATGAGTTATTTCTTATATTATTTATTACTAGCGGCCCGCCCCGGCATCGCACGGGTGTGCATTTTATGTACATATAAACATTCCTATTGAACACTCTATCTATTAAAAATTTACGTTTGCGGGCGCTATTCATTGACATATTTGAACAAATGTTTGAAGACTTTGCAAAGCTTTGAAAACAAGTGTGGCAGGCAACACAAACATTTGCACACATTCACATTTAAACGCTTTGATGTTCGCTAAAAACCGACTCCGCCTGGCAAAGTACAAATATTTGTTCAAACATTTGTTCAAATATGTGTAGCTAGTCTGCCACCGGTATTAGCAAAGTCTTCAGAAATTTGTTCAGATATGTGAAGGTATGTCTGGCGCCGGCATTATAACACGTAGTGATTATAGTTCGTACGTTTGCATTTAGCATACTTTTGAACTGCAAACCCAAATGACTTCAAATGAGGCAGTTAATTTTATACTAACTGCACATTACACCAGTTGGTATTGCCCATTCATGCACAATTTCTTACATTATGTTTTTAGATTACATAAAAATAGATTCCTATTGCACGATTTGTTAGGCTCTGATAAATTTTAAATGAATGTAAGTGAGCATGCATAGGTACTACTATGGGTATGTTCTTTTGTAAGAATAAATACATATTTTAAGCCAGAATGAAGATAGTTATATAACACATTATGGTCATAGCCCATCATTGATACTTTACTATATGTACTTTGATTGAACAAGAGCTCGGGCGGGAAGGAGAGGAATCTCCGCTCCCTTAAAAAAAATCAATCTAAGCTAATCTCAACTAATCCGGCTGGACGTGGAAATTGTACGAATGTGTCCAAAGCCGAACGGATTATCAAAATGTGTCAATACAAAATGTCAAGATCTCGCTAATCCGGATGAGATAGTTCAATGCAGCTGCGCTAGCCAGCCTAACTAACAGAGGTAGGAATGTGGTAAGTAGAAAAGGAATAGACAGTTGATATTAATACAAGGTATTTCGGCAAGAAAGAACCTATTTGTGTAGATAATTAATAACAACAAAAATACTTCTAAAGTTTATTTAGTTTAGCATCCCAACTTGTAACAATAAGAAAATTATTGCACCTATAGATAATTACAAACAAGTTCGAAATCCGTATTATTACTAAGTATATAATAATATATATATTCATTCCGGGCCAAAAGTTCCATACACACGGTTACACACCATACCTATCTTCTTTACCAATGGCTTTTATCGATGTCGAACCGGATGCTTTAGTTTCCTTTTAGTTTTTCCAGAAATATTATGTTTGCTGTTTTTTAACAAGATACAGCTTAGGTTTGTATATTATTATTATTATGAGAGGTAAAGTTTTAGTAACATGTATGTATGTATATGTGTTCAATACACCGTTACCTAAGTACCTATCGTTACAGAATGCTTATATAGTTCTGCGATTGCTAACCACATTCATTGCCAAAGATTCATATGCTTAAAGATAAAGATTCTCACATTCCTCACCAACCGTATACTTAGATGCTTGTATCAAAAGTAAAAATAAATCACTAAAGTAATTTACATTTTATCTAACAATCAATCTTTTCGTATTTTAGTATTTTCATCATCACACCACAACAACATTGCATGTTAAAACTTTATTGGCATGCACGATTTCGTAGGCTAATGTTTTTTTTACTAAATTTATGGCAAGGGTTTACAACGTAGGTACGTTTATGCTTGGCTGTAATATACGCCGAGTATTGTGCCTTTCTAAATAAAGTATTTATGAGCAGGTATGTTAGAGTGACGTGGGTACCTTATTCACACGCACTTTCTTTGAAAGTATTAAACTTTTAGCTGTAAACGTTGCAACAATAGATACCTCCTTTCACTATTTTTCGATAATAGGTCCCATTCGAGGTAAATTGGTACTTAATGTTAATGCATTGATAACCACAAGGACCTACTAATATGGTATTATGTAGGTAAGTAGGTATTTTATGTTTAAACAAATAAAGATAACCCAGTTCCCGGTATTAGGTGTGTTATTTTAACTGTTTAACGATACCTAAATATATCCTGCTATTTTGTTAAATGTTAGGAATCTATGCAAAAATCCCATCTTAAATATTTGCGAAGTCTACATACACTTGATTGTAATGACTTCAATTAACTCCAGGAAAATTAATTAGTTATCCAGAAGAGCTGGACGTTCCAATGTCGTCACCGGTATCTCCCAGTTCTCAATCATCAACAATTAGAGCAAATTCTTAACTAGAATTAACGCTTCCACGTGGACACCTATGTCCAGACTATTCATTAGGGTGGAATCAAGTACAATTAGTAGGTAAATAATGCTATTTTATTAAGGTACTAGCTGCGTTCCGCGGTTTCAACCGCGTAAGTCCCGAACCCGTAGGAATATCGGGATCAAAAGTAGCCTATTTTATAAAGGGTGAATGTAGCTTTGTAATGGTTAAAGAATTTTTGAAATCGGTCTAGTAGTTTTTGAACTTATTCATAACAAAAATACAGACGCACACACACACACACACACTCACACACGCAAAAATACAAATCTTGTCTCTTTATAATATTATTATTAGAAGTATAGATTCTGTCTTATATAGCTAGGTATGATGTTTTAATTACAATCGACCTCCATACCAATAAAAAACGATGTTTGTATTGTATTTTACACAATTAACGTGAATATTTTCTTTTTATTTATAGCTATTGGACCATACGCATGGGTGCTATGGGCTTGCGGCGTTGCGATATTAGTTGCCACATGTGTCGTCTACGTAATAACTCTCAGATCAGCGCTGAGGCATTGGAAGCAATGTGCCGTCAACGTTGGAGTCGTTTTAGCTGTCTATCCTGTGAGTATTTTAAGATTTGTTTTTAATAGATCAGCTTGTTATCTCAGATAGCAGTCGTTAGGTCAAGTTAGAGGCCGAAAACTCTAACACCAGGTGAGCCACACCACTATACGATAATATATATATATATAGACCAGTGACTGTTCAAAAATGCTTTAAGTAAAAGTAATTGCTGGTTCGGGTTCAAGGAACATATATGTGGTTGCAAAGGTTAGTTGTCTGACCATGGTAACTGCCGAAATTTCTGCCTATCTACAGTAAGGTCAATATAATTAAGTCGTAGTCAAAACTTTCAACATATTAGCATATTAACATATTAGTATATTAGCTTAGTTTAGTCTGTTTGGTCTTACTAAGTAGATTAAGAAATAAATATAGTTACGTCGAAGCCTCAATAAGCTAAGTAGGTCCATCAAAATTTCAGCGTAAACATCGATGAAAAAAAAAGAGATCAAGTATCAAAGCAATCACCCAAGCCCAGTCAAGCCCTTTTTCTATGCTAGTTATTAAAATATTGTACTGTAGGTATAGATACACAATGATAACAATTTAGTCCAAGGATCTGCTAAAATTACTATCACTACGGGTTAATCCAATGGATCCCAGATAACGATTTTTTATTACTCCACTATTTATAACGTTTGCCATTGATTATAGGGTAGACATTTTTTTATCCAAAAGCACCGAATAGTTATACATTGTTGGATTTATTTGTGGGTGTCCATTTCAAAGAAAGGGATTAAAAAGACCTTTCATATTCGTTTCCTTTGAAATAGAATGACTCATACAATTCGATTTTTAGATAAGAAAGGAATTTGTTAACAAAAAAATCTCATTACTGAGGATTTGTGGAATGACCCACATACGTACGGATACAGACAGGGTGCTTACAGGCCATAGGTAAGTACTTATGGACAAACATGTAACAAACCTACAGGTCTTGTCCTTTTTACCAAGAAAATGAAATAAGCTTAAAAATGACACAGTTACTAGGTAGATGAAAGTATAAACATAGCTGGTGAGATTATTTAACAAGGATAGTAAGCAAAGTGCTTACGGCGGCAGTCAGTGGGTCATTATTGCGCAAACGCAGCACGGCTTGTGATGCAATGACGACGACGAATGCTCAAGAAACCGCTCGCCATGTCCGAGGCGGGCTTTAGGCGTTACCCGAAGAATCTGTTTGTAATCATTAGGTAGGTAAATCTGTGACTCAGTGACCTGCAAATTTACTTGTATAAGTAGAATTAAACATTTAGTATATTATTTTATTTATTATAAAGAGTTCTCTCTAACTAGGCATTCGAATTTAAATAAAAGCAATGTACCTGCATTGCTTTTATTAAAATTCGACCAAAAATCCAGCCAGATCTATCAGCAGAGTGAATTAGAAACTATACTCACGGTACCTGCCTGTCATAAATCTGCAAGAACGAGTCGCTTTTCTTTAGTTCTATGGTTCTGGCGAAACTGGCAATCTGTCTAGTATAGGCACTTATCTGCGTATTTACTTATACTTCGCATTGTTATTTTTGTCTAGCAAAATTCCTGCCACCGCACAACGTATAATTTCACAAGCTAGAGTTTAGAGATACAAACATAATTTACAGAAATTATGCAATGGAAGGTATAAAATTGTGTGTTTGAATAAATCTCATAGATAAATAACTGGGTACCTACATGTGTTGGTCCTTCGAGCTGGATTTGAACCATAATCTTTTGGATACGGATTTCGATGATTCTTCTTTGTCGTAATTTTTATGTCAACTAATAGGTGTACCTACGTTTATTATTTACCAACATCACTCTGCGATTCCCAAGGGATCAGGAATTACGAGTCAAAAAGTAGCATTTGTTTTTTTTTTTTAATTTATCGAGTTTGAAGTTTGATCGCAATCGGTTCAGCGTTTTTTGCGGGAAGGATATTATCAAATCCTAGTTAAGTAAGTTAAGTATGTATTCTACAAAATAAACAATATAAACTATACTATAGTCTAATCAACCTTTGTAAATGGCTAAGCATAAATTTATTTCATAACTATGAGTTGAATATTTTTGTTATTGACCAATTTTACTGCCAACGCAGATTACTTAAAGAGCATCGTCTTTATGACTAGATATGAATTTTTATTAATTTTCAAATTTTATTTTACTTGCTGCGTTCCGCCGTTTTACCCGCATAAGCCCACATCACATAAAGATGCCTACATCACATAAAGAATAGGTCCAAATTTCAGCCCTCTACTATCAGCGGTTTAGGCTGAGCATAAATCGGGTTAGGATCACGGTCCATCAGCCATAACAAAGCCTTTTATAGATATGATCTCATTATAGATTTACCTAAAACGTATAGATGGGAGGTAGTTTCTATGTACTACAGTAAACGAATGAACTAAGTACATTAATTTCTTAACGAAACCCATTTATATATAGAACAGAATTCGTGTTTATTGCTCTAGTAATTTATTTACCAAAACTATAATTACGTACAGCCAAGCATCAAAAATGAAAACCCACCGTAGAGTCCTACAACTCAATCAAGACTTTAAATCCTGTATGAGTTAAAATCACTCTTATACTATATGGATGGGTATTAAAGTACAGGGGTATTTTATTACGATTAGGTGTAGGATTTGTATTTTCCTTTAACTGTGCGTAACATATTGGTTCTAGTACCTTCTTCCTGGATACCTAAGTATTCTACTACTAAAATTCGTGCTGTGGCACCTACTAATATTTAAATTGTCTTTAGAAAGCAATCAAGGTCTTAGTTTCATGGTTCCATTAGTGTAATTTGTGTTCTAGGTATTTCATCATAATTTTTAATATCGGATATTTATAAAACAGTGTACGTTCGGGGCATGTAGATAGATAGGTAGGTACATTCGAATATGTACTAACAATATTGTTATGATACTGTGACATGATTATAGACGGGTGTGTTTACCTTCAGAAAAAAGCAAACTAATAAAGTCAAGTGCTAAAAAGCTCCTGAAATAAAAAGCTTTTCAAATTAATGATATTGATCAAAATTTTGTTTACCTATATGTCTTTCATATAGCTACCTGCTTCTAACAAGTACCGACTGGAACCTGAATCCCGTATTAGAATTGGTACAAAAAAATAATTTCAGTTGTAATCGAAACTTCATTGACTCTAAAATGTATGAACTTGTATGTGCAATTATGCATGCAAGCATCCAATTGAAATGAAATTGAATACAAATCAAATCAAATATGTATTTATTTGAAACTTATTAAACATTCAATGTCAATCCTGAAGAAGGGACCTGTAAAGGTCTCGAACAAAACGTTGAGAGTTGAAACAATGCTAAAAGTCATAAACACCACACGATTAAAACCGAAAATTGATTGATTAATTTCCTGATTAATTTCAATTCCACATTTAATTCATCCAATTCTAATACGGGGATTACCCACTTGGGCTAATAGTATTTTATGACCCACATAGATAGGGGTAGGTTGTTGTTGTTGCTGGTTTAGTTTTACCGTATTTTTTTTTAAATAGTGACTGGAGGGTTATCGGAAGGAACTCTGCTTGTGACTCTACTATTACTTATTTAAATTTTATGGAAATAAACAATTACTTATGTTCTTGAATTTTTACGAGTTTTTACGTCTGCCTTTCGTAATCACTCCGTTGGATTGAGAAACTACCCGGGTATACACCTTCATAATTCCATGTAGCATTAACAATAGTTTAGGATCAAACGGCCGCGGACAGAAATTTCCTGAATTCACACATACAGTACACATCAAAAGAAAATGTCGATGTGTGAAACGGGTTTTTTTAAAGTAGGTATCCTGTAGGTGTGGACATGTAGATCTCTTTTATGGGTGTTTATGGCAATGTTCCGAATTCGTCCGGTACTTTCCAATGAATGTGTCTGTGGCAGCCCTTATATGGAATGCTTAAATTAGTCAAAAACTCAAAATATGGCAATACGCTAATTGACCGTCAATTGACCCCTTATTCGCTTAACCTGTTGAATTAGTAATTTTTTGCAAACTAACCGAATTGGTGATCCATTTTCGAAAAAAAAGAACATATTAATTAATGGGTACCTACCTAACTGATACATACCTACTTGGGATGTTATTTTTGGGTCTTCCCGCGACCCCGGCCGGTGTAACCCGTTTGCCGAAACGTCGAGGTAATTAATAACATTGATCATTTTCAACGCGATCTAGACGGTTGATAGTAAAATAAGAGGAGCTCCTTATTTTACACTAATTCACATTTTTCGTTCTTAAATAAGGATACTTATGGCGTTAATTTTCGTTCCAGCTTGTATCGTCAGCGGCTTTCATAGCCGTTGTGTTACCAAGAGCCCGCCTGATTGCGGAGGCGATCGCGCAAGAGGTGGTCATGGTTTGCATGTACCATTTGTACTGCATGATCGTTGCCGAGTGCGGGGGGACGGACCATCTTGTTAGGTAAGCTTTAGGTATAATACCTAGGTACTATTTAAGATGATAGGTTTACCTATTGACACCTACTTCAATGCCTGTGCCTCAATACCTGTTCAGTGGACGATCTAAACGACCCTAATGAATGACACTGCCTTCGTCGTGTTATCCGACACATTAGTAATATAAAACTAGGTATCTCTACAAGTAGTTGTTGACAATCTTTATTACTTAATACCATTTATGTACGTACGAGGTATGTAAAAGGATTATAGTTCATTCCTGTATCTTTAGTTGTGTAACATTCATTATACAGAGCTTCTTAACTTATACGTAATGGAGATACAAAAGTTGTGGTAGGTACAGCTATGATAAGACTTTTTAAGATTAGAACATTTTTCAGTACACAATATAGTTTATGTTTTTTTGTCTCGTGAACAGGCCAGTAAAAATAACAGGAAAAAAACATGGTAAAACTCCCATTTCAATAATATTTGTGGTAAGAAAACCACAATATTTATTCCTTTTTTTTTCGCAATTTATCCCTAAGAATCACAATTACCTACCTACCTTTTATTAAAACTTTAGAAGTCATTATTATAAATAAGTAACCCTATACACGCATATTATTATTATAAACTTCCTGTTAACGACATGCTACATATAATATAAATTATTTTATGATTTTGTCTTGTCGTGTCTTTTTATTTTTATAATTTATTTATTAAAAGCGAGTATTTAATCTAGCAGTTTCCTTATTGTTCACATAAAGTGATATTTTGTATAGCATATTCAATTCATTCATTCAATTCAATTCATTTATTCATTCATGATACACAGGTATAATACAAAGAAAGATGTCAAATACAATTAAAAAATAAAAGATGTCCGCTGTGATCTGCCATTTGGCGTACAAATTTATCTTTCGTTTAAAAACGCGTCAATCGAATAGTAGGCTTTGCCTATAAGAAAATCTTTTAACTGATTTGTGAACTCATTAAATGGTAGCTCTTTAAGTGAAATCGGTAGTTTATTATAAATGATGGGTCCCATATAAAAAATACTTTTTTGCGCTAGTACCAGTCTACATTTAGGAATTTTCAACTTATGTTTTTGTCGTTTACTTAATGTTTTAAAGTTAGACAGGTTCGTTCTTACCCAAACCGAAGCTTCATAAATATACACTGAGGGGATAGTAAGGACCTTAAGCTCCCTAAATGAGTCTTTGCATGTATCTCTTTTTTTTATTTTACATATTGCTCGTATACATTTTTTCTGGGCTATAAGTGCGTCTTTTACATTTACTGAATTTCCCCAGCATAAGGTGCCATATTTTATAGATGAAGCGGCATAAGCATGATATGCAGTCATTACTGTATTTTTGTTTGCTATTTTATATTGTGACAATTAGTTATTTAACGAATAAAATAAATAGTTAAAATGAGGAAAATAAAGGCTTATAATAATGACTGTATACTTATGACAATTCAAACAGCGCCATTTAGCCCTATTAGGCCTGTGTGATGGTGACTAGATCTATGTGAAAAAATACCAATATTGGTATGATGGTTGTTTCCAGACAAGCTTCAGGGGCCCGGATTGAGACTCGAGTATTACCATGCTGCTGCTGGCCCTGCTGTGTTATACCGAGACCCAAGTTGGAAAAGTAAGTACAACGTACTTAACTCAATATTATAAAACACAGTCTCTTCCCGCAGTCTGTGTGTCCCTATGTATGCTTAGATCTTTTAAACTACGCAGCGGATTTTGATGCAGTTTAGAGTGATTCAAAAGAAAGGTTTCTATGCATAATACACACCCGTGCGAAGCCGGGGTGGGCCGCTAGTTTACATTATAATTCTCATACATCCCGATGTGGAACTTAGGAGTACCTATTTAATCTATTTATAAAACAAAACCTAAAAAACCGACCAAGTGCGAGTCGGACTCGCGCACGAAGGGTTCCGATCACAAAAAATCACAGTAACCACACTTAAATATTTATTTTATTCTATTTTAAGTATTTGTTGTTATAGCGGCACAGCGGTTGTTAAGACATCACCTGACAAAATTTCAACAGTCTAGCTATCACGGTTCATGAGACAGACGGACAATGGAGTCGTAGTATACCGTAACTATTAAATCTACCTATATATCTTTATTGGATGTCTCATCGCTACTTTGAATTGAAAGAGGATCCAATTAAAAGTAATAAACAAGTCCAAGAAAATGAACGGCAATTGGCGTTCATATTTACCCTTGACGGCGACAGAGATGGTATATGCGTTTGGGGTGAGAGGTGTTTGTCTGTCTCCATTTTTTCCACAAAATAATAAAACGTTCGTCGTTGAAACATAGTAGGCACCCAGAACTTCATAACGAGTTGAAGTTTAAAATTCTGTTACCACTAAAGTCCTTCTCACTCTGGTATTAGCAGTTTCAAGAACTCTACGGTGAGGAACCACTATTGAATCCTACTGTAGCTTTAATTAATGTCAAAGCAGCCAATTAAACTAAACATATCTCTATTCGTTTTTTAATTGTAGACTATGATTTGACACATCTTACCGAAGAAAAAATGTCAAATACAAGGGGAACCAAAACGTCAGATTATAGTCTGAAATTAAAAAAAGCGTTGTATATGCATAATATTATTTACTTATAGTTATGTAGATATAACCAGTCGGCACTTGCATATAATAAAACCTTATCGTAATTTTTATCAATAATAATTTGCAAGATGACCTAAAACATAAAAATGTTTGCGTGACGGTATTGCGCCTGAGAATTGCCGAAGGACCTATTGATATTGTGCTATTGATTACCTACTTAGGATACCTAAGTAAGAATGACCTACGAAAGATAATTCCATTGTGATTTGCTTAATTGCTTAAGAGGACAGTCTCCATTCTCTTTCTCCATACAAACGTAGTCGACGTTTTCCTCCCTTGATAAAGACATTAGAGCAAATATGTTTATGGCATAAAACCTATATCTGTCATGACTATGCATCTACCTTTTGATTTTTTTGATTTCTGTTTTTTTTTTATTACTACCTATTCTAATGGGGTGCCACGCGCAAAGCTGTTTGCAGAGGCGCTGGCATCGGATGATCTTTTTTTTTTTTCGATGATGGTCCTCCACCGCGGAGTTTTTTTTTATTGTTTCCGTCTCAGACCGATATGGCCAATTTGGCGCCGAGAGTTGTAAAAAACACATGTTTGACAGTTCTTAATTCAAACCTAAGATTAATCGACTCGCGCCCTCTGCCGGTTTTATAACTGTAGTACAAATTCAATAAATATTGGTTTTATTGCATAATTGTTAGTTGACGACTAGTCGGCATAATTTGCCGACTAGTCGGCACCTGCCGACTAGTCGGTTGAACTGCCTACTGGTCGGCTTTCCCGACTAGTCGGCGACTAGTCGGCCCATCTCTAATAAACATATTTGCTCTAATGTCTTTATTCAGGGAGGAAAACGTCGACTACGTTTGTATGGAGAAAGAGAATGGAGACTGTCCTCTTAATTGAGAAATGCTATGCAAATACTCCATTGCATTTCTTAACCAATGATGAAAATGACAGTGTACCTATTGTATGTACCTACTTACCTACCTATCTCATCATCATCATCCGAGCGTTGTTCCCGGTTGCATCTCTCTCGAGAACCCGGGGTCCGCTTTCCTACTTTTACGTCTCCACTTCGCACGATCTTCGGCATCCCGTGTAGTGAGGCCATTAGCACGCATATCCGATCTTACAACGTCAAGCCAGCACTTCTTGGGTCTTCCCAATCTGCCGCGGCCGACCTACCTATCTCAATCAGGTACTAAATCCTATCCTATCCTACTATATTCCTACTAATATTATAAACGCGAAAGTTTGTATGTCTGTATGTGACTTTGTTACTCTTTCACGCAAAAACCGATTGTGATGAAATTTGGAATATACATAGCTGGAGACCTAAAATAACACATGGGCTTTTTATCCTGATATTTCCGCGGGATCGGGACTTACGCGGGTGAAACCGCAGGGCGCAGCTAGTAATACTATAAATGTGAAAGTTTGTGTGGAAGTAAGTAAACGAGTATGTTTGTTACTTCTTCACGCAAAAACGACTGAACCGATTGCGAAGAAACTTGGTATACAGATAACTGGAGATCTGGATTAACACAAAAGATTTATATCCCGATATAACCCCTTTACAAAAACTTGATATTCACTCACCGTATAAGTTAAAGATTTCTTTTGAATTAGTATACGCGCTACTCATATTATTTTATTTAACTTATAAGATTTATTGACATAAAATAACAATAATACCCATCACCAGTTTTAGATAAATATAGTTAATTTGACACATTTAATTTAAATTATTAAAGTAGGTACCTAATTACATCGTCTCTTATAAGAATCCATTGACTTATAAAGACATGCTTTCGGGGTCTCCCCAAAGAATTATCAAATATTATCTATTTGATTTTTGATCATAGCCACCTATTTCTCGTTTAGGTATGTATGTTCAGGTGTGCTTATTCAATCGATTGTGTACACCTACTCACCTAATTATTTCTTAAAATTCGTAGCTTCGATTTTCATTTGGGTTAATTAGGTACGTTTAGGTACTACCTACCTAATGAGAATTCTAAACGTATTACTGTGTTATGAATTTTATTAATGGGTTCATATAACGCCCTGCCAATGACTTGGAGAAATCCGTAGGGAAACTAGCTCAAACCTCTTTTAGATTGAAGTAATTGTGCCAATATCATCATTCAAGGGAAAAGTCTACCTATTTTTTTCTCCATACAAACTTTACAAACGTTGTCGACTGTTGCCTCCATATAGAGACTTAGAGAAAATATGTTTAGGTATGCCAAAAAACCCATTTCAGCCCATGTTGCACCTGGGTTTGGTTTTTTTTTCATATTCTAATTTAAAAAAAATCTATTCTTATTCGAATAAAATAAATAAAACGTAGGGGCATGGTTATAGCAGATATAGGTTTTAATTTACTAGATTACCTCAGTGATCTATCTGTTAGATTACCTGTTAAAAGTTTTAAAACCCTACGCTCTGGGTAAAACGACCCCGATGACATGACTTAAATCTACTATATAAAAATAAGTCGGGTTTTCCTTCCTGACGCTATAACTCCAGAACGCACGAACCGATTTCCACGGTTTTGCATTCGTTGGAAAGGTCTCGGGCTCCGTGAGGTTTATAGCAAAGAAAATTCAGGGAAAATTTAATCTACTATATAAAAATAAGTCGGGTTTTCCTTCCTGACGCTATAACTCCAGAACGCACGAACCGATTTCCACGGTTTTGCATTCGTTGGAAAGGTCTCGGGCTCCGTGAGGTTTATAGCAAAGAAAATTCAGGAAAAATTTAATTATCTATAATTTATAAGGCAAAACAACGTTTGCCGGGTCAGCTAGTAATTTATAACAATTACTTATTTTCATACTAATACTAATAATTGAGTGGTTAAAACTAATTTATTTATTTAATAGAGCTGCACCTTAATTAATAGGTGACAATTTAGACGATAACATCAATTTCATCAATTTAATTAAATTATTGCTTTACCTACAATAAGGAAATAATGTAGGTATATTACCATAATTTTCACCTCCTCATTGTTGATAGGTAGGTAATTGCCTTAAGTGAAATTAATAAAGCTACAGGTAAGTACTTTGTAGCAGGGTGTAGCAGGTGGGTTGTTTGAATAAAAACATGCCTATTTGTTATTCTAGGTCTCAAGTTATATACAGCGGGATAAGAAATATACTTAGCGAAGAAAAATGGAGAACACAAACACAAAATATAAAAATACAAAACACACAATATATTAAAATACAAAACACAAAATATAAAAATAAGAAAGAATGAATACAGAAAGGAGTTGCGTCCCTGATTTTATCAAAACTAAAATGGCATATTTAGATTTTTGAAAAATGCATTACCCTAGCTCGGAATCGAACTTTGTTAGCTGTGTAGGTATTATTTATTGTGTTTATTAATGCTAATTCTGTCTGTTTGTTTCAGAAAAAGTCTAACTTGGCTGCGATATCTAGTCCTACAAATGCCTGTGATACAAGCTTTTCTCTACATTATTATTCTAATACTTTGGGCTGAGGATATGGTAAGGAAAATATTTGCATCACCTATAATATCTTTAGTCTCACAGGCTTTTTAGAGGCAGACGTTCTCCATACAAACGTAGACTGTTTCCTCTCTGAATAAAGACATTACATCAAATATGTGTTGATATAAGTAATGCTATAAAATCTATAATTGCCATGCCATGACCATACCCCTTTTTTCTCTTTTTTTTTTCTTTTCCAATTAGAATAGAAATGAAATGTAGAAAAAAATAATATGAAAAAAAATCTAAACGTAGGTATAGTTTGGGGGCCATGGTCATGCATGCTGAGTGAGAAAGGTAGGTAGGTGTACCTACCTACTTACTCCGTTTATTTATACTTACTGTGATGTAGTATATATAGGTAAGTATTACATTTTGGGCTTGGTTTGACTAAACTAGAATAAGCAATGAATAACAAATATTCTACTATCGAATTTTTCGATTGAACACCTCGAAAGACCATTTACTTAGGGATGATTCACACTAGACCGGCCCGGGTCGGGGTCGGGGCGGGCATGGGCCACTTTTGTATGAAGTCAGCTTTTGTTTTGCCTGTTGTCCGTGTCGCGTCCGTGCTGTCTTGATACAAAAGTAGCCCGTGCCCGCCCCGGACACGGCCCGTTATAGTATAAACCATGTAGAATTGGGCTATTCCTTGCTTATTCCAGTTTTATTTAGTCGATTCGAGCCTTAATGACACAGTTTAAACAATGAGAATTCCAACAAGGATTATTTTTAGATTATTTTTTAGTTTGGACCTAAATCCATAACATTTATGGATCCTTGTTCTGTGAGTGTGATGTAACAAAAAGTTATCTAACACAAGCGTCACATAACAATATTAAATAATGCAGTGTTTGGTTGGATGGACTTCTAATCCATATCTATTATCTATTACTATTATAAAGCGGAAGAGTTTGTTTGTTTTTTTGTTTGTTTGTTTGAACGCGCTAATCTCAGGAACCACTGGTCCGATTTGAAAAATTATTTCGGTGTTGGATAGTCCATTTTAGGGCATGAATCCCGGGATCCCGGGATATCGTAATCCCGGGATCTCGGACGCCAAAGTTCGATATTATAATCCCGGGATTGAGTGATCCGATATCGAGATTTGAGCAATTTACTATTTGGGTATAAATTGAGGTTTTTAGCTATATTTTTCCTCATGGAATGATTGAATAGAACTATTAAAATTAAACCCAAATTAGTCTACCCCTGAGGAAGAGATCTGTAAAGATTTAGAAGCGTAGGGAATTGGTAAAATGTTTAAAACAATAAAAGTAACGTGATTCATTGCAATTTTTAAGACAATTATTTTTTATACAAGCTCGCATGCAATTTTTTTCTGCTAAAAACATTTTAGTGGTGCGCCTAGAATTTGGCGCGAAAGTTTAGACACTTTCGGGTTTAGGCTATTTGTCCGCCATATTTCCAAAATGATGGGGTGGACGGCCCTCGGGGTAACTTATTTACGTAATGAAACCACTAGAGTCTTAAATATTTTAGATTTAACACATTTTTATTGTATTAAATTCGCTTTTTTTAACGATATCTAAAATCTCAGTATCAATCCCGGGATCCCGGGATTGAGCTCTTAATATCGATATCGTCCCGAGATTGAAAACCTTCCGATATTGCATGCCCTAGTCCATTTATTGAGGAAGGCTATTACTAATATAAAGCGGAAGAGTTTGTTTGTTTGTTTGTTTGTTTGTTTGAACGCGCTAATCTCAGGAACCACTGGTCCGATTTGAAAAATTCTTTCGGTGTTGGATAGTCCATTTATTGAGGAAGGCTATAGGCTACTTTTGATCCCGATATTCTCACGGGATCGGGACTTATGCGGGTGAAACCGCGGGGAGCTGCTAGTTAAGTATATTTGATTAGATACTCAAACAATATCTAGCTAATGTTATAGTAGGTATAGCCATAGCCTAACTTGAAGTTTCTATATATCTATTATCTATACTAATATTATAAAGCGGAAGAGTTTGTTTTTTTGTTTGTTTGTTTGAACGCGCTAATCTTAGGAACTCCTGGTCCGATTTGAAAAATTCTTTCAGTGTTGGATAGTCCATTTATTGAGGAAGGTTATAGGCTACTTTTGATCCCGATATTCCCACGGGATCGGGACTTATGCGGGTGAAACCGCGGGGAGCTGCTAGTATAGGTATAAAGCCAAAAGAAAAGGTAATCATTTTCGCACTCAGAGACGTTTTTAATGGTTCGAATCTCGGCCGGCAATAAAATAAGTATTATATCCGCTGTCTATTTAACATAATTCAAACTTATTATACAATAGCACTAGCTGTGAAGGTAATACCTAAAAATCACACTTTTTTCATTGATGAATGTAGATCGGTATTTTGCACACCTTTATTGCCGTTTATCTGCCAAAGCCACTACAACCCAAACTTCATAATAGTCCAGCGTTCTTACATGTGTATAAAAAAAAAACTCTGAACAACACACAGCGCCATCTAGCCCCGTGGTAAGCTACTAAGCTTGTGTTACGGTGACTAGACAACGGATGTGATACTTATATTTATTTTTCTTTTGTAAATACATACATATTATACATAGAGGGACACCCAGACCAGACACAAATATTTATTTTTTTAACATAAATACTTGCACGCGGCGGGAATTGAACCCGCAACCTTCTGCTTTGCAGTCGCGCTTACGCACGACGCGCCACAGAGGTCGTGTATAGGAGCATGCCCTGATAAACTTTCAGTTTTTATAAAATAACGAAGGTTTGGCGTCCACGGGCTCTTAGGCTATTGTCAAACCTATATTCTAAGTGTCAAACTTACACGTTATGTCCATTATTATTCTAAAAACTACGGGTCTAGATCGCGTTTGTCGATATTTTTTAGATTTAAATTACCTAAACGTTTCGGCAATCGCGAGAAGACACGGCGTTTACCGCGTATAACCCGTTTACCGAAACGTCGAGTTAAGTAGGTAATTGAAATCTAAAAATTATCTACAAACGTGATCTAGACCCATAGTTATAATAATAGTTATATTATAGATTACCATAATCTTAAATGGCTTGTGTCCGCAAGGCACATAATTAAAGATTACCATGGTCTTAGATGGCTTGTGTGTGAAGTTAACTATATCTCTTTAAATTCCAGCGTCTGTACCTCCAATGCTTCGCATACATCCAGCCATTCATCGCAGCCTCCATTCTGTCCGGCGTGTGGGGCATCATAATGTGCGTGCGCGCGGCCGCCGCGGCCGGACACCGCGTCAAGCCGCGCTTCATAGTGCTCCAACTTGCGCTCATCATCGTCAAACTGCAGTGCGGCTTCGCTAAGGTCTTGCCGGAGATCGTCAGTATACCGTGCTTCTTCGATTTGAATCCTTCCGTTTTTGTTAATAGTGAGTCTTTTGTGTTTTGTATTTAGTGTTTTTAAAGTCTGGGCCTCAATGCCGGCTTATTGTATTTCATCGCAATCTGTAGGTACCTACACTTCTTTGTATGAAATAGCAACAAACACACTCGCAAAGTCGCAAACATTTATAGTTTAATATTAGTAACGAAATTTGGAAGGCCCATCATTATTATTAGGTAGCGTGATTTTCCTGCTTCTAAAATATTCGTCTACTTAATCTTTATTGTTAGGTAAAGATACCAAATATGTAGGTAGGTATGCGACAGGTCAGCGTGATTTTCCTGCTTCTAAAATATTCGTCTACTTAATCTTTATTGTTAAAGATACCAAATACCTACATATTTGGTATCAGGAAAATCACGCTGACCTTTCGCAGATAAAAAAATATCGTTAACTTAAAAACAAAAAAAAAGTGACCCGTTCAATTCAACGAAAATCGTCATAAATAATAGCCAGACATACTACCTACTTTATTTGAACAACAAATGAGACAGGGAAAATATACAAAGTAATGATATAAGAAAATAAGCATCAAATAATTATTTTAACAGATGTAAATATGATTTTTATAAATATTTCGTTTATTACAGTGATACAAAACGCCGTGATGATGTGCGAGATGCTCCTCCTATCTCTATGGGCGTGGCATCTCTACAGAATACCGCCAGGAAAGAACCTCGACAAAACCAGACCGGTCTCCGTTGCCGTCTTAGACGATAGCGTGAGGACTTTCGAGATCAAAGCACCCAAGGAAGGTGTTGAAAACAAATCTTTCAATAAGTAAAAGAAAGATGAACGAAATCGTAATATATGTGATACTCCTGTATATTTAAATGATTGGATTTTCGATTTACATGTTTGTATAGATGTTGTAGTTAAGGAGTTGTAAAGTGACATTGCTATCTAAGATGTTGTTATAGATTTAGCAGCACTTGTTGCAGTCAATACCTATGTACGTACTCTTATTTTTAACTCAATAAAACAAGATGGGATGTATCGAGTTCGAAGGTCATAAAATGTAAAAAAAGAGAATAAAGATGTCGAAAAATTAAGGAAGAATTAATTATCTGAAATAAAGACCAATTAAGTAACTGAAGAAACTAAGTAGGTATACGTGAAGAAATAATATTGAACTGTAGATCAAAACTGCTACAGAAGTAAGTAAAGTAAAGTAACCAAAATACTAAAATGAAATGTAGAATAGAAGTAAACATTCAATAAGAAAATGAAAGAAATGTGACAGTATAATACTGAGTTCGTTGCAGTTATTATAAGAATAAAATTAATTATTATAAATGTGATTGTTGTCTCACTCAGTGTTATTGTTGTCTTTTAGAAAAGTAACAGGTTCGATAAGATTTCATTATGTTTAGAAGTAGGTACTTACTACATACACTTATTAATATTTTTGTAAATGAAATACCATAAAGTTTATGTAGGAATAATTTTATTTAGCTAGTAGGTATACAAATTAATTACGAAGTAACACATCTGATGTACCTGAATATGTGTCGGTGTCTAGTAAAAATAAAGGTGATAAACAAAATTTTGTTTGTAGTTCCTACTTTATTTGCTTGTACCTACCTACATTCATATCTACATTCTAATTAATCATTACGTGATAATGTGAATCGAAAGCTGGGTCTGTTTGATTAATATAACTGTCGTAGGTACATATAAAATTGATTTCTTGACTTATTCTGGGGCTGGTTCACCTTCGTTATTTGAATCCACATCTTCGCTATTACTAGGTTCTGAAGTTTCTTCAGAAGGCGTACCGGCTCTAGAATTTTCAGATCCATAAATATTATGCAGCTCCTCAAGTTTGTAGTTAATCTTTACGCCTTTCGACGTTGTCTTGTTAACTTTTTTTACAAGAGATTTGGTCTGTTCTTCAAGTCTCTTCAGTCTTATATCACGAGCTGCAAATCTTGCCTCATGATCAATTTCGGTAGAAGTTGATGGTTCTGAAATATTCGTTTCCTCAAAGTTGTTGCAGGTGTCTGTCGATAAATCATCGGTATTTTCGCTTTCTTCTATCGGGTTACCATGAACACTATGGATTGCATCAAGTTTTTCAACAATGTCTTCTCCGGAATTTAATGTATTAGAAATGCTTTCGACGACTTCAAAACATTCTTTCCCTAAATTCTCAAGTCTGTGGTCCTTTTCGGCCAGTCTTTCGTTTTGTAGTTTGACGTTTTCAAGACTTGCTTTGAAATAAGTGTCGGAAGGAGTAGCAATAGATTGTATATTTATCATTTCCTCTGTAGTAGTAATGTTTGTTAATGGATTTGGTGTTGTGCCTTCTTCGTCTACAACTTTTTCATCTATTTCATTATTCTCTTCTGTAACTGGAACAAAACATTCCGTTGATGTTTGTGATTCTGAAGTACTTGTATTTTCCGTGAAATCTTGTGCATTGAAAGATGGCCGGTTTATTAGGTGATCTAAAGTATTATCAATTTCTTGACTTATTTTTGATGTTGCTTGTGTTTGCTTTAATAAAGCTGCACTACTTTTTTCCAAAGATTTAAGCTTTGCTTCTTTCTTAGCTAGCATTTCATTTTGTTTTCTTATATTTAGCAAGATGGTAGCTGGATCAATTAGCGCCGTTATTGTAGAAGAAGATGAAGTACTCGCTTCTGGTGGAGTTTCATTAGTTTCAACTCTCTTTGAACCTCCTCCATCATTGTCAAGTGTTTGATGTTCAACAACATGATCTTCAATGCTCGAGTCATCATGAGCAATATCACATTGTTCATCTTCTGTTTCAAAATTATTTTCACACTTCAGAATATTTTCACTTTTGCTGCATTCAGAAGAACTCTCATGATTTTCGTTAGTGTCTTGCGTATCTAAAGATAACTCAGCTACATCTAACATATCACTCACAGGATCTTCACGTTCAGCTGCTAAGTTGAAGTCGTTGCTTGAATCCAAGATGGTTTCAAATGACTTTTTCATTTTCTTTTTACAACGGATAGGAGGCTCGGCTACGTATTCACTTTCATCATTTGACTCCGATGATTCGTCTGATGGTCTTTCGTCACTGTAACCACTTTCTCCTGAGTTCCGACTAGAAAATTCAGCACGTAATTTTCTCCAATCCTTTTCTGATTGATCGTTTTTTTCACGGGCTTGTTCCCATTTTTCCCTACAGTATTCTAACTCTTCTTTGATTTCATTAAGAAGTTTCCTTTTTTGTTGCAGTTCATATTTTAATATCTTTTCATGGGTGTGCAGTTGGAAATGATGTCTCCTTAATTTTCCAACGACATGCCAAGTTTTGCCTAGCTCTGTGGTAACAAGGCATAGTCTTGATTCCTGTTCTTGTAATCGGTTTTCTAGATGAGCATTTAGCTGCTTCATGCGATTTACTTCCTTAACCAAACCCAGTTTCTCGACTATAAGGTCCTGAAAAAAAAAAGAAAAGGCATTTAAAAATTTATAAAACTTAGTATACAGTGTTAATAATGTTTTGTATTTCTGTTATTTTTGGACGGCCGCTGTAGCACGTTATAATCGAGATCGAAGTAGGTCAAATACCCGGCTGCGGCGCAAAAAGTTGTGGGTTCGAATTCGGCCGGGGAAAGTATTTAATGCTGTTTGTTTCTAAACCTGGATTTTTCTAAATGACTTATGTTATTATGTCGGCATGTATTTACAAAAAACCCTTTGTTGTTTAGTTTGGGTCTAGATGGAGCTGTGTGCATCTTACTGAAATAATTATTAATTTATTTCTTTTTAAAACTTGGCTGATGATAACCAACTATTGTAGTTAAAAAAAGACGGCAATATAAAATTGTGATCTGAACATAAAACTTTTTATATAGACTTCTGAAGATGTGTGACTCACAGATTTACGATCGTGCATGATACAAATATTGCATTATACTAGTAATCACAAACGGTGAGTAAAACTTACTTTTAGTCTAATGTAGGTCTGACTAACACTTGGCACTTGTACTGGTCCCGATTTAGTTTCAACTAACTTGTAACATGTCGTGATTTTGTTCTCTGGGTCTTCAGGTACTGTTTGATGGCTTAACAGTTCCATTAACACTCGCCAAACCTTTGGCAGATTTTCTACAATTTCAGTAGCAGATGGAGTATCTGAAATATAAAAAGTGTTTTACATTTCAAGCAATTTTCAAGTTCTAAATTGTTTAAGTTTTATTTAATTGATCGCTATTAGCCTACCATCCTCTACAGGTGATGTATTATGCTCAATTATTTCATTTTTCTGTTGGTTATTCTCAGTTTCATCGTTTTCATCCATTTGGCTAACTAACTCTAAAAGCAATTTCGGCAAAGCGGATGATGCTTCAGAGTCGTTTTCTTTTTCAGCCATATGAGTTAGTAAACCGTGATTTTCTTCAAGTCGATGTACCAATTTATCTAAATCTTGTTTAGTTTTATACCCCAGTAGTACTTGAGAGAAAAGCTAGAAGAAATAACAGTTTCAGTCAGAAAAAGTAATAAAGAACCAGTGAAGAACAGTAGTAAAAGTACCTACCTTATTTACGACGGCCATTTCGGCTTTCATTTTGTTAGTTTCGTCTTGACAGGTCGATATATCATTATTTTTGTTTTCAACAATATCTTGTAGAGCTTCAACTTTTTCCTCAAGGTCTTGAATTTTTGCAACAAGAGTCTTACACCTGGAAGTAAATTAATAATTAAATCAATCATATTTACTTTTTACTGTGCATTAATAGAAGGGTGAAAACTTGCTTTGCCGTTTCAGCTTGATAAAGCTCTTTCTGTTCCTCGAGTTCTCGTCGTATACTTTGCCTCGTGACTTCAGCAAGCCTGGCTCGTTCCTCGTAGAGTCCTCGCAAAGTGCGTATGTTTTGTAACTGTCGCATATACTCTTGTCTTAAATCAGCGGAAAGCATATTTGCTTCTCTGTCACTCAAAGATATTTCAATTTCGTTTAATTTATTTTTAAGCTGTAATCAAACAACAATAGTTTTACATCAATAAAAAAACTTGAGAGGTGTCAAGATATACAAGGAACACCCGGATGGAACGAAGTTCCAAGCAAAAAAAAAAGTGTATCCTTTCAACTTTTGGTCTTATTTTTTTTCGTCTAGCCCCCTTTCGCAGCGCGCGTTAAGGAACTTCGTTCCATCCAATAATAAATCTCTGAATTCGACGGGAAGGTACAGAGTACTTATTTCTTATTGGTAACGAAATATTTCTCATGCTATATCTTTGACGTCGTCGGTGCGAAGGTGAGATAGAATGTGCCTATAGCTACAGACTGAGATTAATGTGCGTAATAATTTTTCATTTGTCTAGCCAAGCCTTACCTACAGTTAGCCCAAATGTGGGGTTGGAAGAGTTATGCATTGCCAAGTGACTTGACTTTTTCACGAAATTAGTACCTATGTGCGTATGTGTATTGAATATCTATTTCATTTTGGTAAGCACTTGAAATGTTTTTGGTAGTAAACGCATACCAAAAAAATTTTTCCATGAGATTGTTGTAACGTACATAGGTAGATAAAATTTATAATTTAACACTGAAAACAGCGGTATTGCTATTGTGTTCCTATTGTTGTATTAGGTCAATATTCTGAGCCAACAAATAAAGGTAATGCGTCGTCGTTCGTCGTGAAAATGGTGCGTCGCGGGCGGGCGGACGGTCCCTGACCGCGTAAGGCACGTGTTTACTGCAGGTCGTTGGCCAAAACAATATATTCTGGATAATTTGTTTAACGGTTTCCTTACAAGGCATGCATTCTGTTTTAATTATCTGCAAGAAAAGTCTCAAGAAAAAAAACTTACCTCATTTAGTTGTTCTTCACGAAGATTAATCATGGTTTTGCTCACGGATACCACATCTTTTAACGCATTGATTTGTTTAATCGATTCTAAGTTTTGTGCATTTAAATCTGCCATATTCGAATAGGCTTCTTGGAGAGAAATGTTTGATTCCACTAAATCACGGCGAAGTTTATTATTATTTGTCTTCATTTTATTCAATTCTTCTCTCATTTCATGAATAGCATCAGTAACTGCGGAAGAATCCGAAAAACTTTCTAATGTTTCAGGAATTTCAACACCGTTTGCAATTAACAGTTCACGCAGTTTTCTGTTATCCTCATGAAGAAGTAGTTTCGATTCCTCTGCCTTTTGTAACGATTTTTCTAATTCTTCTTTTTCGGTTCTATGTCTGTTTAATATTTCCCTTCGTTGTTCACGTTTGATCTCTAATTGTTTTCTGAATTCGGTCATCTCGTCTTCTTTAGCCTTAGCACGACTTTCGTCCTCGCTTGCTGCATCAAAGAATTGTTCTTCTGCTCCGACGTTGATATCCGTATCACGCGAAGCTTCAGTGTTCATCGTTTCACTTTGGCCTGTGCTGTTTTCTGTTTCACGTCTCCCTGCTGAAACACTACTGACTGTATTTCCCATTTTGGAATGCTTTTTAATACAAGACGTACTTTCACTCGCACAAAATCAAAGAAAAAGTAAGTACGCGATTTTAAAATAGATCAATGCGTTTTTATTAAGACAAAGAAATGTCGAGAGCTGAGCGGCACGAGCGCAGCCACAGTTTCCCGAAATAGAACTCCGTCAGCTCCAGACGTGCGCCGGCGCACTAACGTTCGGGTTAGATATAGATTCATATATGTATTACAACATATTCCAAAATAGCTATTTAGTTGGTAGGTACGTAGATAAGTAAATAGTTCCATCATGGAAGAAATCAACCTTCAGTTCAATGTAAGTAAATAAAAAATGTAGGTATGGACTACAGGTACTCGTAGTAAGGTAGTATCACTGAAATGAAACTATACAAGGTAGTATAGTAAATAGGTACCTACAACCAAATATGAGTTAGTTAGGAGATCACTATGGAACTTGCACAAATGGAACATAGCCGATTACAGGCGATGTTCTATCGAACTCGAACTTGCATGGCATTATTAATAAACGTGGAGTAAGGTCGGAATAGTGAAAACATGATTTGTCTTTTTCCGTGATAAGAACTTTCAAAGTTGACAGACAGAAACAAAAAATGGTAAAGTTACTGAAACCCTACTCCACGTTTATTAATAAGGCTAGCAGGTTTTAACGATTTCGAGCAAATGATATTGGACGGCATTCAATCTCGTGTAGGCTACCCGAAAGGCGCAGTATAGGCGCACAACATCCCATTAGCCATCTTGACTCATCTTGTTCATTTATACCAATGGGGTGGCACACGCAAAGCTGTGAGCAGATGGCGCTGGCATCGGATGATCTTTTTTTTTTTGTTGATGGTCCCCCACGACCACGAATAAAAACGACGAGTTTTTTTTCTTCTTTCGGTCTGAGACTGATATGGCCAATTTGGCGCCGAGAGTTGTAAAAAACATCTGTTTGACAGTTCTTAATTCAAACCTAAGATCATTCGACTAACGCCCTCTGCCGGGATAAAAAGTTAGTGTTCCTCCTCATTGACTGATTTAGGTATAACACAATGTTTTCAACCTAATTTTTTAATAATAAGGAGTTAGGGCAAGAGCCCCGGTTTTGGCCAGAGCCCCAGTTTTGGCCACTTGCTCATTTGAAAGTTAATAAATAAGCAATAGGAAACATTACTATTTTTTTTCTCTGTGGGAAAAAAACATCGTCTATGGTGTGTTTCGACAAGTGACAGTTGCAGCAGTTATGAAGAAATGTAAACTATTTTTCTAATTTCGAAGTCCGAAGTGCAATAATTTGGTGATTTCTTAAGGAAAACTTTAAGCGACTTGTTCAAAACATCGGTAATTATTCACTCTATCCTATTGTATTTTGTTTTAGATTTGATTAAAGGCTAATAAATAAATGTGGAAGAACATAGCTTTGAGGTTGTTTCGGCAACTGATTAATTTTTGCATGCTTTTACCTAGGGTGGTAGCTAGTACAACAATCTTAATTAAATTGGGTTTTGGCCACGTACATGGCCATAACTAGTTTTCACGAAACACTAGTTTTGGCCACTTTGTTTTATTGCAAGTTTCATATAAAATTTGGCTGCCAAAAGTTTACTTCAGGTTCGCTTTTATATTGCTTACAGGTAGATTCGACAAAATGGCCCCACATATCAAAAAAAAATCCGACGATATTGATAGGGCACCTAAATAAAAAACTTTTTGCTTATTCGCCATCTAAATCGGCTTTGGCTTTAGAAGCTATACGTGGTGGGATGAAAATAGCTACAGCTGGTCGGACGGCTGCTCGGAGCTGAGAAGCCTGACTTAAATTTATATCCTGCATTTGATATTAAACAAAAAATTAAAACACCCACTAAGACGAATTCTTAAAGAGATTTTTTTAATGTTCCTGAAATGACTCAATATTGGGACTTCACCAATGAGGTTTAAAACTGCCATTTGCTCACTTCAGATGGCGCTACTGTAGCACGTCTGCCTTTATTTGACACCTTCATAGTTTTTTCGTAAACAAACATGGTTATTTTGAGATAATTTTACAAAATGACGCTTTGTTTAGCTGTGGATTGCAAAAACATAGCAAATCATTTATTCTCCAAAGATGCCAAAAGAAAAAAACAGTGGATAAAAGCTATGAGGAGAAAAATCGACCTAGTAACTATTTAAGGTTATGTGCTCCCCATTTTAAACCTAATGATTTTTTTGAGAAATTCCTACACAGGTAAGACGTTTCCTTTCATAAAACTACTAGTGTAGGTACCTACCTATTGATCGAAGGTTATAATAGTTTACTATTGTAACGATAGTCTGTATGAAAATGTATATTCTCTAAGGAATAGACCATTCCTTAGTTTTTCCAGTATTTTCCACCTATCATCAATGATCATCGATCAGTGATCATCACAGACGTTTCTCTCATGCCAAGCTTTGTGTAAATTAGGGTCCTTATCTTACCTTATCCACATTTTCTCATTCATTCAGGTGATGAAAATAAATAAAAAGTATTGAGGAAAACAGCAGTTCCTTCTATATTTTCTTTTACCAAAGTAATTACCTACCGAAATAAAGCCAGAAGACCAATAACGGTTAAACAGACGTCTAAAAAGAAGCAGAAGGAGACAGTGCTTAGATACAGCACCTGGACCTAGCAGAATACAAACCGAAAATAATAAATGCTGCAACTTTAGAGAAAATATTATGAAATGAAGGAAATTTTACTTATAAATTAAAGACATTTTTCGGTTATAATCACATGGTGTTTATTTTATTACTTAAGGCATTGTTTCAACGCTCAACGTTTTGAGACCTTTACATGTCTCTTCTTCAGGATTGACTGAGATGTTTTTGTGATTTGTCATTCTAATGTGTTAAAAATTTACTGTGAAACTACTGTCTTATCAAAATCTAAA
Organism: Idaea biselata; assembly: GCA_958496205.1. Taxonomy (NCBI): domain Eukaryota; kingdom Metazoa; phylum Arthropoda; class Insecta; order Lepidoptera; family Geometridae; genus Idaea; species Idaea biselata. Next base: position 22,597,049 of record OY292401.1, on the reverse strand, counting down.
ATTAAAAAAGGTATCAAAACGTTCCTGTGTACACAGACTCTAGCTAGATACCAAAGTTAGACTAATATTTATTATTAACTATGCATAAAGCGTGTCAGTCAGCTAGGCCGGACCGGGCAACAGATTTACACCAAACTTTACACAAACAGATGTGCTTACAATGTGCCTACAAACCACTTCCAGCGGCACATTCACAATAACTGACTTCTATAGTGCCATTTCAATCTATTTTCAATAAAACTATGTAAAGTAGTTTCTTCATTTGTGCTTTGCATTGCACATGAAAGTAGGCATAGTTTCCTTCAAAGGCAACACGAAGAGTAACCAAACTTCTGCTTTCATATAACAGACGACCTTTGGGTGGTAGGTACTTGAAACCTCTCCGCAAACTCTTGGATGTGGTGTTTGGACAGCCGAGCGGTGGTAAATTGGTGCTAGCGTTAACATCTCCAAAGTGACTTATATCAGGAAACTCAGGAATTTCGTCATCGAGTTCCTCTTCGACTCCAATAATACTGTTTCTGTCGTACGCCTCTAGCCTAAAACAAAAACATAGAAAATCCATGAAAAAAATACCCTTGTCAACCATTTGTAAACAAAGACTTATTTTTAATAAAATCATAAAAATTACAAGTCGTACGACCCCGAAAATAAGCACGTATACTTATCTCAACATGTAGGTACTTTTTACAAAAGGGTTTTTACATATTTTCAACATATAAATCAGTACAAAGCCTTTTTGTAAAACATAACAAACAAACACTAAAATGCACTTTTTTACTAACCTTTCAGTCAAAGCAGCTTTTTTTCCGCTAGTAGACGCATTCCTTTTTCTCAGCTCCCCTTTTAATTGGATTATACTCCACGTTGAATACATTTTAATTCATAAAATTGCTAAAGACACATGCAATCACAGTTGAAGTTTGGCGGCATCTGGCCGTGCCACACTAGCGCCACCTGCCTCGACCTTTTAGTTTCTAACCCCATTAGCTAAATTATAATATTGCAGTAGTTTTAAGAGTTATTTATTTATTTATTTCGGTCTGAGACCGATATGGCCAATTTGGAACAGCCAGGGTCAAGTTTTAGAATATTTCAAGTTTCTTCATAATATAGTTTTGGCGTTGTACATCTTGTACATCTTGCCAGTATCAAGTATTTTGCATGAAATTAGCCCGATCGGGCCTATAGTTTCAGTCAGGGGCTATGGTAAAGCGGTGGCAACTTTACTATAACCTTCAAGGACCTTCGGCGCGAGCGACGGAAAGTCCATGTTTAACACTCAATTTTGTTTTCACTACACTTGTGCACATTCACGGAACTGAATTGAATAAGATTCCACCAAAATTACACAATTTAACCGGGTTCACAACATAGTTTAACGAAAATAAAATTGGAGCACGACATGTTGTCTCCGCTTTCCCGCCGAAAGTCCATTTTAAGAGTTAAATTAATAGTTTTATTTGTCATTTAACTTTTTATTTAGTGGCCAAAACTGGAGCACAGACGTGGCCAAAACTAGGTTATAAGTGGCCAAAACTGGTGAATTAGCACCTATTTTAATAAAATAAATATAATAAAATAAGTATTTGTTTTTTATGACATATATTTATAAAACCTTTAAGTTAGATCTATGACCTAAGTCATGAAGTTTAAATATCAGTACTTTATCTATTTTTGTTCTATTGACGATGTTTCAAAACTAAAATTTTCGTTAAGGTGGCCAAAACCGGGGCTCTTGCCCTACTTTACTTCTTGTAGGTAAGTACATAAAAAACCGGCCAAGTGCGAGTCGGACTCGCGCACGAAGGGTTCCGTATCATTAACACAAGTGGGTATGGAACCCTAAAATAAACACTGGACCAAGAGCAAAGAGGAGGAACACTAACTTTTTATCCCGGCAGAGGGCGCTAATTGACTGATCTTAGGTTTGAATTAAGAACTGTCAAACAGGTGTTTTTTACAACTCTCGGCGCCAAATTGGCCATATCGGTTTCAGACTGAAAGAAAAAAAAAAGTCGGCATTTTTTTTTCCTTTCTTTTTTGGCCTCGGACTCTCGAGATGCCATTTGTCGAGTTTTTTCTGAGTTTACAACACTCTTTATAGTTTTGGCGTCGTACATCTGTACATCTTGCCAGTATCAAGTAGTTTGCATAAAATTAGCCCGATCGGGCTCATAGTTTCAAGTCAGGAGCTATGGTAAAGCTGTGGCAACTTTATCATAACCTTCAAGGGGCTTAGGAGGGAACGACGAAAAGTTAATGTTAAACACTCAATTTATTTCCACTACACTTGTGCACATTCACGGAACTAAATTGAATAAGATTCCACTAAAATTACACAATTTAACCGGGTTTACAACATAGTTTAACGAAAATAAAACTGGAGCACGACATGTTGTCTCCGCTTTCCCGCCAAAACTCAACTCAGCGTTTTCATTCGTTCATTTTCGTTTTGACCATCAACAAAAAAAAAAAGATCATCCGAGGCCAGTGCCATCTGCTCACAGCTTTGCGTGTGCCATCCCATTCGTGTCCGCAACGATGGCGGACGTTTGCTTAGAATATCTTTACCCTCTTTAGTTTATCACTAGATGGAGCTAGTGGTAAAAAATAATTGCGCTTATTACGTTGCGATTTCTCATATAAAATCACGTTTGTTTTAAGGGAACAAACGTGTTTTTTAAATAAAATATTTGTTTATTTAATACTAGCACAGAATACATAAATACTTAGTGCAAGTAGAAAGGTAGAACCTGGGTAGACTGGATTTCAAGCGCGCAGAACGCTTCCCATGAGATACATAGACAGACAGACGGACAAGCCCATACTTTTTTTACTTTTTGAGGTAGGTACGGTACCCTAAAACAAAAGAACCGGACAAAATGGTTAATTTTTGATCGAATTGCTAACGAAAGACCTGGCAATACTGGTGAAGCTGAACATGTATTTTTCAACATGACAACACCTAATCAAAACGTCATCTGCTCCACATCAATCTGTGGGTTGGATTTTTCTATTTTTTCGGAAAACCCAGAGTTTCTTTGCCGAAAATAATTAAGTGTTTGTTAAAACGTCGTAAATTCAGATAAAGTTTCATATGTGAGCAATAAAACAGTGGCAGTTCCCAAAAATATTGTAAAAATAAGTAAATACCTTACATTACTGTGTATCAAGATTGATTTTATATTTTATTTTCATTTAAACAGTGGCTTATTGATAATATTTAGCTAAAATTCACTTTGTGTGTCGTCGTAATCAAAACGGACTTTCCACTATGTGAAATGCGAAGTAGGATACCTTACTGAGCTATGGATGACAGTACTAAGAGCTCCCCTTGTAAGGTAAAATTTTAGAAACGTTTTGCTATTTTATTATGTAGGAAACTATTTTGTAGAAGGTTATCGAACCTCTTATCATAACAATGAATTCACTGTGTTTATTAATGTTCTTTTACATTTGCCCGTCTAAGCAACCTGTATTTCTTTTACATTTTCGTAATGAACTTAACACTTACATAAGTAACTAAAATCATATTCTTATTTACCATAAACTCAGAGAGTAGCTCAAACCCCAATTTGATCTTGTAGTTGTTTCTTATTAGTTATTAACCTACTTCAAGGGGAGATCCTCCGATAGATAATAGATATTTATTATTATGTAGGCTTTATTTACTACTACTTACTACATTTCTAAAAATATGAATGACCTATGCTTGAAATGTTACTTATCTAGATAAATTCTGTGTTGTTTATAATCATTGGCATTAGCTTTGTGCTGGTGTTTTTGATAAGTTTGATCAATAATGTTACCTTGTAAATGGAATGCACTGTGCTTATTATGTTTAATTTGCCCTTTTTTTTTTATTCAGTAGTTTGACATTAGTATGTTTCTCTCTGTTAAATAGTACAAGACTTGAGCCAAATTCAATTTATGAAATGTTTAATTAACTTTTTTCTACCTAATATTAAAAAAGTTTTGTTTATAATGGTAACAGATGTTAAAATACCTAATCTAAATGCTCTCATTTGTAAAGTACTGAAGTACCTAAATGGAATTTGGCCAAGATGTAATATTAGATGAGTAACTAGATTGATGTTATAGTTCACGGCTTGTTTTTGTTCATACTTGCACAATGTATAGGAGTGTGATGATGGAGGGGAGGACATACAGCTGCAAGCCGAGGTGGACCACCTGAGGCAGCACCTGGCCGAGAGAGACGCACATATTGTTGCTCTCGAGGGAGAGTTCATTAACACCACCTCGAGGGCCAACGACTTGGATCTGCAACTTGCAACTTGGACTGAGAAATACGAGAGGTTAGTCTACTAATTATAACCCTTGTTTAGGAGAGTTAGGTTTACTAAATGAGTTTTATCAGATGAACGGGTTTTTAACGAGTTCTTATCAGAACATGGAGTAATAAAGTTCCTACATACATTCAATTTTCCCATATGATTTGTTTACCTAGTATTGATATTTTATTAATGTAAGAAATAAATATATTATTATTTTAGATGGTCTGCACCTGTAATGTTTATTCAATTAGTGTAAATTTTCAGATTATATGATTCACATAAAAGAGTTCAAAAACTGAACCAAGTTTTGGAGGATAAATTACTACAATTAGTTGACAAAATGAAGGGTGAAAAAAGTCAACTGACAAAAGATATTGCTACATTGTCTGTAAGGCTGGCGGAATCAAAACATAATTTTAGCATGCTGCAAAAAGAGAATGTAAGTCTTAATATTAAAGGCTCTTGAAAATATAATAATTATTCCAATTTGAAATGTTAAATTGATATGAATAAATATATTATTTCAGGAAAGATACAAGAATGATATGAATTTAGCTATCCAGCTTCTTCAATGTAAACCAGACAATTTTGTATCACAAAAATTGGATAATGTAAGTATTTTAAACTGGTTGCACTTAGATAATCCTACTAATCATTAGATAAATAGGACACAAATTAATGTTGTTGTTCTATTATTTCCAGCTTCCTGTGGACACCCAAGCCCGAGTATCACAATATGTAATGTCAAAGACTTCCAAGCCTCCAAACACAGCACAAACAAATAAGAGTGGTACTAACGATATTGACACGTTCGACGCCAGTGAGTACGAATTCAATATTTCAGCTTCACTCATGTCTAAGATATTAGAAGATAGCATCCAAGATACCGTCACAAAACACTGTGATACATGCACTTGTGATAAATCTCAGAACAAACCTTTTTGTTACAATGAAAGCTATTATTCAGTTTCAACACAAACATATTTGAGTGAGGACTTTAAAAAATCGCTTTGTCACAATTGCAATGCAGAAATTAAGTCGCTCGACTCAAATTTGACCATCGGGAGCGTTTCTCCTCACGGGATTAGAGTGATAAGGGACAGGTCTCCAAATCACATCTCAAGTCCGTTATACATTATTCCTCAACCTGCAATAGAACCTCAGAAGGATAAAGCGACTCCAATAGTTGACAAGCCTATAACAACAATTAACAATATCCCTAATAAAATCAAAGAAGACTTAAAAATAGAGGATGACAAGCATCTTAAAACAAACCATGACACCATGCCAGACATTCCTATTAACCAAAACATTCCAAAGATGCCCCTTCCATACCAAGACGCTCAAAAAATTGAAGATTTAAAGCATATTAGAAAACATAATGGCATGCATATAGAACCAGCATTGCATCATAAACTATGTGATCGTACTAGAACTCCTATTTCTAGCAAGAAGAGTAGTGCACCTAGCGTAGATAACGACGATTTGCTCATTGCTAAAGAAACAACACCGTTTGTTAAAGATACTAAACCTATTGTTGAAAAATGTGTTGATAGTGTGAGTTTGAGGAAGAACTCTGTAGGATCCATGGGGGCAATAAGTAGAACTTCGTCTTTAGCCAAGTCAACAGTGAGCACACATAAGTCTAACACTGCAGTTGGTCCGGGACCTAGATTTTGCCACTTGCGGATGCAAGCTGGATCTAAGAACATACTTCTCGATAACGCCGAGCCTGACGTTCCTCCTGTGCTTTACCGACGGCAGAGTAAATGTAACGAAAATTCAATTTTCAAAGAAATAAACGACGATACGGACAATTTTATTGATGTAAATAAAAACGACAATGAACACAAAGATGATATTACAAATGATAATGTAGTCGTGGAAAGCACACTTATCGATGTACACGTGGATAGTTATTACAAAGAATCAAACATCAACACTAAGACTGCGCCAATTAACCCGGTCCTACTAAATGTTTCCTCTTCACCTCTTCAACCTCTGAAAACTCATAACTTCTCAAACAGCTCTGAGAATAATAACAACAAAACTCAGAGTATTGGTAGCCACCATAACACTTCTGAAGTCGACAATCTGTTAAGCGATTTCAACGCTGAGATCGCCAACGCTCAAAATAATAATGACATTGTTATTGACTATGCTGTAAAAAATACTACTGTTGCACAGACAGATAATACTGACGTCAAAATATTTAATTTCGATCTTTACGAGCAGAATAAGTTGTCTACGCAATACAACAAACCTTTGCGTAAAATTGAAATGTCGCAGCTTCACAATCTAGAAAATACTAGAATCTCAAAAGATTTACCTCCTCAAGGGAATATGCCAAAACTAGATAAAAAAATTGAGGTTACGAAAGCAGCTCTACCACCTATCGTTAATGTTTACCCAAACTTAACGCAAACGCATTTAAAAGTGAACGAAAACAAAAAAGCTTTTACCAATGAACCAAGCACTAGTTCACTGTCTAGCGACGACAGTGCCGCTCTGTTGCAAAAACAACAATTGCTAAGAGTCGCGGAATGGGTTGAAAAAAATCTGGAACAACAGAATAACTATAACGATCCTTTAGATGAAGATGTTAACTTTAATAGAGCAGCCAGAAGGGACAGTAAACTGAATAGATTGACAGAGACGCTCAACGAGCTAGCTTTGAACATGCCTCATCCTGTCAGCAAATATTCAAAGTCCTTTTCTAGAGACGCACAAAATTCTTGGGTTCATAACACCCACAACAATATCGACAAAACTGTGAAACAAGCTACTACGATTTCGAAGATTACTACCAACATTATAAAAGAGACGATATTTCCAGTGGAGTCTGGCGATGCTACAGTAACAGAGGTAACAAACGACAACGCCAAAAGGAGCACTAACAGTGCGCAATACAAAGCAGAAAAAGAATTACGTGACGCTTTGAATTCTAAAGGCGAAAAAGATATTTCACCGGAGGATTTAGCAAGAATGGAGTATAATGTAAAGAAGTTTTTATTGAGTGGACCGCATTGGGTGAACCCAGGGTCCGTCGGAAGAAGCCGTCGTACAAGCAGTAAAACAGAGACTGATGTTTAATGCCATCGTATCATAGGTAGTTTCTGATAGCAAAACGTTTGAAATTGCTACAGTGATGAACTCATGATCAACAATGCCATTCTTCAAACATTCTAGTAATATAAATTAAAAAAATATAACCAATACAAAACTCATTATCATGTTCCTAAAACGAAAACTTCAGTATAATTCTGCTTGTTAACAAATAATTTAATTATTACGGATTTATCAACGCTAGTCCAATTATTTTGAGGAATTCTTTGAAATTATATTTACTTATTTCGCTTTCAAGAAAACACTTACTTGCCTATATTGTACATTAGTATGTGGTATAGAAATATGTTACAGAAATTAATGTTATCGTGGTACTGTTTAGACACAGTAAGAAAGGCTGGCAAAAATCGATTGGGCTTCATTTAGAAGTTAATAAGTGAGCCCTCTTTTCGCAATAACTTTTCTTCTACAATCACATGGCATAACACAATGGCATAATTCATTCGTTTTCGCGTAAACGTACCTAATGGAGGTTTAACTATCAAATTGCCGTAATTTAGTAACAATAAAAGTAGATGTTTTTATTTTTCCGATACAATAATTTGAACCGAACCTTATGAAACCTTGTATCCCATGACCGGAGAGTCATCTGAGACATGGTTTCATAAGATTTTACATATAGTTTGATGTGCAATTATAATCGAATCATAAATCACAAAAGTTTACTTGACATCGTTCAGTTACACGTAGAACATTAGCTTCTTTTTTTACAATGAAAATGCAATTTTCTGTGTTTTATTCATAGAAAACGGCATACTTTAACACCTAATCTTATTTGAGCCATATGTCTTAGTTAGGTATATAAATTATATATTATTTATTTTGTCGATGACATAGGTTATTGGCTATGAATTACGCCAAAAAAAGTTTATGCGGAAAAAGGGGTTCCCTTAATAAGTAGTTCGATGTTAGCAATGATTAAACATTTACAAAATCAAGGCTGCTGTTTGCTAGAGTATTGTAGAGAGAAAACATAATAATTAGAGATAGGCCGACTAGTCATAATTCGGAGATAAATATCTCCCAAATAACCACTCGGTAATTGTTGGTAATTATGCAAGAATTCGCATTTCGAAACCTGTGGCGAAACCTTATCAAACTTCCGAAAAATAGTTGAACCGTTTTCGGAAAAAATACAATAAGAGCTGAAGCAAAGTTAAAACATTTTAGGGGCCCTCGTTTTACTTGCTATACTCAACTTCAAAATGTACTACTAATTTAACAAATGTTGGTTTTATTGAATAATTTTAGTTGACGTCTAGTCGGCACAATTCGCAGACTAGTCGGCACCTACCGACTAGTTGGCCCATCACTAATAATAATGTATTGCCAACATCGGTTACATAATGTTAGCCATATTCGAAGACTATAAATTGTAAGATGCGTGTTTAATATTATCGCTAAATGTAAACGTAGTTTTATGTGAATTGTATTTTTGTCGTGAGTAATGCTAAGTTTTTGTTTCTTAAGGCTTCATAATAAATGTGATATGATAAGAGACAAGTTGTAAGTGTCCTCGTTTATGGAAAATTGTCGTTAGAGCCGTCTGATGAGGCAGAGATATAATGCAAAGTAGTCATTGAATGTATTTATTTATTTTAGACACGAGACGTAAAAATAAGTGTACATACATACATCTAAAAAGAATACCTACCCATATAATGTAACAAACGAATATAACACGTATTTTAATTATTTTATGTAACTATGGTAAATAAAGTTTTAATTTTCGATCTCGCTTCAGTTTCGATTAATATTTCCGACTGAAATCTGAATAGCAGAATATGTCCTAAGACTATTTATTATGACATTATTAAGTAATATTTTTCTAGTTAGGGAATATCTTTCTGTACAACAAAGAATTATTCCTTTATTATTTCGCTTGTGGTATGTTGTACTTACTTCCTTTTTTTAATTGGTTACGATCTGACGTTTTGGTTTTTGTATCAAATCGTAGTCTAGTGAAATATTTTAAAGAAAAATACACATACAAAAACACAACTCAAGGCGAGACTCACACCAGCGTCTTTTAACCCCTAACTTAAAAACGATGACTAAGTTTATGTAACGTTTGTCACTGTCTGCTATCTTTGAAATTTCATGTCACAGTAAGAGACAAACGTTACATAAAGTAAGTCATCGTTTAGAAGTCAGGGGGTTTGTTATCATGACCGATCAAGCGATTTAGCGTTTGTACAACCACATTGGTGACTCAGGCCGTGACATTTGCTTTTTATACACATCCTTAAGAGGACAGTCTACCTAATCTTTTCTCCATACAAACTTTACAAACGTAGTCGACTGTTTCCTCCCTGGATAAAGATATTAGAAAAAATATGTTTATGCCATAAGTTCTATATCAGCCATGACCATGACCCTACGCTTTGTTTTTTTTTATTATCTAATTTTTCTGAATTTTATATCTATTCTAATTAGAAAATAAAAAAAAAACAAAACGTAGGGGCATAGCCATGGCAGATATAGATGGCATAAACATTATGTGCTGTAATGTCTTTATCCAGGGAGGAAACAGTCGACTACGTTTGTATGGAGAAAGAGTAGGAGGAGAGGAACACAGTCCTCTTAAGCAAAAGAAATATCCTGTCATTGATTTTAAACTCAAGACTATTCTATCTACTTATCTATGTATTTTGTAACGTCGCAAGTTATAAAGTTACCAGAGTTAAGGGTATCATTAAATTACAGAAGAGAATCCGTCGATAGAATTACTATGTACGTAAGTCAAAATATATCACACAGTTTCCCTAATATTTAATCCGCACCAAAGTATAAAGTCTATTTAACACATAAATGAATACAAAACAATGTATTGCGCCTCAGCTTACACAATAATGTACAGCTATTAAAACAAACGTAATTGTGAAATATCTTTTGTGCATATTTTCCTGAATGGATATATTTTTGAAAATAGTTAGAGATTGGCGATATACTGTAGTTAGGAAACAATAAATTAGTGGTAGACGCAGATGTGTATTAGGCTTAGACTAGATATGAGCACAATTTTGATGTATTTACGTGTATGTAATTGTGAACTTTATAATACAAAGCATTCTATTCCAGATAACTATAAATGCAATGATTTAACGAATTAATTTTGGTTATTGATTATGTTTTTTTTTGCTTTTTGAACAAATGCTTTTAAAATTTTAATACTCGGCGATATTCGAATCTGTTACTACTGGTATTCCGTCCCAGCACGATCGCAGGCGGAATACCAGTAGTCGCGGGTTTGAATCCCGCCGGATACAAAAATTTTAAAAGCATTTTTTCAAAAAGCATGTTTTTTAAGTGTGGTAAACACTAAGAAATAATGTTTACTTATATGTTTTTTAGGGCTGTGATTTTTGAAATGAAACAGACATTTTAGGACGTTTTGGAATGGCATTTAATTTATTGATTAAGTTACGTGTTACGTAAAATTACCCGGATAAACCCATGTTTGTAAGGTTTAAGTACTAAATGGGTCCCACTATTTCAGATTACAAAGATCACACGCCAACTTTGGTTTACTCTGGTAAACACAACAACTATATCTAATTCAGATTTTTTCACTCTTCTTTTACACCCGTAACACATACTTGTTAGTTTTGATCTCAAAATGGAGATAGAAACTTTAAAAGCCTTTCTTTTTAAGAATTTATATTTTATTTTAATCTTCGGGTCAAAATCGCGTGAGTTTTACTTTTTAATTTTCTTACCTCGACGTTACGACCATGTTACAACGGTCTTGGTCGCGAGGGGAATGAGTCCCCTGAAAATAAAAATCACGCGATTTAGACCCGGGAAAAATAAAATTATGAGTTCCAATCGTGTTAGTTTAAAAAGTTTAAGAATTTATATTTCAGTTTTATTTGTAGAATTTGGTAAATGTACCTACTACTGAATTTGTTGCACTTTTACCCACTGAATGTAACGTTTATATACATAGAATGCTTCTATAAACCGATACAAGGCAACGCTAGAGCTGTTCACATTGATTCCATTTGCTTGAGCAGCGTAAATGTAATGTGTTTTAATTTATTAAATATTGTGAAATATTTAAGCTATTTGTTTCATTTTGGAAGACGAATAACCTTTAACTTCTTTTATAACTATGTTAAGTTTGCTTTTATTAAGAATAGCTGGGTCCCGTGGTTTCACCCGCGTAAGATCGATCCAGTGGGAATTTCGAACAACCCTTCTTTATCGCATGCCCACATCACATTAAGAACATATTCCAAAGAAGATCGGCGTTTTTCCTTAGGGATTTTACCTGGGGCTTAGAGGTACTTTAATTTTATTTTATGTGCCATCGCAAATTACGAGACATGGATTATTCAATTGATTTAAGCGAGCTAGAGCCATGGTGTTAGTATTTTCGTCCTATTCTTATTAAGTTAAAAGATATTGGGTGTTAAAGTTTCACATTTGGGAGTTTCACACAAAACACCACTAGATGTCGTTATTTGTCTTGAATATCCATAAATCTGAATTGGTATACCAATATGGCAGTTAATCAAGTCATCTTTCAATCAAAAAATCTTATTAATTAAAACTAAATCTTTTCTTTATAAATTCTGGACCGATACGTGGAATTCTGTAGTCATTTAATGGTTTTACAAATTCAGATTTATGGACATTCGAGACAAGTAACGACATCTGGTGGTGTTTTGTGTGAAACTCCCAAAAATGTGAAACTTTAACACCCAATATCTTTTAACCTAGTAAGAATAGGACGAAAATACTAACACCATGGCTCTAAGTTTACGTAATCAATCGAATAATCCATATTTCATAACTTGCGATTGAAGCAATTTGTTACAACAAATTGTTTGAAGTGTCGAATATGATATCTGTGGAACAAAGCTGGTCCATTTTGAACGGTCTTCTTTCAGTCCTCTACTATCAGCGGTTTAGGCTGTGCGATGATAGTCATTCAATCAGGCAAGACAAAGCATTTCATAGATATATATCACTATGATACAGCTAAAACAGATCTATTCCATCCAAAGTTGTCTGGAAGAAATCGCTCTGTTTTAACTCTATATATTTTTAATTCGTTCACTTTTCATGTGTTGTGCAAATAAAGTTATCTATATAAACAAAACAATAATACCTACCTTCGAGTAAATAGGTACGTGGTGTAATATGTAAAACGGCCTTACGACAGCTTATAAATAAGATTTGTAAAAATATCGTGTTCAGTATTCCGTGAAATAGCTTATCGCAGCCAACAAGGAGGAAGGGCTTATCGCTCATCGCACGACACTTTTGACCTTCGCATTTCCAAAATCACTACGTACTACCATACCATTGTGTATCGACCTTGCAGAAACCACCTATTGTTCGTAGCATCTTCAATTTTCGATACAACTTTACATAAAATTTCACCTTGGATGATTTACAATTAAAAAAACATAAGCAATTGTATTTTTTTTTCGTTTAAAGTGGAATTCGTTAATGCAAGCGACCCAGTTTCGCTATTTTTAATGCATCACCAGTTTATTTTCGTGAGATAGGTATGTAGGTACGAAGTTATTTTAAATTTTGTTTGTCATTTTGTTTGCGTAGGTTTCGTAGTGAGTAATGTAATTATTCTGCACTAAGTAGGTACTCTACCGATCTTTATGGGTACGATACAGACCAATTAGTAGTACTAGTAAGATTAGGTACCTAGTGTGTAATCCCAATCAATTAATTAAATTCTGAATTGGCAAGTCTAAGAGAGAACTTCCTAGTGGTAGATTGAAATTTCTAATCAAATCTAACGACTTATTGTCGACAGTGATAGATGATTAGTAATTTTATACAATGAAATATTTGTATGGGCGAGTTGTCGAGGAGATATGTCTGGGATACGGTAATGACGACGGCACTAATGCGAACTGTCAAGTCGGGAGTGAATGACCGTCGATTCGCGACACGCGCCAGGTGGCCAACCCTACAACTGTAGAGCTTCCGAAGGCACTTGGCTATTATATATCTCTGAGTTTGCACTACTTAAGTATAATTATATTCGTCTATGGTTTGCACATGCATGTCCGGTCTACTTCTGTAAATCGATACTAATCTTTCTATACTAATATTATAAAGCTGAAGAGTTTGTTTGTTTTGAACGCGCTAATCTCAGGAACAGCTGGTCCGATTTGAATAATTCTTTCAGTATTGGATAGTCCAATTATTGAGGAAGGTTAAAGGCTACATTATATTTTCAAAAAAATTAGGCGGACGAAGTCGCGGGCACTGCTAGCATTATATAAGATTGGCTTATGGGCGTCTCTGCACCTTTTTATATCGGCGATCGATGAAAATGGCGCCTTATGTCGATCTACATCTGATAAAATGTCGATGAATTATGTTACACATAAATCCAGAAACAGTTCCCTACGAAGCTGCGTAGCGGCAGTGGCAGGTGTCTGTCTATGTTTATTTTAGTTGCATAACATTTTAAAGGTCTCAATCATCGAGATCATTGACATCGAACATTTGATCGTCAATAAATCGGTCAGAATTCCCTTACCCCTCTAGCAAACCTTCGGAACAAATCACAAGCGCGCGTAATTGCTCCTTTTGTTGAAAACTAGCTGACCGTCTAAAAAATCTGATCGAAATGTTTCACAATAAGGAAAATTTCATGCGAATTCGATAAAATAGTAATTAAACTATAGGTACCTAATGATGAACCCCTGTAATTGATTAATTGGGTAAGCTAAGCTGCCTGCCTGACTGATTTGATTATCTACTCTAGGTACAAAAGCGCAATTAGTGCTCAGGCTTAGATTGTTCTGTCCACGTAAATTGATTCAAATCAACGTGCCGCAGTACAACAAACATTTGTTAGAAATTCGTGACACTCGATGAGTCAAAGTTTACGTGTTCGCAGACTAACTTGAACTTTAACTGGATCAGATACAGTCACAACCAAAAAGGTAGGTATTATGGAGGGAAACCGTTGCCGCTGCATCATTATTACACCTTCTATTGCATGAAGTGATCAATTTACGAAGCACGTTATGTAGTCAGACAGTTATGGTTATGGCAATTATGTGTACAAAATCTGGATTTTGCACGAGAGAAATTCGTATAAGTATTAAGTGTGGTCGGTAGACGTCCTAACCTTCTCACGGCCGCCGAAGTAAAGTAACGTGCGACATGTGACAATGAGAAAAAACGAATAGAGCATTTACCGCTACTGTAGTTAACTGTTTATCTTAAAATGCGATTTAGTCAAGTTCACAACACCGAAAACACGTTCGTCGCGAAAGCTATTAAATCGACTACGTCAGGGTTCGTGTCCGTGGTCTATAAGTAGATGGAAGACGACGGCAACCGATAAAATCTGTTTCGTTCAGAGTTCTTAAATTATTTATGGGTACCTACTAAAATATTTTTGAACTGTCGATTCTGTTAGTTTCCAAAAACAATTTTCATATGAATTAAAAATAATAAATAGGTACCTAAGTGACGTTAGTTTTCGATGCATGTAACCTAACCTTTTGAACGGGTATATTCCTAACCTAACCCAAAATCCCACCACAATGCGGGTTAGGTTAGGAACTCGACAAAATCTATTATTTTCATTCCTAACTTAACCCTCTTTTAAACCTAACCCGATTTATCGTTCCTAACCTAATCCAAATCGAGATACAGGTCGGAATAACAGGTTTAGCGTTACTATAAAAGTTATTATAATGTTCAGTTTTGTTTTGTCAGCCAGCATTGTGGCCAAAAGTTGTTGCTCTTCATTTTCCCCTACTGTAACGCTTTGTAACGACGAAATTACCAAATTAGAAGGATTCACATGAGCCTACCGCAACGTAATGACAACACAATAGCAGAACAGTACGGTACCTTACGCATAACTTAGGACAGGCGATGAAAACACGAAAGTCACGCGCGGCGCGGATAATAACGCAGGTACTGGTAGGTATAGTTAAGTAAGTACCACAGAATACATTAATAGTACAAGTAGGTACCTATACTCATTATTTACGGTAACATTTGTAAGTATATATGCGATTTGAGTGAATTTGATCTAAGTAGGTAGGTACTGTTACCTACTACTTACTTACTAAAATTATTTTAATAAACAAAGTTCATTGCTACGGGGGTGATATGGATCGGTAGGTATTTTGTGCTACGGGGACCTGTCTACGGTCTAGGTAGTAGGTAATTGCAATAGAAGCAGATTGATTCGGTTTAGTCAATTTAGGGGTCTATACAAATTGGATAGTTTCTTTATGTGCCGTAGGATAGTCTTGACAAGTAAACCTTATTAGTGTGAGGTGAAATCACGCTCTACCTGAATACTCATTATTTACTATGTACGGAAATATTGGGCCACATATCTCGTAGCACGGTAGCGCAGCCAATCCCGTCGCATACATAGGTGGCAGCTACTTTTTGGTAACGCTAGTGGCAGCGAACTGAGGAACGCGAGTTCAAGCCTCGACACAATAAGAGACTTTCTGTAGATGTATTCTTCTTTGAAAATATCTACTCATTTCTCGTTACCCATGTAACCTTTCAAGATTCGATCAGGAACAGAGTTGTTACAACCAACTTTTGTAGATATCTTGTAAGTAACCTGCAATTTTACTGATTTTAACGTCCGGCGTCCGGTCAATAATTGTATAGGTATCTATAAGTAGATAATAGTCAAATATCTAAGTAGAAGACTGTGATTAGTGCAGACAGTGCAATTTTTTTTCTTCTCGTCTCTTTCTACTACAATACAATTAATATTTATAAAAGGATAAAATCACTGACTCATTCATCACGAAATCTCTGAAACTATGTAGGTACTTACAAGTGGTAGGAGTCTTATTTTATAGATTTTGGTTTCTTTTAGAGGACTCGAGTAGGTGCTCACTACAACAGGATTTTGCGAAACTCTTCCCCTAAAAGGGTGAAAATGGGGATGAAAGAAAAAAACAACTTAAAACATGGTAAATACCCAGTTCTTCAATAATACTTATTTGTAAACGTTTGTATGGTTTATTTATTCGGGACTTGAATAGACTAGACTGTTAACAATTTATAATACTTAAGTACTCAACGCTACCTACTTGTAGTGTAGGAAGGTACCTACATTTCTAAAAGAGATTTGGGGCGAGTGATTTAGTGTGAAATATGAATGGATGAGATTCGCACGGTGTGGTGGAGGGACGTCAGACGTGCAATGTCACCGCGATTATCTTTTACTCAAGCCTTAAACACAATAATACAGATTAGCCCTGACAACAACGGAATTCGTGGGTAAAAATAGTAAGAAAGAACTATCTAAGCGTGCTACAATTTAGACACTGTGCTGACAATGTGTCAGTTTCCTATCACCTGGTGAGATTATGGTCAAACGCTCATTTACCTTCAGGTTCTCTTCACTGTTATACACTTTCTTATGATAGGTATAAGTAGCAGGTTTTTTTGATAGGTGACACAGTGAAATTCTTGGTATGATATTAACCGCCCGTTAACAGTCGTTTACTTTATAAATACCTAGAATTTAATTGTGCTGAAACTATTTTATATGAAACTGTGACATTACTGGTGGTAACCGAGGGCTATAGCAGTCCTGTCGTCGGGTTCTGGTGTCTCAGACAAATCTATCTATAGATTTTTCCTCTGTTTTTGCTATGTTGTATTGAAATGAAAGACATTAACACTACGCGATTAAAACCGAAAAATGTATTTAATTTCAAGTCTATATTATATAGGTATAGGAATATAAAAGAAAGTTGTGTTAGTTACACTATTTATAACTCAAGAACGGGCTGAATCGAGGGATCCCGAGGATCTCTCGGGATCGCCACTTACGGGGGTGAAAGCGCCGGGCGCAAATAGTTATTTAATAAAATGATATCGGGTAGGTACCTTTTCGAAATCTTTAAGTTTATCGAAACGTTAGCGCTAACGATAGATAAACTGCCACTGGAAACCGAAAGCCTCTTTTTTGTCTTAGGAATGTTAAAAACCTTTTTTATGATAGGTAGGTAGGTATTGACAGGTATTGATTATATTGATATTCAATGTCATTTTAACAGCATCATATTATGTGCTTAAATGGCAAATATTTCGTAACCTATTTTAATGATTTTCAGTAATTTATTATTTTTAAATCCGAAATTAATTGTACTTATTCAATGAAAAATTTGTTGTTTTCAGAGGTTTTATCGCTGGTTTAGTGAAATTGACTTAAGTAACCAAAGTAAGTGGTATAATTATTTTGATATTGATTCAAGGCTTATTCTAGGATTCTAGGTAGCTTTGTAGTTGTGAGAGATTGACAGTAATATCGTGCTGTCCCTCTCACGCTCTCTCTTCTGCCGGCCATTGTCTCGAGTGCAACACGTTATTTTTACTGCGGTATTTTTAATTAATAAACCTCATTAAAATCAGACTCAGTGTTTATACTTCCAATCACCTAGCTAAGAACCCCAAGGTGCAACAAATTGGCGACGAGGAACAGTGGTTGGAAGAATATAACATCCATAAAAGTGAATTAAATATTTGGAAAATTCCGAAGAATCAAAAGTGAAGTTGCCGAGTGTCGGTGCATTGCAAAATTCTCTGCACATGCAAAACTATCTGTTTTATCGACCGAGACCGACATCTGTCAGTGACCGACTGCAATTTATCTGTCAGTGTCAAACAAACGCACGTACTTCATTACGTCGTGATGTCAATAAAAACAAATGAATTTTATTAGACAATTTGAAGTACAAATAAAACAAAAACAAACTAGTTGGATACAAAACTTAAAGAAAGACGACTTGATAAGTATCTTTAAGGAGTGTGATATCAAATTCGAAGAAGGAAACATCGATGTGATACGGCGTTTGCTGCGTGAAAGTGTAACAAGCGGACAGTTAGCGGAAGTATTGTTACAGAAAAAGCCGGTAAAAATGACAAGTAACTATAACATCGATAGTTTCAGTGGAGAAAACTGGGAACAGTTTGAACAACAGCTCGATTGTGTGATAGTGTTAAACGACATACCTAAAGAGAAACACACACCGTTACTGATAACGAAACTGTCACCTAAAGTATTTGAAACTCTGATTCACCTCTGCTCACCAAACAAACCAGCGACCAAAAGCTACGAAGAACTGAAAAAATTATTGCTGTCTAGATACACAAAGTCAACATCAACCCCAATAGACAGGGCATTATTTCGTAGGCGTAACCAGAATGCTACCGAAGATATAGAAAACTATATTATCGAACTAAAAAGACTAGCCAAGAAATGTCAATTCAAAGATTTGGATGATCAGGTGAAAGAAAAGTTTATCGATGGAGTCGCTCACTCCCAAATAAAGTTTGAGCTATTGAAAAACGGAGACAAGTCTTTGGATAAGCTAGTGGAGTTAGCCAGAACAGTTGAGGCTGCTTTGTTACAATCGAATACAGCAGAGAAACAAACACATGAGATGTTTCACATTAAGAAGAAGTTCACGCCAAGGTCCGTATCATCGGTACCATCACAACAAAAAAATTCAAGAGCGCCAGGTAAACATCAAGAGCCAAAACGATCGTTAGGTCAGCAACAGTGTAAAAAGCAAGTGGTCAATAGTGCTATAAAGTGTTATGTGTGCGGTAAAGGTAATCATATTAAATCAGAGTGTTCACTACGTTATAAATACTGTTCGGAGTGTGGTATTCAGGGACATATCTTTAAAATGTGTCGTAATCGTCCGCGGCGTACAAATAAAGTAGATACAGAGGAAGACTTAGATATTGAGTCAGGCATTAAGAACTTATATGTCAATGATGAAAGTGAAGCCGAGGAATACAGTATGTACTCAAACACAATAAATAAATGTAAAGTACCACCACAAATTATTAACATTTTAATAGAAGGAAAATCTGTAGACATTGAATTAGATACCGGTTCTGAAGTAACTGTTTTGACATTAAAAGATAAAATTAATCTCTTCCCAAGTAAGATTATCGAAAAATGTAACACTATTTTCAAAAATTTTGATCAGTCAACTTCAAAACCAATAGGTATTGTGAGAAATATATCTGTTTCTATAAATAATCTCAAAAGAAATGTCAATTTATTTATTGTGGGTGATGAACAACCTCGCATCTTAGGAAGAGATTTATTAAATATTTTCGGATTGTGGCCTTTAAAAATAAATAATGTAACTAGCAATAGAAATTACCTACAAAGTGATCCAGTAATAGCTATTAAAAATAAATATACTGAAGTATTTTCACCTGGCTGGGGAAATTGTAAAGGGGAGTCTATCACTTTGAAATTAAAAAGTGATGCTAAACCTAAATTCTTACCAGCACGTCAGGTTCCTTTTGCCCTAAAAGATAAGGTTAAAAGTGAAATAGAGCGTTTGATAAAAAATAAAAGAATAATTCCTGTAAATTATAGTGAATGGGGAACGCCTGTGGTTCCTATTCTTAAACCTGATGGCTCCGTCCGTCTGTGTGGGGACTATAAAGTTACCTTAAATAAATATTTGGAAGTAGACCACTTCCCCATGCCTCATGTGGAAGAGATATTTCAAACCTTAAAGGGTGGAGAATACTATTGTGAATTAGACTTAAAGGAAGCTTATTTACAGGCTCCGCTTGACCCGGTGTCACAGGACCTTACTACTATTGTAACGGAGCTTGGAATCTATAAATTTTTGTATTTACCATACGGTGTCAGTACAGGACCCGGATCTTTTCAAAGACTGATGTCTAATCAGCTGAAAGACATACCAAATGTAATTGTTTTTATTGACAATATATATATGAGTGGTAAAACATATAAGGACATGTGTAAAACATTAGAATTAGTACTAATAAAATTAAAAAATTTAGAATTTAAAATAAAACCAGAAAAGTGTAAATTTTTTAAAAAGGAAATAGAAGTGTTTGGATATAAAATTAATGGAAATGGTATCCATATCATTAAAGAGAACATAGATCCACTATTAAAACTCCCACCACCAGAAAATATTACAATGTTGCGGTCATTTTTGGGAAAGATAAATTATTACTCAAGATTTTTGAAAGATATGGCTACCATTCTTGCACCACTTTACGAATGTACTAAACAAGGTAAATTTAAATGGACTACAGAATGTCAAAACTCATATCAATTAATAAAAGAAAAATTAATGTCAGCTAAAAATTTATCCCATTATAATACTGATTTGCCGCTCATATTATCATGTGATGCCTCAGCCTACGCTGTGGCTGCTGTAATATCCAATCGTGGGTTAGATGGTGTGGTGCGACCCATCGCATTTGCAAGTAAAAAACTAAATGATGTAGAGAAAAAATATTGTGCTTTAGATAAGGAAGCTATGGCTATCATCTTTGGAGTTACCAAGTTTTACAACTATACTTATGGCCGTGAGTTTGAATTAGAAACTGACAATGCTGCATTAGTCAGAATTTTAGGGCCAAATAAAGGAATTCCGAAGATGGCAGCTAAGCGTTTACAACATTATGCCATTTTCCTTTCTGCATTTAATTATAATATTAGACATATAAGTACGGAAAGAAATCCAGCTGATTTTCTTTCCAGGTCACCTATCAAAGAAAATAACATTACCAAACATTGTCATTTTAACAAAAATTTATACAAAATATGCACTAACTATATTGATTGCTCAGAGTTAGAAACAGTAAATTGGGAAGAAATAAAAAAGGAAAGTAAAAAAGATAAAATATTGTCAAAAATTATTAGATATAGCTATGATGGATGGCCTGAAAAGAAATTAATTGATGATGAAATGTTACCCTATTTCATGAGAAGAAATGAAATAAGCATTGATAGAGATTGTGTATTGTGGGGGCATAGGATCTTGATACCTACCTTGTTAAGAAATAATATTTTGGAAGAGCTGCATAAGAGTCATTTCGGTAGTACCAGGATGATAGAAATGGCAAAGACATATTTTTGGTGGCCTAAACTTAATAAAGAAATTGAAGATATTACAAAAAGTTGCTTATCTTGTCTCAATTACAGAAATAGCCCACCAAAGACAACACTGAAGTGTTGGCCTGTGCCACCATCACCTTGGTATCGCATACATGCAGACTATTTAGGTCCATTATATGGAAAATTTTTTATGATAGTTATAGATAGTTATAGTAAGTGGCCAGAAGTATTTCAAATGTCAAATATTGGAAGTGGTCTCACAATACAAAAGTTTAAAGAATTATTTTTAAGATTTGGTTTTCCATTACAACTTGTAACCGACAATGGAACTTCATTTACAAGTAAGGAATTCACAATTTTTTGTAAATCCCTTGGTATACAACAAACATTTACACCTCCATACCACCCTGCAACCAATGGAGCAGCGGAAAGGTTTGTTGAGACATTTAAATCTAATGTAACAAAAATAGTGGACAGTGGAAAGTCGCTTAACTTTGCCATTGGTATATTTTTGTCGGACTATCGTACCACCCCACATAAATCGACAGGTGTGTCACCAGCTCGTTTAATGCTGGGGAGGGAGATCAGAAATAGATTTTCGCTTTTGAGACCAACTCCAATATTTCAAGACTTATTTAAAAAACAAAATAAAATAGAAGACTATAATTTAAGAAAAAGAAATGTAACATTTAAATTAGGAGATAAAGTAATGACTAGGGATTATAGGAAAGGTTACAAACCCTGGGCTCTAGGTACTATAATAGAGGAATCCATGCCAGGCATCACATATTATATTGAAGTAAATGGTTTAAAATGGAAAAGACATGTGAGCCAGATGAATGCCTGCGACCAGAGTTTGGAACCTTAAAGTTTAGCTATAGTGCCCTATTAGAAATAATATATAACAATATTTAAAGTGGGGAAGACTGTGAGAGATTGACAGTAATATCGTGCTGTCCCTCTCACGCTCTCTCTTCTGCCGGCCATTGTCTCGAGTGCAACACGTTATTTTTACTGCGGTATTTTTAATTAATAAACCTCATTAAAATCAGACTCAGTGTTTATACTTCCAATCACCTAGCTAAGAACCCCAAGGTGCAACAGTAGTAAAGACATTCGTTTATGATTACCATTGCATTAGTTACAATGGAATTACTTTGTACCTACCTAATACAATTACATTGCATCCAGAATGCTGGGTGTAATAATGAAAATTGTTCCTTAGACCAATTTCCTAACAATTATAAGTTTACCAGTAGCGCCCCGAGGTTACACCCGCGTAAGTCCTTGGTATGTGTTATTCCAAGTCTTCAGCTGTCTACTTTCCAAGTTTCATCGCAATCGGTTCTGTAGTTTTTGCTTGAAAGAGTAACAAAGTCACATTTATAAGGATAAAGTAGAATTTAATAATAATAATGTCTATTATGAATGGATGATGGATGATTTAGAAAATATTTTTTTTTTTTGATTAGTGTGCAGCGATGCTTTTGCATACGATCCCAGCCCAATCGCTTCCTCCAGCAAATGCAAGCCAAATGGATGCAGTATTCCAACTTGCAAGAAATACAACACGTTTCACTCGAAAATTGAGAAAACCGCCGAAGTAAAGGAACCCAAGGAGAGTAACGCGATACAAGAGTGGCGGAAACAGTGTGGTTGTTTGAGAACCAGTGAGAAATTAAAGAAGATTCTCAACTGCTTTCCAGCGACGCCACCGCCGTCGCCGACCTCTGAGAGTAGTCCTGCTCAACCTGCTGCTCCTGTAATTTTCATATTTAACTAAGTATTTTTAGGGTTCTGTACCGTACCGCAAGAGGTATAAAAAGATATATACCCTTATAATCACTAGCTTGCAGTCTGTCTGTCTGTCTCTCTGTCCGTCAGTCTGTATTAATTTATATCATATCTCAGTATATGGTCCCTATACGGTGTATAAAAATCAAGGTTCTAAGTAAACACGATAAAAAAATCTTGAAAACAGTTAATTTTTTTTAGATTTGTCCGGTTTACTAAAGCTTTGGAAGTGTTAGTAATTTTTTGCAAATCACCAAACAATTTTGAACCAATTTCTAGAAAAACCTAATAACGCTGCGACGATTTAGGTAAAACTATATTTTTCTGCGGAATCGGAAAACATTAGGGATATAAGTTTACCTATACCAACTCGACAACTGCGACAACGAATACCGATGGGCACTTAGTTTTACGATTTGCTACACTACATTTTTCTTGGTGCTTAACACATTCTTTCCTACTCATCTTCTTCCTGCATTTCCTTGCTTAGAAAGTTGCTTTAAATTGCGTTAAGGCGATGCCAATTCGATACAAACAAACAGATCCCTATTTAACTAGCTGTGCCCAAAGTTTTACCGTTCCGAGCCCAGGAGAATTTCGGGATTCATATATAACGTATGTGTTAATCCAAAACTCCAGCTGCATACCAAGTTTCATCGCAGTCGGTTTAGTGGTTTTTGCATGAACAAAAATACTCGTTTACGTCCACACAAACCTTTCACTTTCATAATATTAGTAGGTCTCTTAACTGCAACTTTCCGAAAATGAAAATAAAAAATTAAAACGAAATAAAGTTATAAAATAAATCCTACTAAAGTTAAATAAGCTGACGTAACAAGAAAAATAAGAAGGAAAACAAAACAAAGTAGATCTTAAACGAAAATTCGGCATCTATATCTTAACTCCTTAGTTTAGAGCAACCAAAACCCATATATTTTATAATTTCAGATCAAATCTGAATGTAAATCTAGATGTATATCGACGTTCTGCACCAATCGTGCACAAATCACTCAATTCGCCCCGACGCGGACGTTTCCTACGTACTGTTATAAAGACGCCGCTGCTAATGAATTAGCAAACAAGAAATCAACGCACAGGGTAAGTCAAAACTGGTGCCGCTTGTGCGTGCCAGTGTGATTGATAAGTTATCAATCACACTGGTGTGTGACATCAAACTTATCAATGATAACGCATTAAGTATGAAACTCCGTAGACGGAGGATGAACAGAAATAAATGAGCTGTAAGCGTATGACAGAATGGAATGACGATAGTTGACTTTTGCATCTAAATGCAATTAATTTTATTTAAATTAGATTAGTAGTCGGGCAACTTACGATTATTCTTCGTCGCGCTCCTCTTGTTCATTTCAGAATCAATTCATCCCTTTCTGTTATCTATTGGCAAATAGTGTATCGTCCATTTCGGTTTCTCTTTGTTGATCCTGACTGACAGAATTATTTTTCATGCTTGATTCATCCTTAATAGTTTACCTAACCTATATATATAAGAGTAACTTAAATAAGTACTTGAACACACGAAGAGTTTCGAAGAAAATTCAGTACTTACTGGGTGGTTATTGGACAAAAATCGGTTTTGGTTTTCTTAAAGTCGTTAAAGCTGGGATTTTAATTAAGTTCCAAACATGCGAAATAAGAAAAGTGTATCGGTAAATCAGCCTACTTAAAACATTGAGGCTAAAGAATCAATTTGTTTTGGATGGACTTATAGGCGCATAGCAAATATTCATTTCGAGCGTACTTGATCGAATACTGTAGTATTCAATCTTTCTTCATTACTAAAATTTTTTTTTAATCGTTTCATAAACCTATCTAATCCTCATACATTATTTCTCTATAATTTAGTGTTATTTCTGAAAATGTCTAATCCCTTTACTTATAAACAATGACCATGTTTACCATGTAACGTTTTGTCACTGTCTGTTAACTTTGAAACTTCATGTAACAACTAAGGGTAAGTGATGGGAATTTTGTTTATCTTTTGGAAGAGTGGTACATTTTATTCAAATTTTCCTCTGTGCTGTAGGTAGATTTTAGGTAGGTACATTAGTTAGGTTTGGTCGTGATCTGACAGCAGTCAGATCGTGCGGTGGACTATCGACCATCACTGAAGCTTCCTTGACTCATTCCTGACTTTTATCCTGAAATGTTTTGGAATACCAAATGTTTAGTTTAAAAGGCACCTCTAAAACTGTTTTTGAATATGAAACAAAAATACGTTAATGTATGTTTTTCCGGCCATCATACTTAATAAAACGCAAGTGTGGGTAAATGACTGTCTGATGGACAACGTACAGGCTAAACGGCTCGGTGTAGAGACTTGAATATTAAAATAAAAGTTAAGTGGAGCTAAACGTAAAAATGTATCTAAACTGTTAAATCGCAAAAGTATCGGTAAGTTCAGGAAATTAGTATTAGGATTTTTTCCTATTGAAAAAGAAATACACAGATGGTGCAAGTAGAGGAAATCACTAGACGAACCTTATTACTCCTAGATATTTTAATAAGAGGATAAGAATAAATTGTAAAAAAAAAAACAAAGTTAAGCTGGTCGTTATTATAATTAGGAATAGCTATCTACTAACAACCGTTACTCGTACCTACAACATTTTATCTCAATAGACTGAAGTAAATGTGTAAGTAAGATTTGTTTATCATACGTAGAGTTTAAAGAGCTAACTAGTCGGATTGTTACGATAAATGTCATAAACCAGCCGATTCGCGGGATTCGGGCGCTCCTGAGTGAGCGTCGAGGAATGTCGTGAACTGATAGCATCGGGTCTAGGAGACTCGTCACGAGGCGGTGTCTGCGCCCTTCGACACGACATCAGTCTTATGTAACACTTAGGTGAATTCCGCGGTATATCTCAAATGTTAGGCTGGGTAGGTCTAAGTACCTATAGAGTACCTAAGCAAGCGAATGCAAGCAAAGGCTAACGAAGGAATTAAGAACGTACCTGTGTGAATGTCTTGGCGAAAGCAAGAGAAGGCCGCATATCGCAAAGCTATCGGGCAAGTGTCACTGATCGCCGATTCTCATTAGATTTGCCTTCGTTTGCTCTAGCTCGTCTGATCTGTATATTCTTAGCTTTATGTATGTGATAGATTCATCTACCCCACCGGTACCTGCTCATTATAATTTACCTTAGATGAAAACAAAAATAGTAGATACGGTATATTCTAACATTGCGTATTCGAAAAATGAGCTAGAAACACCTACATGCATTTTCATAAAATTATTGTATTTATAAACATTTGTCTTTAAGAATGATTCAGGCTTTGTAAATAAGCAAAAAGGCATTAATATGGATGTCAAAAAGACAATCGCAGTGTGACAGCGCGTGCTCACGCGGCAACGGTTCGACATACGACTGAGGCTTGTGCGTCAGCTAGACGCAGTTTTATCGTTTCATTTTCGGAGACTAGGTACCGTATCTTTAGTTTTTTGTTTTAATCTAAGTAATTTACAATGAATTTATAGCATTTATAACTCTCATTGTCAATTAATATGATACGATAATATTTGTTGAAAAATAGTACAAGGGCTTTTCATAATGATTTTATGTGGTAACTGCATTATTATCTAACAATGCATTATTACCTATTTGACGAGATCAGATAACTTGGGGACAAGTTTTATGTATTTATACTTGATCTAGTTTCCTAAAACATTATATATTTCAATTTAAGATCATTTGCACGCTACTAACGTGGCACGCCGCCACGTTAAAAGTTATATGGTACGCAGCTTTTTTTTAATATTTTAGGGTAGCAAGACAATAATAATATGTAAATTAATAAATATATTTATATAGGTTTTTTTTTTAAATCTATTTAACGTATAAAAGAAAAAACATTACAAAGCAAAGGCATACTTAACATCTAATAACCACAGAGGTTTGACGTGATGCTAAATAATAATAAGTTTAAGTCAGTCCTTAGGTAAACAAGTAGGTACGTTGGTTTACTACTACAAATAGGTACTAAAATGTTAGGTGGATATTGTTGCTAAATACAGTCGTAAAGTATTATATATGTATGAACGAACCAGGCGGGCACATAACCGAGTTTAATAATAAATAATTTAACTATAAAACTATAATTTACCTAAGAAAAAAGTCTTTAGTTTAGGTGTTATAGGCAATGGCATAGATTAATGAATAATCTGGTCTGTGGTACCTAATAGGTATGCACTTTATAGGTATTTGTGTACTGTCCGCAACGAAGGTGGTTATACCTATACCGTAGAGGTCTAAAATACCATATTCCGTGTTTAAAACAAGACTTTTAAATCCTATAAAGTCCTGTAGTGCAGACGCGGACCCCGGGCTCTCGAGAGGGATGCAACCGGGAACATCGCTCGGATGATGATGGAGTGCAGACATTGCACTTTAGGTTGATATTTTTCATCATCATCCGAGCGATGTTCCTGGTTGCATCCCTCTCGAGAGCCCGGGTCGGCTTTCCTACTTTTACCTCAATAACTATACCTAAGGCGTAAACCTGTAACCATATTCTGTCCCACGTTTTCAATGTTAGTTCCATCAGTTTTATGTAGCGTATACTCGTACTTACATACAAAACACACACATAAGGTACCGACTACTAATTTAGCAAGGAAACACATAATTACCCACTTATTTTATTGGCTGTTTATTTTGTTCAACTCCACTCAGACGCAAATGAGGTTCCTGGCTTGTAATTCGTAATTAACTTCGTTAGATAAAGATCTCTCTAGGTTAAGTCGAAGTGTACTGTGTTAAGTGTTTTGTTGTATCAATTTGACCTACGACGTCGAATTTACTATTTTAACTAGATTATGATGTTCACTTATGTAGATAGGTAAAGCTATCGAAAACTCGTTAAAAACTTAACAAGTAGAATAGACTAAAATTGACGTAGACAGATATAAGAAAGAGCTAGGGACAAATAAACCGTTTTTAATGAAATTTGAACTAATATTTTAACTTAACTAAACTAAACTACAGAAATTATTAATTATGTTTTGATTTTTCCACATTATTATAGGATTTACACGATAAATACCTACTTACCATATATATTTAGAAAAAAACCGTTTAGGAATCAAAAAATACGGCAAAAAATCAGTCAAATAAAATAAGGTTTATCCATTTAACCTTTCTTATCTTCTTAAATAGCTTTGTGTTGTCAACTGCAAAGCAATATTATTTTTCATCTCTGGTTTTTCCTTGACTATTGCCCCTTTATGAGCTTCGATATCGCCCGACTGTTTTTAAAACCCAGTCTGCCCACACTCCTCCTTCTGACTCCATGCCCAAACTATAACGCTTGCTGAAATTTTAAGTAGTTCATTATTGAATATTTCGCACCGTAATTTGTTTATTATTGCACTAAATATATTATAAACGAGCCTTAATCGAAAACAGTAGACACACGTGTTCTTAAATTCGCCGGGGACTTGTGTGGTCTATTTGGAATAGAATAGACTGACCCAAAGATGCGAGTTCAAGCCACGCCGGTGTGAATTTTTGAAGACGTATTTTTCCATTAAAATATTTCTAGTGCTTATTATTATTTGCAGTGTCCGGTGTATACAACGGCGAGACGAGTGATATCCGATGTTGTATGCTTGTTGCAGCTATCGATTTCTGCGACTGCACTAGCCATCTACTACCTCATTTATTGTTATATGCAGCTGATATACTTCGCGCTAAAAAGTGCTATCTACTTTCACAATGCTGATGGGTAAGTTTTGCTTGCTTTAATGTGGCAGTATATAGCTGTATTTGAGGATGTTACTTAGACCTATTTTATTAGGGTTCCGTACCCAAGGGATAAAGCGGGACCATATTACTGAGACTTCGCTGTCTGTCTGTCTCTCAACAGGCTTTATCTCTTAAACCATGATAGCTAGACAGTTGAAATTTCAACAGAAAATACCTTTTTTTAAATATCAAACTTTGTTTATAGCATTTGTTGTTATAGCAAATACCCACTGCCCGCCATAATATTACCTATTCAATCTGCTATCCATACCTACTAATACCTCACTGGAACGGTTAATATCTCATGTTTAGCCTAAAGTCTCAACCCGGGTCACCCCGATCTTGAGCTCAACTGGGACAGTTGACACTCAAAGGCTTTAAATGTGAGATATCAACCGCCCCGGTAATGCGACGGTGACCGGGGCAGTTGAGAGGTACGGTATTTTTATCCTTTTCAGACCTATGAAGATCACAATAGGAGTGGTTACTTTGACATCTCTCGTCGTAGGATTCAATTTATTAATTAAAATGGAAAGAATTTTTGGTATTCGCTAAAACACTTCTCTACTATTGTTGAACATAGAATATGATTAAAATACTTACCTAATCAACGGTACAACGTCTTATTTTTGTTTAGTTGTCTATAATGGTAAAATAAATCCACGAGTGTAATTACGAAAGTTAATAGTTTTCTTTCACCTGAATTCATTTTATGTTAATGGTCGGTGATTGTTTTCGGCTCGGTCATTAGAGGCGTGAGCATGAGACGAGAGATCGACCGTAACGTCTCGGTCACCACCTGGCCTGGACAAGCGACGTTTCCCGGATTGTTTGGAAGATTGTTAGGAAGCAATTAAGGCCCCCCGCACGGTTCAGACCGGCGCGGGCGCATTTCGCGGATGGAAAAGCAAGCAACAGAGGCTGAGCACTTTATGATCGGACACCGTGAGGGTCGCGCGCGCAACACCGACATCGCTAACACGAGCCTAACCTAACAACACTCGTGTTCAGTGCCAACTAACTAAAACATAACTTAAAATATACATAAACTAATATTATAATTTCAACATTTATGGAGAACAGTGAGTGTGTTTGAATGAACAGTGAACCGCTAAGTGCATCGCTTTGTGAAAAATGGTGCTAAGTGTCAGGTAAGTGGAGTATGGAGACAATTTTAAGCTACGTTGACACGGTAGATAAAAAAGTGACACAAGTAATGCATAGTTTTTGGCTAAATATAATTGATTTTTTGTTTTAAACAGTCGTAGCTAAGTACCCTACATTATCAATTAGGTAGTAAATAATGTTGCGTTTTACTACGCAATAGGTAATGTTTAAAAAAACATAGTTATGTTCTATGAATTTTATTAATTATGTTTAAATGTCTGAATTCGATCGATCATATCGGTGCGCTGCGCAGGCGCACCGCTCGCTCGTAGCAATTACCTACGCACGCATGTGACAAACCTCTACGATCGCCTACGGTCAACTCTACTGAAGTGTATCTATCTGCATGCGGACTTTGTTAACTACATTAGAATCACCCATCATCTTGTTCATTATAATAGGCCTTCGATTGTTAAACTATATTTTATCAATTTCGCACTTTTATAAATGACGGATGGGAGAGTGTTGCAAACATTTTAACTAGTAAAGGTTTGGTTTTTTCTTCTATTGCCGCGATGTCGGGTTTTAAACAAATAAAAAAATACATATTATATCCTCAGGGGCAGTACACTGCAGTGAGGATGAGATCTTGAAAGAGAATTTGAAACGTAGTACATTGATAAAATAGTAAAAATAATAAAAACAACGCGATTAAAACCGGAAAATAATATTAATTTTAATGAAGGTAATGAAGGAGATTTAAGATTTTTAGGTGTACGCGATTAAAACTTAAAATAAAACTAAACAAAATATTGAATAAAATAAAGGCGATTACATCCGTTAGATTCTTATTATTGCGAAAAGTATTTGTTACCTTTTTTAGGTTTACATATTACTTATTTTAAGAATTTTAATTCAATTCGTTGTTAGTTTGAAAATTCAATTGCTTAATTTGACTAAGGGTTGATTTTTCAATCTACAGCTAAAATAAATCTGTCGAATAAAATAAAACACTATCAGTGCGTACTGCCACTGCGCAGTGGTTAGCTCACTCGCCCGGCAAGCGAGGGGCCACAGGATCGAATCCTGTCACGAGATAATTTTAAATGATGCATTTCTCCTTGTAATATATATTTTTAAACACTACCAAATTAAAAAAAAACCTTCGAGAGTATTCTAAATGTTTTATTCGATGGTGTTACATTCCATAAGACAGCTAACTTTGTCTAGAGATTAGAACAAAATAGTCAAAGCATTACTTTGAAAAATCAATCAACATTATAATAAAATCGTTCTTGTCTACCAGGTATTTATCGTTATTTGCTAAGGTCTTAAATTGTTTACAGTTTGATCTAGTTTTCTTAGTTAACGAGACATTTCGTGGAATCCTATCGTTGACCCTAGAATCTAATGCGATTGTCTGTGAAAATTTATAACCTAATTTTCGTTAGCACCATTTAGGCACAGACAAACTTTGTTCGGATAATTGTGAATAGTAATGACTATAATAATAAAAAATACTAAAAACCGAATGAATTGAATCAGTCAATCCTGAAGGAGAGACCTGTAAAATTCTCGAAACGTTGAGTGAATTGAGTTTAATTTCTAGAATAAAAAAACTTTTAAAGTGGGGCTCCCTTACACCAAACATGATGTTTTTGTAATAATGGTGCAGAACCCTTCGTGCGCGAGTCGGACTCGCACTTGGCCGGTTTTTTAAACTTCGACGATTTCTGTCTATTATTATTTAAACATTATTTCTTAGTGTTTATCACACTGAGGAAATACTGCTTTAATGAAAAAATGCTTTAAATTTTTTTTAATCACGCTGGGTACCTGACAAAAATTTTGAAAGCGCAGTTTTTCAAAAAAGCATTATTTGTATTTCTCTCCTTGCACACCAGAGATAAATCACGACATCTCACCAATAGGGTGGGACAGAAAATTTCAAAAAACACCTCACGTAATTTATAGACGCCCCCTAAGAGTACGTATGGCAACACGGTGTGTGCAACGAGTAAAATACTACTATAACAAAATGTAAAATGAAAATGATTTTTTTATTATAAATTCCGTACCTACCTACTAAGTAAAAAACTGCAAAAAGATGTTTGTTTGATGGGTATTTACAATATTTGTACTAGTTCTGTGACCTCGCTACGCTTGAACGCAATAAAAGGCGTGCTTTATCCGACTCTACGCTTCAAAATGTGAATTTGACCATCTGCAAAATGATAACTTAGTACTTTTCTTGTTTAAAATATATATAAACTAGAGTCGTCCTGCGGTTTCACTCACGTATGTATGTCCCGATCCCGTAAAAATATCGATGGTCATACGAAGTGCGCCGGGTCAGCTAGTAGTTCATAAACATTTTATAATAACACGACTATTGTCGACTATAAATAATAAATAATAATAAATAAATATTGCACGACGTTACACACAGCGCAATCTAGCCCCAAACTAAGCACTAGGCTTGAACTATGGGTACTAGACAACGGATATACTACATATTATACCTTTTTTTTTTGTAAATACATACATATGATACATAGAAAACACTGAATATCCCATGTCTTCGGACCGTGGTGAGTCCTAGGACATGTTGGTTTCCTCACGATGTTTTTCCTTCACCGTAAGAGCGATGTTATTAGCGCACATACCTTTTTCTTAAAGAAAAAGACATTGGTGCGCGGTCGGTCTGGATTCGAACCCACGACTCTCAGAATGAAAGCTGGGGTATCTACCACTAGACCAACACCGCTAAATATGTGTTACAATAGTTACAATAGTCTTGGTCGCGAGGAAATCACGCAATAAAGACCCCGGGTACATGTGTTTTATTTACACTTATTTATTTATCATTTATTTATTACTTATTATGTATTTCAATCGTGTTGTTTTAAAAAGTTTATGAACTCGTACGATTCCGTGGGAATATCGGGATCAAAGTAGCCTATGTCTTAACTCCTCTATAATGTAGCTTTCTTTTGGTGAAACAATTTTTGAAATCTATCCACTAGTTTCGGATCCTATTCGTTACCAACAAACAAATAAACTAGCTGACCCGGCGCACTTAGTATTGCCAATATAGTTTGAATTAAAAAAAAAAAGTATCATATGTAGTAAGTAGGTATTATATCCGTTGTCTAGTACCCATAATACTAGCATAGTGCTTAGTGTGGGGTTAGATTGCGCTGTGTGAGTTACACACAGCGCAATCTAACCCCACACTGCAATATTTATTATTCGTCCAGTATCACGGGGCTATGGAATCTTGGACTTTTGGAAAGCGTGCGTAGAGCCGAAGCCAACACGTAGAGGTCTTTTTTATTATTAACAAGCAGAGTCCCGCGTTTAACTCGCGTAAGTCTCGATCCCATGGGAATATCGA
This sequence comes from Idaea biselata, assembly GCA_958496205.1. Taxonomy (NCBI): domain Eukaryota; kingdom Metazoa; phylum Arthropoda; class Insecta; order Lepidoptera; family Geometridae; genus Idaea; species Idaea biselata. Next base: position 22,563,668 of record OY292401.1, on the reverse strand, counting down.
GACCTATGTTACTCATCATAATGTAGCTTTCTATTGGTGAAAGAATTTTTGAAATCGGTTCAGTAGTTTCCGAGATTACCTACCTGGAAAATACATACATAATTGTTATCAACGTTACGTCTTTATATAAAACAAACAGATTCCCGCGGTTTTACCCGCGTAAGTCCCGATCACCTAGGAATATCGGGATCAAAAGTAGCCTATGTTACTTCTCGATATTTGTGAAAGAATTTTTGAAATCGGTTTAGTAGATTCAGAGATTTCCTGGAAAATACTTACATGATTGTTACCAACTTTACCTCTTTATAATCTACAAGCTGCGTCCCGCGGTTTAACCCGCATAAGTCCGATCCCGTAAGAATATCGGGATCAAAATTATCCTATGTTACTCCTGGATAATGTAGTTTTGGTAAAATTGTAAAAAGAATTATTGAAATCGGTCTAGTAGTTTCGGATATTACCCCCAATATACATACTTACATACATACAAACATGTTACCAACGTTACCTCTTCAGAATATTCATAATATAAAATCGAGTTAGTTACACCATTTATAACTCAAGAACGACCGATTTGGTTGAAAATTGGTGGGGACATAGCTTAGAACGGACGGACAGAAGGGGAAGGACATAGGATACTTTTGATCCCGTAAATCCCGCGGGATCGGAACTAACGCGGGGAAACCGCGCGGCGCAGTTAGTAGGTATAAGTATAGATTTAAATTTATTATGAATTTCCAATTACGAGTCCATGTAACAAAGTCGCTAGGTCGCGGGAACGCTTGTGTCGAGTGGGGCCGCTCGCGCTCGCATTATCGCGGCAGGTGACACCCGCGATAGTTCCCCAGCCGTGGCGCTAACGGTGCACGCTGCGTTCCGCGACGCGACTCTCATCTCACTACAGACTACTCTACACCCTTCATCTGAACCCAAAGACCCATCACGTATTTACATAATCACACAGATAATGAAAGTACCTAAGTAAGTAATTAGCCCGTTAATTTGTCCCGCTGCAGGGCAAGGGCCTTCTCTTAGAGGGGTAAGGCAGTAAGACGCCACGGAAGCCTACTCCGGATTAGAGAATATCCCATGCCTTCGGGCTATGGTGAGTCCTAGAACATGTCGGTTTCCTCACAATGTTTTCCTTCACCGTAAGATAATAAAAGATAATAAATATTGCAGGAGGATGTAGGTATACAGAAAAAGTAATTGTCCTATAGGTACAAGACAACGGGTATTCTACATACAATACAGTTTACTTTTTACCCGACTGCGCGACGCAAAGAAGGGTTATGTGTTTATCAGTCTATAGCAGCTCCCCGCGGTATCACCCGCAAAAGTCTCGATCCCGTGGGAATAACGGGATCAAAAGTAGCCTATAGCCTTCCTCAATAAATGGACTATCCAACACCGAAAGAATTTTTCAAATCGGACCAGTGGTTCCTGAGATTAGCGCGTTCAAACAAACAAACAAACAAACAAACAAACTCTTCCGCTTTATAATAGTAACTAGCAGCTCCACGCGGTTTCACCCGCATAAGTCCCGATCCCGTGGGAATATCGGGATCAAAAGTAGCCTAAAGCATAAATGGACTATCCAACACCGAAAGAATTTTTCAAATCGGACCAGTGGTTCCTGAGATTAGCGCGTTCAAACAAACAAACAAACAAACTCTTCCGCTTTAAAATAGTAACTAGCAGCTCCACGCGGTTTCACCCGCATAAGTCCCGATCCCGTGGGAATATCGGGATCAAAAGTAGCCTAAAGCATAAATGGACTATCCAACACCGAAAGAATTTTTCAAATCGGACCAGTGGTTCCTGAGATTGGCGCGTTCAAACAAACAAACAAACAAAAAAAACAAACTCTTCCGCTTTATAATAGTAATAGATAGATAGATAGATAGATGTATGTATGTATGTATGTTTGTTCCTTTGTGTCGCTCCAGAGGCCAAACGGATGGACCGATTTTGATGATTCGCACGTCAATCGATTCGTCTTAATCCTAGGAGTGTCACTGAAGACATAACAGTTATCAAAATTCAAAATGGCGACCACCAGCCGCCATATTGTAAAAAAGAAAAATTTACTGACTATATCGAGTGGGGTATCGTCGAATAGGTATTTTAAAATCATTCTTAGGTTTCCTTGACCATTTTTCATTTAGTTTAACTATTTGGGATCTACAACGACTTAAAGTTGGATAAGAAAACAAAAGTTGACTGACTATATCAAGTGGGGTATCGTTGAATAGGTTTTCGAAAATCTTGGTTAGGTTTCTTTAACCGTTTTTCATTTAATGTAACTATTTGGGATCTACAACGGTTTAAAGTTAGTCGTCCATACCTTAGATTACCTACCGCAACTTACTGAATAATCCTCAACTTAATAACCCCCTCAATGAAATAATGCCGTTGCGATTAAAATACAATAAAATTGATATAATAACACCTTGCACCTAATGCTGACTAAAAAGCGCAAAATAAAAAAATTAAATAAAAATTAAAAAAACCCGCCTGCTTAAAAAACTTTAAATAGAAACATAATACAAAATAAAAACTGAAAAGAAAATAAAACAAGTCAAGTAGTCACAGAACATAGCGACTTTTAACAGTCGGGACCCATTGACTACCTAAAATCTAGCTCATCATATACCCTTTCAATAATGGGTCCCGACTGTTAAAGTCGCTATGTTCTGTGACTACTGGACTTGTTTTATTTTCTTTTCAGTTTTTATTTTGTATATGTTTTTATTTAAAGTTTTTTAAGCAGGCGGGTTTTTTAAATTTTTATTTAATTTTTTTGTAAACCTACCTATATCTTTTTAAAAGCATTTGCCCTGAATGATTGACCGACTGATGGATCAATGCATAACTAAACCGCTGATAGTAGAGAGCTGAAATTTGGAGAGCATATTCTTTATATAATGTAGGCTTTTTTTAAATACCCAGGGGATCGGGATTTATGACAATCACGACACCCCTACTCAAGGCGTTCCCTTTTATTGCGTTTAGTCCGTGACTAAGCCGATTGCGATGAAAACAGAAAATGCTTTCGCGCATTTGCAAGATAAATGTGCGCCTGCGTGCGACTGAGACAAAACACTTACCCCTTTACGAACGTCATGAATGACGATTAACACATGACTAAGTTATGTAACGTTTATTTCAGTCTGTAAAAAACTTCATGTCACAAAAAAATACAAACAATACTTAGTTTATGCAGTTGTTGATCATTGTTTATAAGTAAGGGGGTTAACTATCATAGATTTATTCAACGTTTATACCTACCAAAGGGGTTAAAAAAGCAAGAAGCTATATAGCAAATTCTCATAAAACTACCAATTCAATTACACATTACGCAACAACAAAAAGTAAACAAGCGAATACATTAACATATAATTCTAAAAAATACAAATAAAACTTAATGTTAATAGCGCGTTTCTTGTGGGGTTAATCAACGTCCTTGAATAATTATGACCTAGTTCTAACAGAGGGGAAGGAAGTGGTAATGAGCGAGATGTAGGAAACACTTGAGGCCGAGGTTCCGACAATATTACTTGGAGATTTTACGACTTATTTTACTATGAGATCTTTCTGTAGAAAACTTCCTCGGTGCGATTACAATCCACTTACTTTTTAGTATGGATTTTTTTGTTCCAAATATTTTATACACAAACAGTTATATGTTATAACTTATTTCTATCTATACTACATATCTATACTAATATTATAAAGAGGTAACGTTGGTAACAAAAAAAACATGTAGATTTATTTTCCGGGTAATCTCTGAAACTACTAAACCGATTTCAAAAATTCTTTCACCAATAGAAAGTTACATTATTGAGGAGTAACATAGGCTGTTTTTTGTCCCGATATTCCCACGGGATCAGGATTTACGCGGGTGAAACGCGGAGTTCTGCTGGTACATATATTGATTTATTCCATAATAGTATAGATTGTTAATATTTTAATTACAACCAATAGTTTTTTTTATATATTTGTTAATAGAATTGTTTTTTCATAATATTTAATAAATAACCAAAACGTTAATGCTTGATTATTGAACATTTTTCCAGCCTAAGGAAGAGATCGCTTTCAGCGGGAAAACCGCATATTGTACCACTGGTTTAAGCACTTATTTTCAATATGAATATTAATTTTACTGTTCAAATCACAATTTACGATTTAATTTTAACAATTATCAGAGTAGTTACTGAAACTTAACTACGTGGCTAATCGAGATTCAGTATCGTGATTTGAACCAATGGGGTCCGTTACTCGTGATCATGCAGCGGGGACATGGTGTAGGTACCTAATTCGACGGGTCGGCTGCAACCGGCCGGGGGCCACTCATTTACCTGAAGCACGGAACTTGGTAATACTTCATTAGTTTACTACCACGATCTGAATACTCAAGTAGCTCGGTATTGGCAGTTAGATGATCGTTATCTCTGTTATTATTGAGTTTGAAATATAAGCCTACAGGCTACTGTTGTCATTTTCGTTGATCTTTGAACTTCATAAGGACTGTGACTTGAAATGTTTTAAATAAATGTAATCAGATCTTCCTAAAATAAAATATTTTAGAAAGATCTCATTTAATTAATTATTACTTACGTAAATATATTTTTCTGATATTAAATTAAATTTAAAGTCTTCGTAATAGCGAGCGTTTGAAAAATGCTTAAAATGCTTAATAAAAGCAAAAGCAAATAACGCGATTGGAAAATTTGAACCGAAAAATGAGATTCATTTCATACAAAAATATTGAAAAACAATTAAAAGTGTGTTATTCAAAAGTTATTTCTTAGTGTTTACCACACTTAGGAAATAGTGCCGCCGAGTACTAAAGTTTCTGAAAGCATTTTATCAAAAAAGTTTTCTCATTTCGTCTTAGATGTACCTATTTTACAATAATGCTGAGTGAGCCCAGCAGAGAAACCTGTTCACTGTTCTGTGGTTGCTTGAACAAATATAGCGCGCGTTGAAGTCTTTTTCATGAGCGTAGCACACTATAAAATAATATCATCAAGTTAACTGAATTTTGACGTTTTAGTTTTCTAACTTTTATGAAACTGTTGTATTTTTAGCTTTTTTGTTTTACCTTGATTAGTTGATCACCTTTATTAGAGCTTCTTTTATAAGGTGGCTTAAGGTTACTGTTAATCACAAGTGCCATTAGATATCTACGCAGCCAGCAGGATTTTCTTTGAATTTCTTAAACCTAAAGTTCATTGATCTTAAAGATAATTGATTGAAAGCAGGGTAAATGATTATTCCAATTGTCAATGCCCAATCATTCAGTTCCTACATTAGGATATTAAGTTCCGCTCTGACGACGGCCTTTGGAAGGTCAACGACTTCCGAACTTCATTCAGAACAACTGATCGACGGAATCGATTACAAACCGAAGGCATCTCTACACAATTTTATATATACATAAATAAAACAATAGAGATTATAAAAGTACAGTTCTATAACAAATCTTGCACGTTCAATTTACCGAAACATTCGGGTCCCGTTAAATTTAAATAATAAAATATGGGTCCGTATTGCGTAAAACAATGGCCCATGCACTTGATATAATATTAGAAATACAGTAGACACCGGTCTCGGTAATTGGTATCGATTCCGGTGGATGGATTCAATTCTACGGCCTGTCATTACCGCACCGTATCTCTTGACCCCAGATTAGGAGCATAGATGAAAAAGTTCCGAGTCACCGGTGAACCTTACTGCCTCAACTCAAGAGAGGTACTCGCAATCTATGATGTTCCTCGGAATGATAGTGCGTCAGTATTGTTGAATCACGATCGGGTCAGGAGTTTGACTGCGTTTATTCGCATTTATTTTGTATCATATCAAACATTAGGATGTATCACGATTCATATTTGATTTGCTTTGGCGTAACATGTTATTGGATAAATTTCTTTATTTTACATTTGGATTTGCAAATAACTCTAACAAAATTGCACGTTGGTTAATACATTTAATATTTCATTGCTTTGTTTTCCAGATGGATATTGGTATGCAGTTACTTTTTTATATCGAGGGTGAGTTTCAATTCAATCAAGACAGCAATAACGCTACTAACCTATTCAATCCTATTGATATTTGATATTATAAACGCGCATGTTTGGAAGAATGTATGTATATAAATTAATTGTTTTTCCTTCACGCAAAAAATACTTAACCGATTGCGATGAAAGGCTGCGCTGCTAGTAATATTATCAAGTTGAAAGTTTGTGAGTAAAGTGTATGTGTGATTTTTGCATCTTCACGCATAAACCGCAAAACCGATTGCCATCCAACTTGGTGTGTATGTGACTTTGTTACTTTTTCACGCAAAAGCTACGATGAAACTTGGAATAGATGACCTGAAATATCACATGGGCTTTTTATTTCGATATTCCCATAGGATCGGGACTTACACGGATAAAACCGCGGGGCGCTGGTAATGATTAAATAATTACTTAATTTTGTGTGTAACAGGTGCAAACAGTACCCCGATCGGATGCATCCCTGGAACCACTGGACTCTGCCGAGTCTACGGAGGTATCAGTGGTCTCATCCAGCTCCTCCACATCAGCATCAGGAGAGATCCACGAAGGTTCTGGTGACGGTGATGACCCTCCCGATCTTCTTGCTTCACCTAACAATAAGGTTGGTCAATATCGCCTTTTAATTAGGTATCTTGTCCAAATGTTATTTCTTAGTATTTACTACATTTAGGAAATAATGCGTTTTGAAAAATTACTTTCAAAAACTTTAGTACCCGGAGACGACGAGGTGCGAGGACACGAGGAAATACTTCACAATTTCGGCTTGGCGACTCATGGCGTAGCGGCTATCGCGCTGGAACGGTATACCAGTAGTCACGGGTTCGAGTCCCGCCGGGTGCTAAAGTTATTAAAAAAGCATTGTGGCCTCTAACGTTAGTTGAAGAGTCAAAGAGTGTGACTTATGCTAAATATAGATGAATAACTAATCTATTTGTTTCAGAATGAAACGAGAGAAGCTTTGAAGTCAGATGGAAGTGAACAAGATCCTGTAAGTACCTACCTACCTAGCTAGATATATAGGTACTTGAATACTTACGAAACCCTTTCGAAGCGCATAAAGAGCATGCCTTGCTAACGGTGCTGCACACTAACGAAAAATGTTCGAAGGTTTTGCCGTTTTCTTCCATGGGAGACGTTTAAGGGAAGCAGACAGATCGAAACCCTATAAAGAATCTCCATTCTTTACAGGGTTTCGATCTGTCTGCTGGACTTCGGCTGGGTTTCGGCTGTCCCTAGACTTTAGCCTTTCGGCTTAGATTGCACTTGCTGAAACACATTGTATATTGTATATGTATATCAAAAGTCTCACACTTAGGTCGATACTTACCTATAAATCTTAAAGTTAACAACCCCCGTGAGTTTCTTGAGGTTACTTCTCATCGGAGGGCGCATTTCGAAACCACACATCATAACTAGTTATAAGAATAAGATTTATGACTTGGCAACAAAGTAAAAGTTACATCGGTTTATTGAATTAGCTTATTCGTCAAAATCCATCACATCGAATATTTGCTCTGTTAACCTAGAGCAAATACTCTCACTATCACAAACTGTGGTTTGATCTAAAATGCTACTTAATAAAGTGACTCTGAATCTTCGCCGGCCGAATAATAACACAATTACGTCGACATTTGTAGGGAATTGGGTGAAAGGCAGTAATCTCGCCATTTTACACCCATTAGTGTGACCAATGATTGAGTGATTGATCAGAAGGTATTTGACAATGGCACAATTCGTTGCAGTTATAGTGCTGTGCTTTCGTTTTGTGATGATGTTTCTTTATTTTATGACGACCTCTGTGGCGCGTCATGCGAAAGCGCGACTGCAATGCAGGAGGTTGCGGGTTCGATTCCCGCCGGGTGCAAGTATTTATGCTTATAAAATAAATATTTGTGTCTGGTCTGGGTGTCCCTCTATGTATAATATGTATGTATTTACAAAAGAAAAATAAATATAAGTATTATATCCGTTGTCTAGTCACCGTAACACAAGCTTAGTCGCTTACCACGGGGCTAGATGGCGCTGTGTGTTGTTCGGAGAATTTATTTATTATTTATTTATTTATTGGAGAACAAATATCGAGCTTTGAAATGTTGCGCATTCGAAGAAGATAGATAAGTAGTTAGGTAGGGTATAATCTTGATCTTAGGGATTGGATCATACATAATATACTAAGGTAGGATAGGTTCTTGTAGAGATATACACATATATAGATATATATATAGATATATTGGCAAACTATAATATTAACTGAAATGAACAGGTAACCATTCTATACAAATATATAAAATTCATGTCCTGACTGATTGACTCAACTAGGTATATATCAAATCAGAGCCCAAACCGCTGCCTGGTCCTAGAGACATGAAATTTGGAGAGTGTGTTCTTTGTGGTGTGTTGTGTAGAGAGGGATCCACTCAGAAATTGTTTCTGGAACATCCCACGGGATCGAGATATACACAGGTAAAACAGCGGGACTCTGCCAGTGTAGAATACAAAATGATAAGTAGATACACATATTCTGACCTACATATCACGAGCACTTGTTATCTTCAAAATACCATCTCAGTACCTACCTACCTATTTAGAATTATTAAAAAAACATTATTCATTAATATTCCAAGGCTGCGTACATTTACAATGAAAGTTAATAGAATAATCGTACAGTAGTTACAAAACTATGTTTTCACGCGTGAAAACGCCCGGGCAAGGTGGCCCGTACGCACCGTGTTTCTCAATTCCCTATACCTACATACTTACTGGGAACCATATCTGAGTTGTTTAAGTAAATGGAATCTTGTTACTTTGGAATAAGAACATTGATGTTTAGTTAGTGCTTTGTACTTAGCAGTGCTGATAGTACACGAATGAATGGCTTGTGCAATGTTCGGCTACTGACATTCGATAGGCAAATAGGGCTCACAACAGGGAGTTGGTTCGTTGATGTCTTTTCTTTGCGCTTTGACGTTGCTACGTGATCTGCTACGACGAAAATAAAAAATGTAAAAAAGTGCGAGACTCGCGCACGAAGGGTTCCGTACCACTATCACAATTGGGTACGGAACCCTAAAATATTATTTTTACTTAGATTTTGTATTGTTTAAGACCAGTAAACTTTGAAGCATTGTTTTGCCGTCACGGTACTCGTAATATTTTTTTTTTTAATCTAATATAGTTGTTAAAATCTATAATGATGTTGAATCTGATGCAAAGGGTTGCTGATGCAAATTTCTAAGCAAATTTTGCATGATTATCTGACATAGGATGGACTAACGCAGATAAAAATAAATTACGGATGTCCAATTCGTCACAGATTTTATATCATGATGAATCTTAAACAGATTTATAATAGTAGATACTAATTTGCATGGACTCCGCGACAAAAAGGAAAAAATCTTATAAGTCGCAAGTTGAGTAACAAAAAGTCCCCTGTATTATAAAATAGGTATTATTGGTGAAGATAACATTTGCATTACAATTTACAGTGTAATGTATTGAAGTGGTTTTTTGTCACCAAGTCTTGCTTATATTACTACGGTTTCATACATAATAATTGGAATTTATGGAGATTCATAAAGAAGTTTGAATTAGCTCGACATTTCCCGCGTTCTTTGTCCCTATCTATATTCTCACCTCCATTTGAATGCACTGGAACAGTGAATTCCTATGCATGTACATTATTGTACATATAAAACGTTCAGCTGTTTTGCGTATTGTTACCATGAAGGAAATGAATTCAATATTTATTTTCACACCACATTTGTCGGTATACTTACAATATACAGTTGCTGGAATAAACCTCATTCATAGTTACATTTTCCCCGGTCCTAATCGCGTAAGTATAATTATTTATTATCTTTTCTTACTTCGACGTTTCAACCATGTTACAAATGGATTTGGGGTGTCCCCTCGCGCCCAAGACTATTGTAACATGGTTGAAATATCGAAAGAAAATAAATACTAATACGCGATTTAAATCCGAGAAAATGTAACAATGTTAACAAATCGTGTGAATTTAAAAACTTTTAACCTCATTCTCCAAGAATAGAACAACATTGATGAACTTGTAAGCGATTATGATTACGGAATTAAGGTAATAGAATGTTATCGTGAGAAGTGTTGACGTTCGGCGCAGGAGTGGAGTGCGTTGTGCAAACTGCGCCGCGGTGCAGGCAGAGCACGTGTGATAGCCATCTGACCCGGTCGCCTCTGCGTGTGCGCAGTCTAGCTGTAGTTCGACTCACATTGCACGTAAACCATGAACTGTTGCTGCATCGCTGTTGCCCTATATATGAAAAATGCATAACAGACCGTCTTAATTGTTATCGTTACAATTAAATAATTATGAAAAATCCCATGTACCTACCTACCTAGCTACACACTGACATTGTTAATTAATGGCCTATGTGCAGACAATATGCTGTCCTGTCACGATATACGCAGCTATGTCATACGCTATTAGGCGTAATAAGCATTCCTAATGACCCGCTATTTGTTATTCGTGAGAATAGTTTAGTAGGTAAATGTAAACATGAAGTACTAATGATCACGCAAAGTTCATTCAGTCAGAACTTACTGTAATCGTGTGACACAGAAGTCATAAATCATGAAAGCTAATGTCTTTCAACACGTAAATTACCTAGTGTTAAAACCTACCTATTGTGTCTGAAAGCACTACATATGCGATTAAGTGATATTTCTTTAGTAGCGACCACATCTAAATAAATTCGTACAGTTGTTTGTGGCTACAATGAATTGTTGCTGGTATTCCACTAGCCCAATTTTATAATGACTTCTTTAACTGCAACAAGTTGCTCGCGCCGCGTCCGCCGCTACCGAGTACTGACGAACGTCGCCGTGCGAACCTTCCTGACATACTTATTGTCATTTATGACTTTTTGTACTTTCAAGGGGTCGTGACTGTGAAATGGTGCATTACCGTCGGACGCTGTAATTCGATAGTTTGTTTTGAATTTTTTGCTCGATAATGGATGCAATCTAGATACTTCACAGACAGCGTCAATATTGATTGTACTAACGGTTTTACTTTCTAAGTTGCGTTTTAGGTCGATGCTTTACCTGCCTAAGAGTTTGAGATAAACTATTGTACCTAAATAATTAGCGGAGGTTGTAAAACTCATGTGCTATGATGGTTATGCCTGTGGAAGTATCAAAAGTCGCGTGTGAGGAAGGAGGTTGTTAGGAATACGTTATCTCAGGGCTATCTAGTGTTGGCCAATCTCCGCAATACACCACCTACTACCTGCAAGAACGCTCTTCACCTCACCGTCTGCTCTAAACAATAACCGCTCATAATTTGTTGTCATAATTGGTTAAATTGTTCGAACACGAATTTCACGGTGTTTGTTTTGACAATGAGACTTGAATGGCTTGTTAAATTAGATTATCAATTCAAAGCCTTTAGGCATTACGAAATAACAAAGGCTACGATTTTATAGAAACTAAAACTGCTAACAGTATTTAGGGCCGGGTTTTAGAAGATGCGGGGCGTGACGTGATATGACATGTGCAGGTGCACACAGAGCTGGATTTACTTTATAAATGAATGTCGCACACGCGCGTGCATTGATGAAGTTGTAAATGTATAACGCTCTCTGTTAAATGACACGCGAAAGTGTCATTTAAAAGAGAGCGTATACATTTACGCACGCGCGTGTATATGTACGTCACATCATGCTTCTATACTTCGTTTTTAATTGTAGACTATGATTTGACACATTTTCCTAAAGCAAAAACGTCAAATACAAAGAACCAAAACGTCAGATAGTAGTCTGACATTAAAAAAACGAAGTATAGTATAAGACAATTTTAAGCTTAAGACAGTTTTCATAGTTGCATTTGTTTTCACCTGCTGACTGTTCCTCCGGATCGTTTAGGTGGTGTTCCTCGCAGACAAGAACAGCTACATTCCAGTGAGCATAAAGCCTCGGTCTCCGCCGACGGACAGCAGTTGGCGAGAGCCTCCAGCTTGGGAACGAGAGTACAGACGACACAGAACTAACGGCAGTAGGGTGCAATGTGAGTACACTCCTCTCATAGATTTAAGAACTAACCAGATTTATTATCTAATTTTTTTTTACATTTGTTGTCTGTTACACGTCCAGTATCACAGGGCTATGGAGCCCCGGATCTTTGGAAGGCATGAATGCCAACACGTAGAAGCCCTTTTCGATATTAATTTTACTCGCAAAATATGAAGTAGACACCATTAACATTTATTATTAGGTATATTATTTACATCAATGTTTTTACACTAAAAAAGCACTTGGTGCTTGAGCAATTTCATTTCAATACTTAGACTGCGTACATAAATAGAATATTTTACCTTCGTAGAACTCTAACAATTTGACTTCACTCTGCAGTTACCACAGCCAATAAAACTGAAATAATTATAAATAATTGTGAAGAATGTCTAATCAATGACTAGTGCGAATTTAAATGTTTGATTGTTCTCAATATTTTTGTGTCAATTCTTTAACCACTGGCCCAGTCAAGGTAAACGCGTTTTTCTCGGTTCGTGTCCCCGTTCAACATAGTTCTTTGCAAATTAATTAAATATCGTTGAATATTTATCAGTCAGTTGTGGACACAGATTGATTGATGCAAAAAAACTATGCCATGACTAGATAGGGTTGTGAAACGCGGCAAATTGAGATGTTATCCATTACAGTGCGTGGCGCCCGCGCCGCTTGCGCAACCCTTTGTTTGCTATATTATTTGTTTTTATTGAGCTATTCAAATGCTCTTTCTAAAATATGAAGCTTATTTCCTGTACCCACCTATTTTCTTTTACATCATCTGTATGAACTACTATACTCTTTTTCAGAATCTTAGATCAAAAATGTAAACAAAGAACTGTCAATATCAAAGGAAAAAGTAAATAAAGATCTGTCACTTTCAAATAAATGTATGGTTTTTTTGTTTACATATTTGATCTAAGATTCTGAAATAGAGTATACTTAGTTAGAAATAAGATGGATATAATCACATAATAGAATATCTAAAGATTGTTAATTTGTTTATGGCAGATATTGAAGCTGAATGTCAAGATGACTTCATGAAGATTAGAGTTGGCTTCAATGGCTCTTTTGCTGGATTGGTATATTCTGCAGGTAAGTTGTACCACTTGCTTCCTACTTAACTTTGTCCAATTAAACTACTCATCTAAGTAATAGGATTAGGAAGGTTGTTTAAGCAGGAAAGTTATAATTATCAGTGGATAACCATCTAATATACTATGTTTAGCCGAATGCTTCATCTTTCTCTCACAGCTTATCAAAGGTGCATCACCACAATGCGAATGCAGTAGCAAAAGTTTGCTGCCACGATTACATCTAGAATGCAGTGAATTTATTGTGAGACATTTTATAAGTATATCATTTACACCTAGATATCATCTGCTAAGTTACCCACTATTGTACTATTATCTAACAACATGTTTTACGGCGCTTACAAGTTCACGTAGCTCGAGCAAGTTGTTGAGCTTGAGTTGTTAATTGAAGACATGATGGGTTGTTGATGGAAATTTATTGTTTACAATTTATTACCTACTAACCTACCTCCTAACTCTAGAAATACAATCTGGTACGAAACAATTTGTTTGAAAAGTAAAAATAGTTAATGATTTTAATCTAGTTTGTTAACTGAGTAAATAAATCGAAATAATGTTATAAATGCGAAAGTAACTCTGTTTGTCTGTAACGTTATCACCCCTAAACCGCTGAACCGATTTTGATGAATTTTGGTAAACCATCTATCCCATCTATCTGATGGGACCACCTTCCCCAAGGTAGGACATAGGTTCGGGACTTATGCGGGTGAAACCGCAGGAGATTAGTAATCTCAGATTACTACTACTGCTAACCTAAAAGTCAATTTATAGAATAGGTACCTTTCTATACTTTTACCAACGAATTTGGAATACATGTATATTTATTCCTCGTAGACCTACACGTCTTTATTTATCAATTATAATCTACAGGTACTAATTCCGCAATGCTTACTCTACCAGTTCTCAGCTCCATTCATAACCTCAAGTACTTTAAATGGCACAGCTTCCACACTTGACTCAATTATTAGATTACCAGATATTAAATGTACAGTACTATAAGTGTACATTTTCCCCTTCAATTACGATTAAATTGTGAGATTAAGGTCTACATTGTTTAATGATTCGTGAGACAAGTGATTATTCACAAGATTCCGTTAAATCAACACATATCTTCAGATTTAATATACGTACGTTTAAAAACCGTAGATAAAGCAATTTAAAAACAATACTATAACCACTCGTAATTGGTCGAGAGTATGTTTTATTGTTTTAGTGAATTCTACGACCTTGTTACCCAAATACACAAGTGTGAAGGCTGTTTTTCGTGTTTCTAAAACGATTTAAGGATCCCAATTTAAGTATTTGTCTAACGAATCATTTATTTCTAGGTTTAATAAAATTGTTAGTATCGTTAGGAGGCAATTTAGTTTGGGGACCTATTAATAGTTGTAGGTATGTTTAATTATAGTTGAAATAGTTGATTTTTACACCAGGAATTCCAATATTGACCTCGTTTCGCAGACGATGTAACGCATGGCATTTTATATGCGATTATTATGTTAATTGCACTTCTTTTAATAGAATTCTTCAAATTAATTTGATATAGTAATTAGTTACGATTCGGGTTATACATATGTATTGTATACTGCTGACTTGTTTTGCTTTAGAATATTTTTATTACTTCTGTACCTAACTACCAGCACCGTTATTATATTACATTTTTGGAATCTAAGTAGGTACATTTTTAAGTAAATGCAGTAGAACCCGTTTAATATGATTTGTTAGGGACCCAGCCAAGACGCATCAAAGCGTATTATTAGAGATAGGATAGGGAAAATAAAACGTATTAAACAGTAAGTAAGTAGCATCTAGTTAAGGGCTGCTTTTTTGAAAATTCCAACATTTTTTTAGAAAGTTTTGAAGAAAATATAGTCCAAATTCAACTAAAAAATAGGGTTAACGGCCTGAAATGAAAAGTCCACATCACATTTTTTTGTAATATAATTTTCATAGTGTAATTTAAATAGTAGGTAGTTCATTTATTTTTGTACAACTTTTATCAGATATATGACAGCCATAAGTACAAGCCTAGCTGCGGTAGTTTGGAATCAGATGTGTGCTCCATCGCAGGTACTCCTTACACTATTTCAATGTCTTTATATATATTTATGTTTTGTTCTAAAGGATATTCGTACGACCCGGACTGTATGTACATCAACGGCACCGGGCGCGATTACTACGAGTTCTACATCCAGCTCAACAGATGCGGGACTCTCGGCCGGAACAGCCAACATGATAACACTAGGAAACATCCGACAGTGAGTTTATAAAGCCTATTACATGGTTACATGGAAATTATAACCTATTACAAGGTTACCTACTTAGTATTTTACTAAGTAGTTTTTTAATATTTTCGTTTCATTTTAGTTATTATTGGACTATTTTTTTCTCAGAAGTTTTTCTAGGCCTCTTGCTCACGGGTCATTATTTTTTATTTTCTATAAATATATATTAGGTATGTAAATTATTTTACACAACGAAGTCTACAGTTTAAACACGTTTAAGGTCAGTTTACGAAAGGTTTCCGGTAGACGAGAAATAAGTTTAAATGTGGTGTACCTAAACCCTAATTTGAGGGCTATTTGACGGCCGAGGCGATTTATATACAAATAGTGTAAAAAGAAAAACCTCTTTTCCACCTAATTTCGATAAACCGGTTATGGTATCTTTTTTGGCACAAACGTTGCCCTATTTCCTTTAAACTTTAAAAATTGTATAGTAGTTTTATTTTTTTAATTGGAATAAGGAAAACGTTTAAACCTAGTTTTTTCTGAGATCATGATTACACACCAAAAACACCAATATGGGATAATGTTTAGAGGTGAAAAACAGGGTTTTCCTATTGTATAATGAGTCACGTGACCAGCAATTCCCATAGCTTGTACATATATACCACATTTTAGCATATCTTTGTCCTTTGGGAGCCTTATCCGAAAATGTCAATAGAACATGTTTAAGGGGAAAGTCTACATACTCTTTTCTCCATACAAACTTTACAAACGGAGTTGACGAGAAAATTATATTTAGGTATCCAGAAAATCTATATCAGCCATGACCACATTGGCCATCTTTGTAGGTAGGTAGCGACATGATTTTTTTAAAAGTCGATTTTTTTCAAAACTTTATTTCTATTCTAATTAGAAAATATTTAAAAAAAACAAAACGTAGGCATGGCCGATCATGGGAGATATAGGTATGAGATATGGCATAAACATATTTACTCTAATGTCTTTATCCAGGGACGAAACAGTCGACTACGTTTGTATGGAGAACGAGTAGGTAGACTATCCTCATAATGCTAAAACAGTTCTATGACAAAAGGAATGTTAATTGTGAAATATGTCGTGACAGAAGAATCTGATGTGGAACACGATAACGGTGCAGTACAACCCGCTGATCGAGGAGGAGCTGGACGAGCACTTCAAGGTCACCTGCGAGTATGGATACGACTTCTGGAAGACCGTCACATTTCCCTTTTTGGACGTCGAGTAAGTACACGTTTTTAACTTAGATTAGATTAGATCAGCGGTTCTCAATTTTTGTCGCTGACGGAACCTTTAAGAAGAGTCAAATATTTTACGGAGCCCTAAAATGTAGTCGCAATTTTTTTTTTGTGTTCATTCTTTTTTAACTCGCAATTTCGCAGAGTCCCAACATAGCTTTGTAGAGCCCCGGGGCTCCGCGGAGCACACTTTGGGTTCCTGTAGCTAGTCAATAGATACCTACACACTTTGCCGTACCCAATTTTGCAAAACACATAACATAAACAAAAACTACAGCTATATTATAATTATATAATATAATTATATAATATAAGGTACAATGGGCGGTCTTATCGCTAAAAGAAACGTTAAGACAGTGTGAGAGTGATAAAACTTTGATCTCATTGAAACTCTTTGAGCTCATTAGATGGGTGTCCGATAATTTCTGTAGCAAAAATCACTTTCTCAAGCTCCTCTGTGCTTCGGAAGCCACGTTGAGCAGTTGGTTAGGTTATGATAGCAGTCGTTAGGTCAAGTTAGAGGCCTCTAATAGTAGGTGAGCCACACCACGATAAGAAAAGAAAGAAGAAGAGTCTCTTGGAAAACTACGATTCTTATTGTTTACGAAAGTAGGCAGTTCAAATAATTTCTTAATTAAAGTCAATTCAATAAATAGGCTTTAGAAGAGATTGCACGTAGATAGAGCTCACCGTTATAAAGATCTCTTTACTTATAATTTCCCATGACCGGTGATTGATTGAAACACCTTCACTTTCTGAACTACTTTAGGAAATTATAGTTTTGTTTCAGATTATCGAGTGGAGTGGAGACCTCATTTTAACGTTATTAGGTTGGGGTTAATTGGTACACTCGATGTTTTAGATTTCTACATTTAGGAAATGTAGAGAAATGTAGATATACATCATCTAAAATATCGAGTGTAACAATGTGATGTAGTGTAATTGCCTTGAGGGCTTTTGTTCACAATAGTACATTTTACATACATTACATTTGGATTAGGTAGGTAGATAGATATGCTGATAGTCTACTGCTTAGTTTGGGGCTAGATTGTGCTGTGTTGTTTTTTGTTTTTTTGAGTATTGCATAAGTATGTAGTCGGAGTAAATAAATCTAAGTTATATATCCGTTGTCTAGTCACCGTAATACAAGCTCCTACCCAACAAACATAATGGCTTGCCATGGGGTTAGGTGGCGCTGTGTGATGGTCACGGAATGTATTTATTTATGTATTTTAATGCCTTATTTTCCAGAGTAGCGACTGGCAACCCCGTAGTATTCACCCTGCAGCCGCCGGAGTGCTACATGGAGATCCGGTCCGGCTACGGGGCGACGGGCGCCCGCGTGTCCGGTCCGGTGCGGGTTGGGGATCCTTTAACGCTGCTCATTTATATGAGGAGTGCCTATGGTAAGTGTACCGATACATATTTTCTTGTTTATTAGCCATATATTCTTATTTATTACATTTGGTGCCGACCGCGCGCCATTTTTTTTGGAACGAAGTTCCTTATCGCGCGTTGCGAAAGAGGGCTAGACGGAAAAAATTAAGACCAAAAGTTGTAACGGATACACTTTTTTTGCTTGGAACTTCATTCCATCCGGGTGACCCTTGACACCTCTCAAGTTTTTTTTTTCTAAGGAAACAAATATGTGCGCTACCGATGTTTGTCGCTCTTGTGGTGCGATGAAGAAAAACATCGCAAACAAAAAGTTTATTTTATTAAAAAGTATTATATCGACAAGAGAATACCTAAAAGGTAGGGACTACCTCTTAGGAATTTAAACACCTGTGCCAGGTTGATCCGCTCTTCCTTAGCCTATAAGATAAGTTATATATGTGGAAGTAAATATCCCACTTACCTATAGAATTTGCATGGAAGCTGTTAGGAAATGATTTTAACTGTTTCTAAACAAAACGTATTCGATCATAACAAAACCAAAGCCATAGCCTCTTATAAACTGCTCCAAACTTTAGGGCATAACTGATCGACATAATTGAATCGTAACAGTAACTTACGTTCGGGCACAGCTTAATAGACGTTTAACAGAACCTTAGTGTCGGCTCACTGAACTACATGTTCCAATATGAATTAGAAGCGTAACTAAGGGCGGTGTAACGGTGACTTAGCGAGCAAATCGCGTGATTCCACGCAATCAACGAAATATTTACAACAATTCAATTTTAATACACAAGTTCAATGATCTTGATCTGTTCGTGGAATTCGCTGATTTAGATAGATAGATAGATAGATAAAGGTATTGTAGCAAAATATAAATTACTTACACAAGTATTACAAAGTTAAAATCGTCGTGTAGCCCCGGCATAGAAAAGGGTTACCCCATCTCTTTTCGTGGGTGTCGTAAAAGGCGACAAAGGGATCTGAGGGAGACTAGCAAACCTTAGGTTCTCCCCGCGCGGTAGCGAATAAACTGCTTGGTCCTTAGAAGGGTTGGTGTCAGGCAGGCGGCCTGCCGTAAAAATATTGCCAAATCTATTTGCAGAAGGTATGGTCAAAGATGAATTACCTACTGCGCTGACCCCAAATATTTTGGTGTAGCGGACCCCAGGCTCCCGAGAGGAATGTAACCGGGAACATCGCTCAGACGAGATGATTACAAAGAAAAACTTAAAATTAGTGTGACCAATGGCCGGCCTTGTCGCTAGGGCGATTTATTTAGCTGCAATGTGTTTAGAATTGACCAAGTCGTTGATATTGAAGTTTGAACGTTTCAGATGGTTTTGATATCGTCGTGAACGATTGCTTCGCTCACAATGGAGCTACGAAACGGATACAGCTCATTGATGAATACGGGTACGTTATTTAGCTCCTCTAATTTTTAGCTTTAATACCTGCATAGTTGGGTTCCGTAGATACTCAAAAGGATAAAAAGGGCCCCATTTACTAAGAATCCACTGTCCGTCTGTCTGCGATAGCCTGTTCTATGTTAGATCGGCAATAAAATTTGTTGCCGCTCTCACAACAAATACTAAATGAAATTTTTGGACGGTATCTTGTTTATGATACTGTCCAAAAATTTGTTATTGTAACAACACAATACAGGCTGATCTTTTAAATAGCTAGTTTCTCAAATTCATTTAATGTATTGAAGGTGCAACATTTATTAGGTCATTCTGTAATAAAATAAGCATAAGCGGTTCATTCCGCGTAAGGCGCGCGCACATATCCCTATATAAAAAGTAGCTGTAAAAAGGTTCTGTAGTTTTTGCGTGAAGGAATAACAAACACACTCGTTTACCTACTTACTTACACACAAACTTTCACATTTATAATGATAGTAGGGTTAGTGTTCCAATATCTTCATCACCCTCATATTTTCGTCTCATTTCCAGCTGCCCGGTAGACGACAAGTTGATATCCAGGTTCCGAGGGTCTTGGTCGGAATCCGGAGTGTTCGAGACTCAAGTGTACGCGTATATGAAGACGTTCCGGTTCACGGGCTCGCCGGCGCTCTACATCGAGTGTGACGTACGGATGTGTCACGGGAGGTGTCCGGTAAGTTACAGAATATCGGAAATAAACCAATAAAAAAGAATAGAATTTGTGCTAAACTTTCCTTCAAGCTATCACGTTGTAGATGCTCGTGATATAGAGATGAATGACCAGAGAGACATAACCAGATTATTTCCATGAGATAAGGAATCGATCCCTCTCTTGAAAGAGTTTAATAATTAATAGGTTCCTAATATCCGATCCAGTCGTTGTCCATGGCTGCATTCTATAGAATCTCCAAGCCGACGGTTATATCTCTGTCGGCTTGGTGTCCACTTTATAGTTTGCGAGTAAAATTGTTATTAAAAAGGGTCTCTCGTGTGGGCTTCGGCTCCACGTATGCGTTCAAAGATCCGGGGCTTCATTACCATGATTTGGGGAACGGGGTTATCTATCGTTTATGAAACGAAAATGGTGAATGGTCTGCCCAAACATCACTGTTACCTTAGAAATCATTTTCTCTCCGTGCTTCGAAAGGCACGTTAAGTTGGTCCCGGTTGTTATCTCTAATAGCCATCGTTCTATTAGGTCAAGTTAGAGGCCTTAGGGCGACCTGAAAACTATAACACCAGGTGAGCCACACCACTATACGATAAGAAGACTATTTTAAAGAAACAATACTTCTGCAAAAACACAACGCACGAGATGAAGATGAAAGATAAATTATTAAGCAATACTTGCGAAAATATAGCGTATGAGTCACCGACGCCGGTAGACTAATTGGTTCAAGTCGCACTCCCGGTTTGAGTAAGATGCTGGTTCGAATCCAGCCCTGCGTCTATTGTGCGTTGTGTTTTTGCAGAAGTATTGTTTCTTTAAAATATTTCTAAGAAAGCCCAGTGCAGGCTTAAGCACTCAAAATATAATGATAAGAAGACTGTTACGTAACTAATTTCCCTCATCCAACTGTCCAGTCGCAACCGTGCCACTGGCGCAACATGAAGAGCGTCCGGCGCCGCTCGGTGGACAGCCTCCCCGAGGTGACGCCGAGCGTCGCGCCGCGGCTGTCGGAGAACATCTCGCTGTTCCAGTCGCTGCGGGTCTTGCAGGAGGGGGAGGAGGATAGCGAGGCCGCTACGCACACCGGTAGGAATAGTTCTTACCCACTATGTGACACTTACGGCTGGAGTTTTAGTTTTTTTAGGATCAAAACATTTGTATAGTGACCGGCACGAAAGATGAAAAGTTTTGTCGTGGAAGGGAAAAGTTCGCGCAGTACATTTTACATGCGCTTTCTATGAAAAATCGACTTTTGCGCATCCGCCATTTTGTTTCAACTAAGCTGCCGCCTACTATACACTTATGAATAAACGTGGAGTAAGGTCGGATTGATTTTTTTTTTCTGTCTGTCAACTTTGTAAGTTCTTGCCACGGATAAAGACAAAGCATGTTCTCACTACTCCTTCCTTACTTCACGTATACGTGGACACTATAGTATAAGACTATTATTGTATGCATGCCTATAGCAAAACAAACTAGCTTTGAGGGTTGGAGTTTTTTTGGTTTAGTTACCAAATTAATTGTGTTTAAAGTCTGTTTTAACATTACCCGAAGACGGTTTGCCGTTTATGGCGAAACGTCTCGATATATTTCTTTATTTCCTAATTATTTTATTTCCAAAACTAGAGTTACAGAGTATCAGTATCTAGGAGATTCCACACAAGGCTGAGCCTTTTTTTCTGAGAATCGTTGAATCTAAGTTTATACAGATGATTTGCCATGGACAAGTTTGTAAAAATTAAAACTTTAAATCAAGTACCAAAATTATAGTTTGATTAAAACTAGGAAAGAAACAAAAGAAAAATAATAATGAAATAAAATTAATAAGGGGGGTGCATACTCACAAGGGTGTGGGGTGGAAAGGTGTAGGTGTGAGTGTGTTAGAGATGAGAACTTCCGGAGAGTGAGTGTGTTAGAGATGAGAACTTCCGGAGAGTGAGTGTGTTAGAGATGGGAACTTCCGGAGAGTGAGTGTGTTAGAGATGAGAACTTCCGGAGAGTGAGTGTGTTAGAGATGGGAACTTCCGGAGAGTGAGTGTGTTAGAGATGGGAACTTCCGGAGAGTGAGTGTGTTAGAGATGAGAACTTCCGGAGAGTGAGTGTGTTAGAGATGAGAACTTCCGGAGAGTGAGTGTGTTAGAGATGAGAACTTCCGGAGAGTGAGTGTGTTAGAGATGGGAACTTCCGGAGAGTGAGTGTGTTAGAGATGGGAACTTCCGGAGAACACCAGCCTCTTAAGAGTTGGGTTCCAGGATAGCCTGTGACCATTTCCAAAAATAAATTTGCGAAGTTCATAAATCTAAAAAAATATTTGTCCCGAGTGCTTGACTGACTGATCAACGCATAGCCTAAACCGCTGATAGTAAAGACCTGAAATTTGGAAAGTGTGTTCTTTAGGTAGGTTTATGATCTAGGCTTCCGATAAGAAAGGTTTTTTTGAAATTCCCACAGGATCGGGACTTACGCAGGTGGAGTCGCGGGACCCAGCTAGTATTCGATAAACTGACTGATATTGTTTAAGCTTTTGTCAGCCAGTAATTATTTATCAAGTTTTTTTTTATTGCTCAAATCTTCTTCTTCAAAGCGAAACAGGATTTTACCAACATTAAGAAGAAATTTACACGAATTCGGAAATTTAAACGTATTTTTTTAATTCCAGCCGTGAAAGAAGGCCAAACGTGTATGAAGACGTCAGCATTGTCAGCTATAATGGTGTCCTGCGGGGTTCTTATAGCTGCCTTGTTCGGTGCAGTACTCGTCGCGGCTAAGGGGTGCAGGAGAGAAACCATCGCACCACATAATGCTTATGTACCACATAAAGGACGAATTAAATAGAACTTTCTTAGATATTAAGTAATTTAGCTCCACTTGCGCCAGCCAGAGTTAGTTGCCCTAGATTTAGACTATATTCTGACATAGCAGAGCGTCGAAAATGGGTGTAAATAGGTAACACCGTGTTAGCTAACCCTGGCAGTTTCATTTTTAATCCTGTCTGGCGCAATCCCGCCTTAGTGTCGGAAGGTCTTATGAAAGAAATGACAAATATTCCATTAGGTGGAAGATTTGTAGTGAAAAGTGCTAGCTTTTATGGCACACACATTTAAAAAACATAGTGATTAACATTATCGGATCCCTTTTCGATCAATTTAAAACTTTTTTCAGAAATAATATTACAATGGCGCCCAAAAATATAACCACTCTTGCGCCGAGGGGACCATAGCCTTGAAAGTAGATAGCCAATATGGCGTAAAAATGATTTTTGTTTGTATTATTTTTATCTTTTTTGTATCAGCAAAAAGCAGCATTTTTTTTATTTCCAACAGTTTTGTAGCTTTGATTGTAATATTAATGTAATATTTGCGTTTGGGATTTTTTTTATTATTTGTCAAAACTAAGAATTTCAATTGGTTAGAAATAAAAAAAAACGTTTAGTACTATTTTAGAAATAACTGAAAAAGTTATTTTTAATACTAAAGTTAAATAAACAAAAAAATGCAGTTACATTGAAAACAGGACAAATTGCGAGGACTATTATTTTAGAATAAAAATATTTCTCCTCCATTTGTCTGTATTTTGACCATCCCATTTGCACTGTATTGTGATAAAAGTAGATTTTGATAATAGCAACATTTTGTGCGAAGTTAGATAATATTGTTTAGAATTAGATATACTAAGTTTTATTTATAATTTACATGATAAAGTTAGATTTAAGTTTGTAAATAAATTATCACCGATTGTTTTAAAGCCTGTAGTTTAAGTAGTTTTTAATTTTGGATTTAGTATTTAGTTATTTTCGTCCTTTACGTGTCACATGACAACTTCAATTATCTTTATTTAATTTAAAGTGGTCAAGCAAATATGGCCACGGCCACAAAAATGTCTAATAATAGGTAATATATTAAAATTTATATGTGTTTCTATGATCAAAATAAAATATTTATTTATGAAGACTGTATTTTTAAAATATTTAACTCGCATTTAGGATATTAAAACATCTACCTACTTTTTTGTATAAAGGTTTGTCTCAATTAGAGTTAGAGTTTTCAGGTCGCCCTAACGCTTCTAACATTGACCTTGAGAAATAAAAACAAGAAATATTAAACAATACTTTATTTGAAAACATAAACCTTCCTTTTGGCTTCGCCGCAGTCGGATAAAAATTGCACACAACAACATAATTAAGTACAAGTAAAAATAGGTAAATCTAAAAGTTTAAAAATAAACAAATTTATAATTAACACTTAAATAAAAAACGTAAAAATAATTTGTGATCGAAAACTTTGTTGTTAAACTTACAAATAACAAAAGCAATATGAGTTGGTAAACATTAAAAATACTGTCATGATTTTTTCAAAGTAATAAATTACCTATAAAACGTTATAATTCCTACTAATCAATACTAATATTATAAATGCGAAAGTAACTCTGTCTGTTGCGTTTTTACGTTTCCGCCCAAAAAACACCGATTTTGACGAATTTTGGCATGCTTAAAAATAGATGGACAACTAAAAACACATCATCCTTCCCCTTCCTTAAGTCTTTTCCATTTATTGGTTGCTTGGAAGAGATCGCCCACAGACGGTAAGGCCACCCATTGTACCACTTTAGTTTTAGGTTCTTCTTTGTATATTTTTTTGTAATTTGTGTTTTTAAAACAATAAAACCTTAAATATTATTTCTTAGTGTTAATCCACACTTAGGAATACTGCTTTTTGAACAAATGCTTTCAAAAACTGCTGGTACTTTCTTAAATTCGACCTGGCTGAAGGGCTACCCGTGGCGAAGCGGTTAACGCGTTGGTTCGGATTACCAATAGTCGCGGGTTCGAATCCCGCCGGGTACTAAAGTTTTTGAAATCATTCTTTCAAAAAGCAATAAAACCTTAATCAATCTATCTATCTTTGGGACCTTGAAAAAGGATATAGGCTTTTGATACCGATTTTCCGCGGGATCGAAATTTACGCGGGTGAAACCGCAGGGCTCAGCTAGTAACACTATATTTTCTTACTGTTTTCCTTCGGCGGGCAATTCCTCGATAACTTTAGATAAATATTTGATGGCACCTTCTAATATTTGTACTTCGCATTCTTTTAGCAGTTTTATGTTTTGTCTGAAATTAAAAAAAAAAACCTCTTTTAGGGTGATTGTTACTTTTCGGTTTTAAACCGATTTGGGAAATAGCCAGTGCCAAGTATTTTATAGTACCTGTTTGTTAGTTATTTGCAGATACAAAAACAGTTATGTCGAGGGAGTCGTTGTAAAAATACAAGTTAATTTTCGAAAGTTGGAACCAACGAAATAGTTCAAGTGGAATGTAGTAGTGCGCGCGCCGCTCCACCGCCGGGCTCACAGCCCGCGGGCTGGGTTACACCAGCTCGCTGGGTATATACCTGTGTATATCTCGCGGTGTCTCTCCAAGTTCCCCCTTGCTGTAGGCAGCTAGCAGCAGTCGACACCGGGTGAGCAGGTAGCCGTGCGCGCGCCGCTCCACCGCCGGGCCCACAGCCCGCGGGCTGGGTGACACTAGCTCGCTGGGTATATACCTGTGTATATCTCGCGGTGTCCCCCCAAGTTCCCCCTTGCTGTAGGCAGCTAGCAGCAGTCGACACCGGGTGAGCAGGTAGCCGTGCGCGCGCCGCTCCACCGCCGGAGCCACAGCCCGCGGGCTATCCGGCAACGGCTCGCGGGACACTAGCTCGCTAGGTATACCGCCGGTGGACCATTGGGCTAGCTCTTCTGTAAACATATTATTAAAGATGTTACATTTTGAGTGGTAATCAAACTCAAAAATGTGTGTATTTAGCTCAACAAACTCAAAAATGTGTGTATATAGTGGAACCGGAGCAATAATCTATACTATAATCCTTACATTATAAGCGCGAAAGTAAAAGTCTGTCTTTCTGTCTGTTAACATAAGGTTGTAACAAAACACTATCACATCCACAAACACACAACCCGCCCAAAGCGACCCGTATTAAAACAATCCCTATTAAGCATGGAACACAGGGTTTTCTTTAGGTATTAATTAACTCCAGTATTAAGTGCTGTAGTATGTTACCTACCTTGGTTCATATTGAATATCCTGATGAAAGCTCGTAGCTCGGCGCTGACGGGCGTGTCCCCCGCATACAGCGTGTAGTGCGTCACGGCCGCGAGCCCCAGCTGACTCAGCAGAGACAGCTTGGCCTCGCGGACCGCGTCGTTCTGACTAACGCCGAGCGATATAGAGAGGCTGTCGTATTTGTTGTTGGGGTACACGAAACTGAAAATATATATTTTAAAATCAGCTTTTCTAACCCTTAA
The DNA here is from genome assembly GCA_958496205.1 of Idaea biselata. NCBI lineage: Eukaryota > Metazoa > Arthropoda > Insecta > Lepidoptera > Geometridae > Idaea > Idaea biselata. The sequence continues at coordinate 22,537,156 of OY292401.1, read as the reverse complement.
ATTTGATACCCCACTTGATATAGTTTGAAGGGAAAAAAAATGGACTAAAATGAACTACCGATCGGTGCCCCACTGGCTTTAGAAGCTTAATTAATTCTCTGAGTACAAATGTTTTATAGCCCGTTTGGACACACTATTTACTAAGGAAATATTCATGTTCAAAAAAGATTAATAATGTTGCTTTTGATAAAAAAAAAAACTCCACGGGTCATCCCGTCCTAAAATGTTTGAAAGCATTTTTTCCTAAGTGTGGTAAACACTAAAAAAAATGTTTGGTTGGTTAATAATGTTATTAAGCATTCGAAAACAGTTCCTGTGAAAACGCACCATTAGCCGTTGAAAGCTAGTTAGCAGGCATGAATTATTATAAAATGCGTACGTAAGTCACTCAATGTATAATTTATTGTTGAACCGACATTCTCGCTGGCTCGACACACTGAAGTGGGGCTCGCGTTAAGTAGCAGGAATTCAGCCTTATTTGCAAAACTGATCATTCGTTTATTAACCCTAGATTTTGACAGAATAGTATTTGAAAATATATGCAGATAACACCGAATACATAATCATTTTGAATCGTCTTACAACTAGGAGTTATGTGGTTTCAGAACGCGCCCTCCAATTAAAAGAAACTACAACAAACTCAAAGGTTGTTAATAAAATACATAAACAAAGTACTGACGATCTCTTCATAATAACGTCAATATTTCGTAATACCTCAATCCAGTAGTCTCTTTCTATTTACCGCATTTTAGTCTCAAAGAACAAGAAACAACGCAATGATCTGGTTCAAAATCATTCATAAAAACCAACTCACGAAGTTACGAGCGATCCATGATGATAACTAACAGTTAGGGTACAAAGACTTTAGATTTTTCAGTCGGTCGATGGATAGTTAACCATTGGTTTTGAAGGTAAGGATGGACGTGGACGTCTGTATATTAATGTGCATCTTTATCGTCACTAAATTAATTCATATGCGAATCTTTCAATAGATTAGATCTGAGGAACAAGCTATATTACATTCAATTTATTCAAATTGGATCGCAATTTAATAATTTAAATTATTAGAACCGATTTTATAGGTTCTAGGTCCTCCTACTCCTGAGAAAATCGTGTACAACCGTACATGTACAGGTACAACTGTACAACCTTAAAAGTATGAGCTTTTTTGCTCTGGACTTTTGCATAACACCTATATTATTTTCAATTTTTGACGTATCTGACATGTGTTGAGGTTTAACGAAAGTACAAGTATCGCGTCACAGCGAACTATCGCATGATCAAAAGTTTCAAGTCTATATTCTCGAAATGACGTAACCGATCGCAATTGGTTGGATAATTGCCTCCCCACGACTGATGTAAGACGTGTTATGTTAGAACAATGCTCTACGCATTAACTAAGTCCAAGTAATTACCGAAAAAATCGAGCAGTATGCCGAATAATTAGGATTCAAACTGAATAACCACGACCGTGAAGTTAAAGAACCGTTTTAACGTCTTCATAAACGTTTACTTATTGTACTTAAGAACGTTGACTGTTAACACCTTTTCCATGTAAAAGTGTTTATTTGGATTTTTCTTAAGTTTTCGCGTTACTGTTTAACTGATTTTTAGGGTTCCGTCCCTCAAAAGGAATAAAAAGGAACCCTTATGAGATCCGTATCCGTCCGTTTGGGTCGATGGGTCAGTTCGGCTCGCACTTGATCGGTTTTTTGGTTTCAATCGCGTTGCTAATACGTACTATTTTGCCATTTTTCAACGGCCGACGTTTTAAGAACTCTACAATGCCTGTATAGTCTCCGAAATGCTATGCTAAAAACAATAAAATCAACGCGATTTAAATCAAAGAATGATTAAAATTATGAAACAGTAGGTTACTTATCGCAAAAAAAGAAAATAAAAATATTATGTTACCCATTATGCAGGAATAGATCAGCATTGGGTCGAGCTCCGTAGAATATGAAGATTTGTTCTTCGGGTTTGAAGTCGCGCAGCGCGTAGCATTCTCCCCTTTCCAGTTCCTTGTTGAAGTCAGTTGTTATCTGAAAGATACATACAAATATGGTAATGTCGATGCTAAAAATAAATACAATGTTATTTACATAATCTGTATTTTATTGCTTGAATAAACATATCGAAAAACGGTATTTATAATCTAGAAGGTGAAAGTTTATGAGTGTGGAAGTTTGTTTCTTCTTCACGCAAAAATCTCTGTACTGAATGCGATGAACTTAGTATGTAGATTTGTATGTGGAATAACACACACGCTGGAGACCTGCTAGGCTAGTATGACAGTGCGAAATATTTTTTGCAGAATCGACATAAATGTTCCGCCCTTTTCTGTCAAACGAACGACAAAAAGAGAGGGAACTTTTATGTCGATTCGACAAAATGTATCTCGCGGTATCATGCTAGCCTGCTAGAATAAAGTAGATTTTTTTACTTTTCCATGTTCGTGATTACACATGTCCCATAGCGGTATGAACGCGGTGAGGTCGTCGTTTCCAACTTGGATATTGTTCTGCCTCGTCATCACAGTGGATACGGCCCATCTGAAACCAAACGACATAACTGCTTGACCAATATTGGCGACCTCTGTGGAGCGACGAGTGATCCGTCTCCGACGCAAAAGGTTGTGGGGTTTCAGCACTGGAGCGAAAGGAATATTCGATTCAGGTTTTTATTTTCTTATGAAAAAAAAAGTATATTTGGTATAAGACTTTAGTTTGTCGTGTCAGGCAGGATGCAGCATCATAAAGTAATTCTAGTTATTCAAGAATCATAGCCCATTTGTATGTGATTTTAAGACCCGGAAACCTTGCGATTCGTGTGGGGAAACCTAGCGTTGTTTTCTTTTTCCGTAAGAGCCATGTTAATATTGCACATATTTAATATATAAAAAAAACCCGGCCAAGTGCGAAACTCGCGCACGAAGGGTTCCGTACCACTATCATAATTGGGTACGGAACCCTAAAATGGTTTACAACAACTTTGATTCAAAGAAAATCTGAAACTTATAAGAAACTCTTTGGACAGTGAAGGCAGATTAGTATATTTGACAGATAGGGCAGCCATTTTGAATTCCATGACCAACTCGATTTGACTTGACCAATCAGAAGCGACCTCACATCGTAGAATTCCCTTGTAGTTTTTGAAACACGTTTGTTGTATGGGAGCCCCTTTTAAATAATTGTTTTATTTTGTTTTTAGTATTTGTTGTTGTAGCGGCAACCGAAATACATCTTCTGTGAAAATTTCAACCTTCTAGCTATTACGGTTCATGAGATACAGCCTGGTGACAGACGGACAGACGGACGGACGGACGGACGGACGGACGGACGGACGGACGGACGGACGGACGGACAGACAGACAGCGAAGTCTCAGTAATAGGGTCCCGTTTTTACCTTTAGGTACGGAACCCTAAAAAAGACATTGGCTGCTAGCCATCATTGTCGCTACCACCAATGAACTCCAATGATAGCGTTGGTCGACCGGGTTACGAAACCACGGGCCACGGAAGAAAAGTCGGAGTATCTACTACTAGACCAATACCTACCGTTCTTTTGTTACGTGTCCATCGAGTCTTTTGATCAAATGCGATAATAATAAACGCATTTAGTCGAGAATGACACGAATGTAGGTAAGTAGGTAAATGTCAGTTTTCGAAAAGATCACTAAATCAATCAGTGACTAGTGCTGTATGTAGGGTTGCCAGATACGGGCTTATAATTTCCTGGACATTTCTGGTTTTACAAACGGAGTTGGAGTTGTAGAGTCAAAATCCAACTACAAATGTTTGCCGTTGAACGGGCAATAGCAAAAATATTACAAAATTACTAGTTATATACTTATTAAAACTAAAATATGCAAATTATTTTATAGACATAAAATCTATAAGTAGGTACTTATAATTCAGCACAATTAGACTCCAAAAGCTGTCTAGTGAGAAAATTTTGGGTTAGTTCTATCTAATGTCTTTCTTTTTTTTTCAATTACTTTAATCACCCCAAAATACAATATTATACCTACTTTGGGGTTCAAAATCCGAAGGTTTGAGGTATGCTAAAAATGTTTTGTGACACCACGTAGTTTTTTTTTTTTTTTAATTATATTTTAAATAAGTTTTTTAATTTCTGTACACAGACCATTTACTAATAGCGAATAGTTTTGAGTTATAAGCAACAAACCGGAAAAAGGAAAAAATACACATTTTTGCGATTTTTTAAATGTTGCGTCACTAAATTTTGTCCGCAAACCTTAGATTCGGATACAGCACCCAATACACAAATACAGCACAAAATACATTATAAATAGAAAAAAAAACAGAACTAGGTATCCCAAATCTTTCCTAGCAAAAACACAAATGGACTGGAGTATTAGATAAAAATTAAAATACTATTATCAAATTAATCAATCATACTCGTGCATTCACAGAGTGAAATGTGAATGTTCGACACAGTGTTGCCAATTTAGCGACTTTGGTGCTAGAATCGCGCCGCACCGTGGTGTCGTACCTAACTTTGTGGACAAAAACTAGTGCTCATGAATTCCGGGACAGTGAAGAGAAATTACGGGACACGGGACAACACGTTAAATTCCGGGACTTTCCCGGAAATCCCGGCAATCTGGCAACCCTAGCTGTATGACATAATTGTACAGTGACCATTTCTTCGTAGAGTGGTATAATAGGACGGAATTTCGTTTCACCTGCTTGCCACGATAAATAGACTCGGAAACATAACCAGTTCATTGAGTACGAGGATTGATCTAATTGATAATCATCGGTGGTCGCGTGCTCATAGTCTGTTACGTTTGCTAGAATCATGTCACTCAGTGTCTCCTCATTAAATAGTATAGCAAATAAGCAAAAATATATTAGCTTTGCTTTAAAGCAAAGTTGTTTGCGATAAGTTCTTAAAGGGCGCGTCCTTGAAATGCATTGTGCTCTAATTAGAACTGAATTAAACATTAGTGGACTTCGTAAATTTGTAGTAGTTCTTAAATTAGGTATATTAATCCCAGTAATGCTTAGTGTGCCCATATGTCCACTCAAATAGGGGTAAGAACAAAAAGTGATTATGGCAAAACCTTATATAATTATTTCGATTTCTATTTTGGATTAATTAATTAAGGGTTAATTACTATTAATTAACCTCTAATAAAGAAAAGTATTCCAAAACAGAAATAGAATACAGAATATACAGTTGTATTAAAAATTTTCAAATTTAATTTTAACTTGATTACAATTTAAAAATATTTCGGCTTTAATCGCGTGGTGTTTAATACTTTTAGCATTGTTTCAACGATCACCGTTTCAAGACATTTACAGGTCTCTTTTTCAGGATTGTCTGATTCAGGATTGATTACAATTTACAAACAATACACTCAAAATGAAAAAAAAACTTGCAACGGAACTGCAAGTTAAGAAAGGCTGATGGGTATGTCGAGTCGTATCATCATTATAACGTGTCGGTTACATCACGTAGCTACAGTTTCAACAAAAATCTTTTGGAAAATTCAAATGTTGCCAGTATTTGTATAAATAAAGTTGACGACAGTAGAGTCATTATCATTAACATAAACCAGCTCTTACTTTTGTTTCATTAAATTTTTCACCATTACCAAGATTCGTCTATTGTTACCGATGACGATCTCACGATATTATGCACTTTCAACTCTATTATCTAATAATTACATGTGGATAACAAACGTGGGACATGTTTCCTTGGAATATTAGTATTTTAGCGGACGGCTGGTTTACTTTCACAACATAACATTGTTAGCCGGCTGTTTACAAACATACGTTATTATATTTAGAGAATCAGATCGCTGGAAGTCATTAGCAAAACATTTTTTTATTTAATAACTGGTTGTCATAACAGTTCATTGGTATATATAATCACATCACACTAATCAAATCACACTAATATTATAAATCGGAAAGTTTGTTTATTTATTTGTTTGTTCGCCTCTTCACGGTTAAACGGCTCGACCGATAGTTTTTAAAATGGAGACGCAGGTGAAACTGCGGGGCGCAACTAGTAATTAAAATAAATTAAAAAAAAAACTGTGAACAACACACAGCGGCGACTAGGCAACGAATATAATACTTAAACTTATTTTTCTTTTGTAAATACTAACATACACACATCAACATCGTCTAGGGATATTTTATATAAAGTTCTTAAACTTAAAAAATACTGGCCGATTTAAAAATATTTTAATGGAACCTAAGTGTAGGCCTTATTGTATGATTCCAAATTTGAATTTTAAAAAAATAATTAAAAACATAAGATTAGCGCGGCAATTATTGTAGCGAGTTCGAAGGTTTAAATTTACTTAACGCAGTTTTAAGCATTTTGTTTAAACAAATTGAAGTTTTAATATTTTTTTTTTGATTAATTACAATTTAATACAACTGTATGCATCATGCAGCGGCGTCATTTAACAAGAAACGAAATGTTAAGGGCAGTAGGAATGCTCCAAGCTGGGGCTACTCAACGGAGTATTGCCGAGGAGATTGGAACAAGACAAAACGTGATATCAAGATTGTGGTCACGTTATCGTGCTACTGGTGAAGTGGCTGAAAGGCATCCAGGCGGAAAGCGGATAACTACCCAAAGACAAGACCGATTTTTGCAAGTGGCCGCGAGAAGACAACCAAATGTTACGGCCATGCAGTTGGTTCAAACGCTCCAGTCAGACCACCAGGTGCTTGTCAGTGACCAAACTGTGAGGAGAAGACTGCACGAGGCTAACCTTCATTCTCGCAGGCCGCTTCGTACTCTAGCACTACGCAGAGGAAATCGTGGACGAAGATTACAGTGGGCTAGAGAACATTTGCCTTGGGAAGATATCGAGTGGTCGGTAGTGTTGTTTACCGATGAGTCCCGGTTCGAATTTCATCCTGATTCACGTAGAGTACGCGTATGGCGAGCTTCTGGTCGTGACAACCGTCTGCAACACCCTCAGGAGGTCCATCCATACCATGGCGGAACAATTATGGTTTGGGCGGGAATTCGTATTGGTGGAAGAACAGACCTCGTTTGGATCAGAAACACTATGACTGCCGAAAAATACCGTAATCAGATGCTAGCACCAATAATCTATCCCCATCGACTGCAAATGGGCCAAGTTTTCACGCTCTTGCACGACAACGCCCGTCCGCACATTGCGCGAGTGGTGACCAGCTGGCTAGAGGAGCACGACGTGTCGGTCTTAGACTGGCCCGCGCAGTCACCAAACCTAAACCCCATAGAACACGCGTGGGATATGCTTCAAAGAAGGGCTTTGAGGAATTTGCCTCCAAATGTTGCGACTGAAGAGCAACTTTTTTTGCATCTTAGCAGGACCTGGGACAATATTCCGCAGCAAGATATTGACAACCTGATTCAAAGCATGAAAAACCGTTGCAGGGCCGTGATTAACGTCATGGGTGGTTTCATTGACTACTAGTTTTAACTTCAAACAAAAAAACCTAATAATTTCGTTTTACTTTATTTTTTTCCTTAGATAGACATTTTATCTTAAATTTAACATTATTTCACTTTTTGCGTTTTTTAAAATAAAAAAATATTAAAGCATAAAACAATATTTTGTTGTATTCTAAATCATAGTCTGATAAGTAGGCTTTACAAAAATATATACATGTTGTTTGTTAGTTAACACAATTTTTGAGTAAATTGAGAAATTCTGAATATCCCTGGACGGTGTTGATGTGGTAATTACCGATATAGATAGAGAGACACCCAGACCAGAAACAAAAAAAAAATTAAGCATAAATACTTGCACCCACGGCGGGAATCGAACCCGTAATCTTCTGCATTGCAACCGGGCATTCTTTATTACTTTAAATCCATATTGTTCGTATTACGCATGTTGTGCCACCGATTTGAGCTTCCGCGCACTACCATTACGTAGAATGACATCGTAAAAATTAATGAGTAAATAAGAGAACACGAAATCGGTATATTAATATTGAACCAGCGTAAAAGTACGACCCGTAGTACGACAGTTGGGTAACAGTTAGTGAAACAGCGAATTATCAAAACGACTTGTGGTTTACTAATAATAGGAAATACGAGAGAAATATGAAAGTTGCAGAATCCAACAATGAGTAAATTATGCATGCGACATTTCTCAACATTAGAAATATTATAGTTTACATCTTGAGGGGATCTAGTTTTCACAATAAATTAATGTAATGAAACGAACGTGAATGATGTAATGGAATTCGTATTGGTCGTGCATGTGGTGCCTAACAAGCTTTTTGTGATCTCACGGCGATCTGGGTACCTATTCTATAACAAAAATATCTTAACTATGCCTCGGCTCTGTTCATTATTTTTCGAAATGGGTTTAACAATTCTTGCAAAGTTTCATTTTCTAGATTCAATCGCGTTGCTTTTAAATAAATTTAAAAATAGTATTTAATGCCATAATTTTCCCCCAAAACTAAAACCAAATCAGTGTAGCAATAGGAGCAAGCTCAGCATATGCTCCGAGGCGCACATCCGTGCATCTATACAGCGCTGGTAGCTTGCCCCTTTCTCTCATTTTGTGTGTTTATTTATACATGAAAAATCACAACACAAAATATTTTATTTTTATTTTTAGGACTTTACTTACAGTGATCACAGGTGGAAATTGAAAAACGGAACCAATTTTTTTTTAACACGGCTGAGGTAAATTTGAGGCATTTAGTTATAGAATAGGTACGTGTCTGGGATGAACAAACGATACTATGCCTATTAGGCTGAAGAAGAAAGTGATGCGTGAGAACACAACGCAACAATGACCTCCGATACCTGTGCATATGTGAGATGGAACATTCATACAACTAATGACGAATAAAATACCTGGTATATAATATGTATTTACCCGCGTAAGTCCCGATTCCGTGGGAATATGGGGATCAAAAGTAGCCTATGTTACTCCTAGATAATGTAGCTTTCCATTGGTGAAAGATTTTTTTAAATCGGTCCAGTGGTTTCAGAGATCAGTTTAAAATATTAGTATAGAAAAGCTAGAATGGTTTTTACCTCGTTATTTGAAGGCAGCTGTCTCATTAAAATTTATCAAAAAATCTTAATCTCTTAAGAGGATAGTCTCCATTCTCTTTCTCCATTACAAACGTAGTTTACATTTTCCTCCCTGGATAAAGACATTAGAGCAAATATGTTTATGCCATAAAACCTATATCTGTCATGACAATGCATCTACCCTTTTATTTTCTAATTAAATAAAATAATAATAAAAAATAATAAAACGAAAAAAACAAAAAGGTAGATGCAGTCATGACAGATATAATATAAGTTTTATGGCATAAACATATTTGCTCTAATGTCTTTATCCAGGGAGGAAAATGTAAACTACGTTTGTATGGAGAAAGAGAATGGAGACTATCCTCTTAAGAGAGCTTCATAAAAATCTACCTAACCAGAAATTGTTGTTGTATGTTGATACGCTTGCATTCATTTAAAAATATCGATCTATAACTGTTTATACATAATTCATGTGATTATGTCAACTGAAATATTATCAGCTAAAAGAAGTTGTAGAAACTTTTATTGATTTTATTAGTGTTTTTATGTAAAAATAATGATGATTTTTCGCTGCACCTTAATTTCGCATGCACAAACAGAAGTTATGCAAGAGTGGGTAATTTGTCAGCCTTTTACTAAATAGTTACGCAACACATAATTTAGCGTAGTATTACTAGAAAACGAAAATCAAGAGAGATGTCTACGCGCAGGTTGGCGTGAAAATTTGAATTCTGTGTGTCACGATGAAGCGAACGAACGACGCAGGTAAACGCAGAGAAGTGTAACCATAGAAACGATTTGTTTTAACAAACTGGTGAACGAATTTGACATTAAAAATCGACAGCTGCCTTTTTCGTTCTCACTTAGGTAATATGACATAAGTTGGTACCTACATCTCGCTCCTGCTTCAAACTTAAGGTAATTTACCCTTACTTTTTGTAGTCATGAAAAATCAAAGAAAGCGCATCTAAAACTACTTGTTTTTAATGACACATCACTGGCTACACGGAACAATATTGTGGAAAATAAACTATCGTACGACTATACTTACTACCACAAAAAAAACATTAATAATCGAGGAAATTATTAATTAATTAAATTTATAATAGAAGTTGGTGCTTTGCTTTTGATAATTTGCTTGTTTTTCGATACACGGTTTGACAAATTCATGTTACGTTACGTGTCACCTATATTTCAACTGTAAAATTTCTAATTAGTTATTATTTACTAACTTTTAATTATATTAGTGTTTAATTTGTGTATCGACATTATGTAGGTAATAATTACCCAAAAGTTATTAAATAAGTAGGAGTACCTACCTACTTGATTGATTTATTAAATTTATTTTTGTGACAAGTGTGATTATAATGTAAGCACATCGGGCTCAGAATATTTTTAAGAGGAAAGTCTACCTACTCTTTTCTCCATACCTCCAACTTTTACAATCGTAGTCGACTGTTTCCTCACCGGATAAAGACAATACAGAAATATGTTTATGCCATAACACCTATTTGAGCCATGACCATGCCCCTACGTTTAGTTTTTTTTCATATTCTAATTTATTACATTTATATTTACGTATATTCTCTGATTTATCTTTATCTTTATCTAGGGAGGAAACTGTCGACCACGTTTGTATGGAGATGGTATTATAAGTTTGATGTTCTTATAATACCTTTTCTTATAAGTTTGATGTACCTACCTATATCAGTAAGGTAGACAATATTGACTAAGTAGGTACCAGCAATAGGAAATTAAATTACGATAATTGATTTGAGTGAGCGATGTGGTGATAATACTTTCGTGAGCGCGACGCGGGCGCAGCGAGCATACCGCGAGGGTGACGACGCGTGCGTGCATTCCGTTTCACATAACAACTGCCATCTTAGAAAACATACCTACTATGTTTACAGAAATAAAGCAAGGAAGTGGAAGTTTCTGGGGAGGGTAACATTTGATCTATATATTAACCCCCTTACTTATAAACGATGACTAACTTTGTGAAACGTTTGTCTTTTACTATGATTCAAAAGTTGACAGACAGATACAGACGTTATATAAACTTAGTCATCGTTTACAAATAAGGGGTTAATATTCAGGTTTAGTTTACCTGAATAACAATTAAACTTCACTAACTTTGTAATTTTATCAGCTTAATTCAGATGTCGTGAGAATATCGGAACAAAAGTTAAGTAAAACAAGTTAATGTTATTTTCTGAAACAAGTTTTATCGCAATTGGTTCAGTAGTTTTTTTTTCCTTGAGCAAGAGAAACACCAACAAACAACCTCGCAGACAAAACATCAAAACTATTGTTGGGTTTATTTGTGTGTGGTCTGCCCGGAATCTGAGCTGACTACACACATATATTGCCTCAGGACCCTCAGGAACCCCAAGTTCGATAGTTGTCGTTGCAATTTTTGACGATGCATCTTTTCATAAAAAATGGGTAGGTATATTTCAGTTCTCTCAGCTTCAATTCTTTCCTCAGCTGGTAGGACATTAGGTTCAATAAACTTATTTATTTCACTTGTGTCTAATCTTCAATTTATGTACATGTATTAGTTACTTATCAAACAAGTTCGGTTCTTATCATTACTATAACATTTAAATCAGCTTTCTTAAGTATAATATCGTGAACCGTAAATATGCAAATGTATTAGTTTACATTAAGAAAAGTAAAAAGTTAAAAAACCGAATCGAAACTGCGATTGTTGGTTGTTGTTTTGCAGTTACTCCGACGCATCGAGTCGCCGCGATCTAACGTGTACGCGCAAATCACTTTCACATTCTGAGATCGAGTTAAAACAACGCGCTAAATTCTCATTCAAGAAATTTCATAATTCAAATGAATTCTTAACAAAATGATGTAATTATTTTGACTAGTCTAACGTTAAGAGCGAAAATAAAAAGCATAGTTTTCTTTAAAAAAGTGAAAATCTTCCTTCTCACCTAGCTCTTCTTCTCTACCCTTCTTCCCTTCCTAGTGCCAAATCTAGTGCTTCTTGTGTGGCTTCAGTTTGGGATCTCAGTTCGATATAATATGGGTATGATTCAGAGAAACACAATGGTTTTATTGAGCACGTTAGCTGCTTTGGTGATCATCGTGCATTCTGCACATGAAGACTACGAAGGACATTACAGAAGAGAGCTTAGACCGAGGATGTTGGATACGGGGACACGACGACATGAACAGGTACCTACAGTTATATTATAACTAGAAGCACTCCGCGGTTTGACCTGCGTAATTCTCTATCTCGCAGAAATATCGAGATAAAAAGAACTAGCCTATGTGTTATTTAAGGTCTTCAGCTATGTACATTCCCAGTTTCATCGCAATCGGTTTAGTAGTTTGGCGTTAAAGGAGTTAGGCCCGGCGCACATTTTGAGCATCGTCAAGGCTGAGGATTTTAGTTGGCAAATAGCATTATACATTAACTTCATGGCAATCAAGTAGAAATTTCCATGATATATGGTCGTAGTAGGTCGTAGTAACAAAAATACCGCTTCGGTATGCTTGAGGCGGCTACATCGGCAGCCTTGAGAATGCTTCGGGGTACTTCGGCATCCTTCGGCGGCGCCGAGGCAACACTCGGGTGTGGGTAGCTTGCCCTGCCTCGTCATCCTTAAGAACGTTGCAGCATGCTAAAGCATAGTTCCCGATAGTGTGCGCTTGCATGTAGGGATGCCGAAGGATCCGTTTCCTTGCCGAAGCTCATAATGTGCGCCGGGCCTTAGTCACATACATACTTGGAAACATTCGTGTTGTTAATATTTAAAGGAATAGGATAGGAATTTGATTGTAATAAAGATAATTAAAATAATTACTGTTTACTTCTTATGTTTAACTAGTAACCTGCCCCGGCTTCACACGTTTGTTTAAACTGAAGTACATACACATTTTCTAGTAGAATTTCTATAAAATATACCGCATAGGGATCTGTTGCGTGGTTCAGGAGTTTTATTTTATGAAAGGACACGGAATATATTATGAATATAATATTTTACATCTTCAATTTCACTTTAAACCACATAACCACTAATAAGACGCGTCGCCGAGGCGCACCAACTGTTAGGTAAACTGTGACTTGTTTATTTAACTTTACTTTAACTAGATTCATAACGTTTGTAAGGAAAACCTCTTTTAGTTCTTTTTACGACTCCCCCTTTCAGTTGTTGTTAGTTTTAATTTTTGATCAAAATCAGTGCAATTTATTCAGAGCTTGAATTAACTGGACTGATTTTGATAATTTTAGTAAATTTTCTTTTGTAAATACATACATATGATAGATAGAGAGACACCCAGACCAGAAACAAGTAGGTACTTATTTTTAAGTATAAATAATTGCCCCCGGCGGGAATTGAACCCGCACCCTCCGCAACCACAACAACCAACCAGAGGCCGTCTCTGTGAGTGAAATATTATGAGTGAAACATTAATCTCGTAAACCTATTTAAGTTCATAATTAAAGGAGAAAAACAATGTCGTTCTATAGTAACGCTTGGCAGACGGAAATTGTTTGTCTTTTTGCGGTCTACTTTAACAATGGAAGTTTTCCTTTCATCGGTGGTTTTTATTTTTTACACGGAATTATCGAGCGGAATTGTATGCATCGTTAGTTTCAAAGCAAATTAATATGTATGTTATACTAATAGAGAATTAATAAAGTACATAAGGCTATTAGGTAGACACACAAAAGGTTTCCTGGAATTAATGTAAATTCTTACCTAATTTAATATGTTTGATTGAGTTTATTATAATTTATGCTTGTTATGAATCGTAGTTAAGTTAAGAAGGGAATTCTCTAACACCCTACCTTGAATATTTCTTATGTTTTTTATTATTCAAGGCATTTATATTAAAACTATTATAAAAGAAGAAAATTTTGATGATGCATTTCTCCTTAGAAAATAAACCTTTGTTTAGTTTTTATATGGTTAAAAACCTCATGTTTTAACCATCACTTTATGCAAATTAAGAATACTTGAACACCTACGAGATGAAAATTTAAATAAAATTAGAAAATTTTCATTTTAATAAAAAAGTACCTAATTCCAAAAAATATTCTGAGGTTTAGCCGAGCTCGCTCTTCACTATACAAACGTGCATAATAGTAGGTAATGTCAAATTTCCAAATTTGGAAAAAGTAAAATGCCATGCAACATTTAATAAGGCCAACCAAATATTTATAAAAAAAAACTAGCCGCCCGCCCCGGCTTCGCACGGTATATCTATAATTCTATATCTATATTAATATTATAAAGAGGAAAGATTTGCATTTTTGTGTGTGTCTGTCTGTATGTTTGTTATGAATAAACTCAAAAACTACTACAGCGAATTCAAAATATTTCACCATTAGAAAGCTACATTCACCCTGAGTAACATAGGCTTTTGATCCCGATATTCCCACGGAATCGGGACTTACGCGGGCGAAACCGCGGGACGCAGCTATTATACATATAAAACTTCCTCTTGAATGACTCTATCTCTATTAAAGAAAACCATCAAAATTCGTTGCGTGGGTTAAAGATCTAAGCATACATAGGGACAGACAGCGGAATGCTTCTCTTACAGCGGCGCACAGTGATTTGTTTAGAACAGCTAGCTAGACAAAAATATTTATTGGGATATTTTGCTTCGAAAAGCTTTCTTATGATGTTTCAAAACGGTTTTACTACAAAACACCCAGGTTGAAGAAGATAGGATCACGAATACAAAGAAAACAAAAAATAAGAATACCTATTATGTAGGTATATAAAAGTGCATAGAAAACACCCTGACCGGAAACAAATATTTATTTTTTCAAGCATAAATAGCTGCCCCCGGCAGGAATCGAGCCCGCAACCTCCTACATTGCAGTCGGATTTTCCCCCGACGCGCCACAGAGGTAGATAGATACTAAATATGGGACCCAACCTCATTATGGTCTAGAAACCTATTTTAGAAATCAGTAGTGGTAGCGCATAATAAGTAGACCGTGATCTAAGTATAGGTTACATTGCTGTTGATTTAATTTATCACACAGGTACATGTGCTGTTTTAAATAATTTACCACGGATATGTAGAAAAACTGTTGGATAAAAACTTCATAGAGAAACAAAACCAAAGAGCTTAATTTCCAACCAAATCGGTTTTTTCGTAAGAATCTTTTCAAGCTTACATTTTTGGGGCATGGACTAATGAAACAAAACGGCTCATAATAATGTTAATATTTCATAAAAAGTACCTGCTACTCAGGAGCTTTTATACCTACTAGTAGTATTTGTTGTATTATATTTTACTACGTGTACTATTTATGTATTCTGTGCTTCAGAGATTAAATCTAAATTAAATAACAATATAAAAATTAAACAAAGTACATTTAGGAAAAAAACAAAATAAAACACATAAAACTAAATAAACCTAACCTAACCAACCAAAACATGCTGATGCAAAACATTCTGTGCTTCTACACATAAAGGTAACATTCAAAGCCCTGACTGATTGAATGACTGACAGAACTATATGTATATCAGCACACAGCTTTACCTCTGGTATTTGGATTGTGTGCTTTTAGTTATGTGTATATAGATAGATATCATATTTTATTTTTAAGTGCTTAAGCCTGCACTGGGCTTTCTTAGAAATATTTTAAAGGAACAATACTTCTGCAAAAACACAACGCATGATTGACGGAGAGCGGGATTCGAATCAACAACGTATCTTTATCCAATCCGGGAGCACCGACTTGACCAATTAGTCGACCTGCGTCGGTGATATCCACTAAGAAAGGGTTTTTCAAACGTTTGTAAAGTTTGTATGAAGAAAAGAGTTGGTAGACTGTCCTCTTAATCGCAATGCGATTCGGCGATGGTAAAGGGTGATTCAGTGAAATTACCTTACTTATTATACATAAAAAAGAATTATCGAAATCAGACTTCATATGCCGGAGTACGGCGCGGACATATCCACATAAATACATACATACTAACAAATAATATACGGGTCGAATTGAGAACCTCCTCCTTCTTTTTTTAAGTCGGTTAAAAATTACAAAGCTACGCCGTGGACAGACAGGTAGACGGATAAACGGACATGAAAAGACCAGGTATAAGGGTTTCTAGTGCACTAAGAAATACTAAAAACGATCAATGCCATTTACTTTTTGTTTTTTTGAAACAAAAATCCAAACTCTTTTTGCTCCAAATGTTGTCCGTAACTACAAAGTTAAAAAAAAAAAAATGATTTAAGCCGGCATGAGTCAAGCAAGATAAAGGTTCAGAACCAGTTTTGATTTAATGTTGGTAGGAGCCCTTGACCTTCGTAGTATTTTAATTTGGAAATGTTGTGTTTATTACACACTGAAGTGACTGCGACTACGATTATTTAACTGGATGCTAAACATTTTCGCTGCTACTGCTTAACTGCTTTATTTACTAAACTAAACCCCGTATACAAGTTTTAATTCATTCTGTACGTATATCAGGATAAAAAGTAACAATATATTATTAAATTATTATAATTAAAATAATGAATCCACCGTGTAGCCCCGGCATAGAATATGGCTACCCCATCTCTTCCCGTGGGTGTAGTAAAAGGGAGAGACTTGCGAACCTCGATTTTTCCCGCGCAGTGGCGCATAATGTTATAAATAACTAGCTGACCCGGCAAACGTTGTTTTGCCTTATAAATTATAGATAATTAAATTTTTCCTGAATTTTCTTTGCTATAAACCTCACGGAGCCCGAGACCTTTCTAACGAATGCAAAACCGTGGAAATTGGTTCGTGCGTTCTGGAGTTATAGCGTCAGGAAGGAAAACCCGACTTATTTTTATATGGTAGATAAACTGTTCATTTACATGAATACTATTGCACTACAAGCACATATAGTACTATAATTTTAGTTAACTATACTCTGTCTCAAATCTTAGACCAAAAATGTAAACATAGAACTTACAATATCAAAGGAAAAAGTAAATAAAGAGTTCAAATAAATGTACGAGTTTTTTGTTTACATTTTTGATCTAAGATTGTGAGACAGAGTATAGCTGTTTCCCAAAGTTTCTCCCGTGTAAGTCCCGATCCTTTGGGCTAAACCGGGTATAAATGTATTTTTTCTTCAAAGTTAACCCCATGTCTCATCTATCTACAAGTATTGGTAATACGAGTTTAACTTCAATCGCTTCTGTTATTTCTGCGTGTCATGCTTTAGAAACCTTTACATTTAGATTAGTAGGATTGATCTAAGCCAGGGATTCCCTAACTGGGGGGCGCGCCCCCCAGGGGGGGCGCAGAGGTATTTCAAGGGGGGCGCGGGCTACCTGTGCAGTTAATACCTGCGATCGCTGAGAGAATGCATTCCAGACGTCCTGATACGACCAATGAAATTATTTGAAATTGACGCCTGTGAAGAACATAATATTGTTTCTTCAGTCGGCCAATATCAGCCTCTAGACTGGCCCCGTGGTCACCTCACGGGCGCTATCAAAGGTATTTGATACAACTTACCAAATACCTTTTGTATGACTGAAAAAATTTAATGAGCAATAAAAATACTTGTTTTGAACACTTTCTTATCCTGACCTGATAATCTGGAATGGGGGGGGGGGGGCGCGGATTTTTTTTTTATGGTCGAAAGGGGGCGCGACTCAAATAAGTTAGGGAACCCCTGATCTAAGCAATTGTTGCTAAAGTAGGTAGTTCAAATCTACATAATTATGTTCCTATTGCAAATATTTGCGATGTCACGTTACATGTTATACATAATCGACCTTAATATAGCTACTTACCATAAATCATACTCAAGCGAGAGATCAAGTTCGCTCGCGCTCGCGACAAACCGGTTGCTCGCTTTCAACTTTTCCTCGCACATTTAGTTATGCCATCGGTCGGTTATGCCAACTGCTTTCTTCTTATCCATTGATGAGATAACGAAATTATTATAGATACGATTATTATAAACTCATTATTATTAACAATACCATTTATTTATTATTATGAAACTTAGTAAACATTTCTCAAACAAAAAATTATTATTAACCGGCTTCAATAAAGAAGAAGTACTCAATAATTCGTCTGCTTTTTTTTGTCGTAAAACGTTAAAAGGGCTATTGCCGAGCAAGTAAAAAGAAAAACCTATTTTGCACCCCTTAACATTATCTTATTCCGGTGTTTTTTGTTGTTGTTTTTACCTCATGGAGCACAAGGATTAGAGTTTTCCTTTTATTAAAAAATAGGTCAATTATATATTTACTTTAAGGATAAACTATAGTTAGGTCAAGTTTTAGTGCAACTATTAAAAACAGACAGACAGCGAAGTCAATAGGGTCCTATTTTACCCTTTGGGTACGGAACCCTAAAAACCACTGGAACCGAATAATGTTACGGGGTGCAAAATAGGTTTTTTTAGATCGAGGTATTGCGTTGAGTCCTCTTAATTGATAATAAACAACCAATGTAATTTTATATTGTAAGTAAACATAATAAATAAGGCGTTAGGCACTCTCGTCACGGAAATTCATCATAAATTCGTAATAGCGTCTACTTTTATTATGTAAATGGTTAATAATTCTTCTAAAGACCTGTATTTATAGTGCGTTATAAACCTTTAACTCTAAGTTGTCACTTTATACCTTATTTATTACCTTTATTATCGAAGTTATGTAGACAGTCACGGTAGTTTTACATTTGTTAGGTAATTTTACATAACAAGCGTAATTATGGTGCTTAAACATATGATTTTATTTTTATAATATGTCAACAGAAAGCGAAATTTGGATCGTGTGTGTAGGTACACTACTATAATTGTAGCTAAATATTATTAAAAATACAATCTACGTGTTTTTTTTTTCAGTTTTTCCGTTGGGATTGGTTTAGCTATTAGTGTAGAGTTTATTAATGGTTTAGTTATTAGTGTTATGAGCCCTTAAAAACACCTATTTTTAACCCCCGACGGAAAAAGAGGGGTGTTATAAGTTTGACGTGTCTGTGTGTCTGTCTGTCTGTCTGTCTGTGTATCTGTCTGTGGCATCGTAGCTCACGAACGGATGAACCGATTTGAATGTAGTTTTTTTTTGTTTAATAGGTGTCTTTTGCGCGAGTGTTCTTAGCTATGTTTGATCAAAATCGGTTCAGCAGTTCATAATATATGTTGGTTGAAGCTCGGAAATAAATTCACAGAAGTTGATGGTAACCGACCCGTGCTTATAGTACCGCGTCCCCCGACGCGGGAACGTAAGGTACCACATACCTACTCAGAGACATGAAATTTGTTTTCGGCTTATTATTTTTGCCTTTTTAAAGTTTAGTTTTGTTTTAACTTTGAAGATTTTTTAAGTCGGGGGTTTTTTA
Organism: Idaea biselata; assembly: GCA_958496205.1. Lineage (NCBI taxonomy): Eukaryota > Metazoa > Arthropoda > Insecta > Lepidoptera > Geometridae > Idaea > Idaea biselata. Next base: position 22,517,781 of record OY292401.1, on the reverse strand, counting down.
AATTTTTAATTTAATTTTTTTTATACTATAAATGTGTTGTACACTTACGGTTTGTTGTCTTATCGCAAAGATGAGATTCAAATCTTTAATAAAACACAATAACTTTTCTTTCCTAAATTTTCGTTCTTATTTGTATGGCTTTCTATTGTTGTGTTGAAACTAATTGTAATTAATTATGCTGCTAAGTTGTTTTTCTTTCTTACATTAAAGCAATTTAGCAATTTATTATACGAAATACCGTAACAAAACAAATAAGAAACCCTAAAGCAAAACATCGAAAATCGCAGAAAAGTGTTAGGCGCTTAGTAATTTTGCCCATGGATGTGTGTATAAGTTTAATATTTTGGGAAATTAAACATTTTGGCACTAAAGGGCACAATCAAAACGAAAGGATCAGAGTTTGACAGTTTCAAACCAGACATTCTTTATTTCTTTTTCGTATAGTAGGTACAGGTGTGGCTCACCTGGTGTTAGAATTTTCAGGTCGCACCAAGTACTCTAACGTGACCTAACGACTGCTAACTGTGATAATGATAACAACCGGCATCAACTGCTTAACGTGCCTTCCGTAGCACGGAGGAGTACGAGAAAAATATTTTTTGCACACAAATTATCGGTCACCCTTCCAAGTAATCACCGCGCCAAGCGTTGCTTAACCCGCACGATCATTCAAGATCGGCAGGTACAGCTAAGCCAATGAGGTAGGTCAATGAACGAGACATTTATAATATGAGACGTCTGTAAATAAAATAAATAGGTAATATAGACATATCACGACTTCTATTCGTAGAAAGTATAATTGCATCAGTTATTTCTTTTATTTTATTAATAGTATTGCACTTTCACACAGTCAACCATAAAGTGTACATTATAAGACTGGCTTCATTAATTACAGTAGTCTATGCTATTCAAAGAACGGTAAAAGTTACCAATGCGTGTGCGCAGATCCAGTGATTCAATACAAAGTTACTTATTACGAACGTGTCTTGGATTTTTTGTAAGTTTCAAAGATATGTTGTAGGCGCCTGATTAATGGTATTGTAAAGATTTTCACACGAAACTTGCAATGATTTATTCTGTAACGTATTTACAAATACAAAGCGACTTACACAGGTATATGGAGCATAGAACGTCGTATAAAATTTACGTAACAATCAGTTTTCCTTACGAAAGACATACAAGAAAAATGTGTTGGTAAAGTAGACATAATGCCTTCACGCTCACTTACTGTGGCGCCTACTCGATTATTATTTAGCAGTTACTTAAAATAATTTCTATATTCTTATTACACCATCTCAAGTAGGTATCTACTTGAATTAAAGTGGCAGATAATTTATGAGAAGTATCTCATTATGAAGTCGAATGGATAATTAAATTAATCATTTTCGCTTCAGTAACTATTATCTCAGTTAGTTTGTAGTATTTTAAACAAACTAAGCGATAAGAAGAATAAAAAGTTACCGTCTTAATTTAGGTTGTATTATAAAGCTTCTGTGGCGCGTCGAACGAACCCCCGATTGCGAGGCTGAAGGTTGCGGGTTCGATACTCGCAGGGTACAAGTATATATGCTGGCCATAAATGCTTGTTTCTGATTCGGGTGTTGTCTATATGTATAATTATGTGATTATACAGGGTGGTCCAACTAGTGACGTCAATAAACATTTTTTAGATTCCTCACACCTGGGGGTATCCGAAAATACCCCATGTATGTTCTGCGATTTTTTGTAGTTTAGGAGTTATGGCCTTTTTTCTCATTTTCTACTAAAATGCGACCACTGAGACCTATTTGGTTATACTAACTGCAATAATTTAGATAATTGGCTGATTTCTTTTCAAATGTGGAGCTGTGGGCCATGTTACCTGTTATAAAAATAAGGCGTAACACAAAACATACTGTTACAAATAAAAAAAAGTATTCCATAAAGAGAGCGTAGACAAAACGCTATAAACACTTTAAAGAGCAATTAAAAGAAAAACTCGCCTATTATTTTTTTTCCAAACTAACTTCAAAAACTTCCTTACTTCATTAGCTATCTACCCAATAAAAATGGCCCTATTATTCAGCTCCACATTTGAAAAGAAATCAGCCAATTATCTAAATTATTGCAGTTAGTATAACCAAATAGGTCTCAGTGGTCGCATTTTAGTAGAAAATGAGAAAAAAGGCCATAACTCCTAAACTACAAAAAATCGCTGAACATACATGGGGTATTTTCGAATACCCCCAGGTGTGAGGAATCTAAAAAAAGTTTATTGACGTCACTAGTTGGACCATCCTGTATATAAATAATTCAGGATCCCTAGTATATTTTTGCAAATTGATTGCTTACTATCAAGCTAGTTTTCCGTGAGTAGCTTCATTTTGATGAGACGCCCAACAATTTCCTATACGAAACTCTCGATTGTGGTAGATGTAGGATCTGTACTTACTTTTGAGCGTAGGACTGGGATAACGTACCACGCAATTTGTAGGACAAAATGACTGTTAAATAATATAAATAAATAAATAATAAATAAATAAATTCTGTCAACAACACACAGCGCCATCTAGCCCCGTGGTAAGCGGCTAAGCTTGTGTTACGGTGACTAGACAACGGATATACTACATATATTTATTTTTCTTTTGTAAATACATACATATTATACAAAGAGGGACACCCAGACCAGACACAAATATTTATTTTTAAAGCATAAATACTTGCATCCGGCGGGAATCGAACCCGCAACCTTCCGCATTGCAGCCGTGCTTTCGCACGACGCGCCACTGAGGTCGTCGAATATAAAAACTAACTAAGTACTATTCATATACTAATATACTATTCATATTACTTATTTAAAAAAATATCGTTTTGTCAACATATTGTAATAGGACCTTTAAGTGCTTGTAAAGTAGCTGATTTACATCAGTAAAAAACTAATGTTTCTTAATTTGAAGTTGTTAATCTATCTATATATATAAAAATGAAACCCGTTCCGTTGTCACGACATCACGCGTGAACGGCTGGACCGATTTCGATAATTCTTTTTTTGTTGTGTTTGCTATTGTCAGGAGAAGGTTCTTATGAAAGAAAAAATGCTAAACCGATTTTGATGAATTTTATTTTTTTTATACTAAACGACAGGACAACGTCTGTCAGCTAGTAAGTTGTTAAATGCGAATAGGTATACTTACAAGTGTTTTTGCAGCGTTTAGTACCACATCCTGTTGTTAATTGTTTTGTCGGGCATTCAGCTATCAATCCTAATTACATTCCAATGATTTACAACTGACCTCATTATCATTTGTTTTCAGCCATGGAGGACTTTGAGGGTTGAACCAATATTATCAACGCCAGACCCAATCTTCGAAGATATCTCGACCGAAGAACCCTTACGTCGCAGGAGACCAGGACGCAAACGGAAACGCCGTCCCGAGCCTTATTCAATAGAAGATATGAATTCACAGGAGCGAATCTCCATTGACGAACCATTCAGGCCCAACATAGAAATAGAAGATATTAAACCAGCAGACCCGCCGAAAAGAAGAAGAAAGAACCATAAAAAGCAAGATAGATCGAAATTTACAGACGACGAAGATAGGCCAATGAGACGACGCGGACATAGAAGAAAGCGTCCTAAGCCAGATAATTGGCCAATTTTAAGCGAGTTTAACGATTATCGGCCCAATCATAATCCACACGAAGAACTTATCGAAATAAGTACTGATGAGACGGATCCATTAAATGTTGAAGATCCTTATCGAAATCCTGAATTCAGAGGAAATTCGGAAACCAATTTGGGAATCCCTATCTCTGGTTTAGAAAACTTTAGGGAGGGACATAGACAACATGAGACCGATGAGTCCGGTTTTCCACTGCCGGCTAAGGAGGTTGAACATTCTGATTTAAATCCAATATTAAAAGAAGAAAAGTCTCATTCGGAATTTTCAGTTGTAGAATACCCAGTCCATGACACGAGGTCAGCGCGTGAAATGGCTATTCTAAAAGAAAAAATGCGAGATAAATCATCGGCTTATTTTAAAGATTTTTTGAAGTCGCAGGTACGTTATATACAAATTACATATGAAAATAAATAATGAGATTTCGTATATTGCTACAAAACAATAAAATGTTTATGTTATAGAGGAAATTATGGGCATTCCGAGACACTATAATAATTGAGCAAACGTCTTCAAGGTACAATAAATTAACCGACAGTTACTATAATTTGGCTATAAATACTATGTCAAAATAATAATTCCTTAAGGTATTTTGATGGTTATACGTAATAAGACTTGTGATTAGACTCCAAAACCTATTTAGTTAGCTAAAACTAACGTCTAAAAATGTACTATACTAAATAAACGAAATAGTTTGTAAATTTAACTTATGTGATTAATAAACTAATAAATTAATCATTTCAAACATCATCTTACATGTATTTACTATGTGTTTCAGGACAAAGGACCGATTGATCCACTAACATTAAAAGAAATACTGAAAAAATCTAACGGAAGTAGTTTAAGTGAAATATTGCAGCAACATAATCTTTCATTAACCGATTTACTCCATGGAAAGGAAGTTGCTTTATCTATACTTAAAAGCGAAGATTTCGGAGATGAGATGGAGCCTGTTGTCGAAGATCACACAGACCCTGAAGAGTTAGACGTCGCAGAAGTAACCAAACAAATTCAAGAAGAAAATATTGAGGAAGAAAATGAATCTAGCGAAGAACAGTTACTGCAAAATTCTGAAACGAAGTATGCACCAGACCCCATAATTGACACGACACCAACAAGTGTAATAATTCAAGAAGAAACAACTACACCAGAAATAATTAAAACGACAACAGCAATATTAGATACGACGACGACGGAAAAACCAAAAGTTGATAACTCCTCGAAGCGATCAAACATACGCAGATTTCCAGTTGACCATAGAAGAAAACAACACATAAGACCTGTGATCAATACTAATACTTACAAGAGCCCGTTAAATAGAGATATGATAGCAATGAATGCAAGAAAGTATTTCAATAATCATAGGAGAAGAAACGTAACAAGAACTCCAGAATGGAAAGATGTTATACCCATAGCAAAAAAGAATATTACAAATACAGCTGTAGCAGAAACAATCAACACAACTACCGCAAATGCAATTGTTGAAGAAACTACTTTACAGTATAAACAGCAAGATGACGAAGATGTCACGATAGCAGCGGTAACAGACGAAAACAACGTTGACCCCAAAGACATCCCGCACAAAACGACTTCTAATGACTTGATAATAAACGAATCAACTAATTCAGAATCGAATGCAAGTGTAGTAAATAACGAGAAACTTATTCCGATTCGACAAACAGTAAATGCAACTGGGCTACGTCGGCAAGCTTACAATAACGTTCTTAAGAAGAAACGCCGCAAGCTCAAATATTCCACAACAGAACCGCCACAAGATGATGTAATGAAAAATCTTTTCGGTATACCAAATCTAGTATCGTCTTCCGAATTCATAGCTAGAACTCAAGGACCAAAAACTAGTTTAGATGACGTCACCATTCTTGAAGACTTTATGACGACTGAGACAGTGGTAGTAAAAAAAGAAACTAAACCAAAGCACACATGGTATTCTACAACTACGGTATACAACCCTATTGTAACTACTACGACGACGGAAGAAACAGCCAAAATTGAGATTGAAGAAATTCTTAATGACTCGGGAGGTAAGTACATCTACCACACTTTAATTATTTATTTATAAAAGCGTATAGAATAAATTATTATTATTTTCTGATTCCAGTGAGTGCGAAATTGTCGAAGATTTTAAAAGATAGGAACATGACATTAAGCGAATTAATAAAGCACAGAGAGCGCGGGTCAAGTCACGTTCATTTGGCTGATATATTCCAGAACACGTCAAAAGAAGTATCCAATCCACCAGAACCATTTTTGTCGAAATCATTAATTGAACCAATATCAAAAGAGACGTATCCCCTACGAGCGCTGTTGGAAGGTAAAATACACGATACAACAACTAAAACCACAACTCCAGAGCTTAATGCAGCTGGCGATGAACATGTTAGCGTTCCGGTTAAAATGGATTTCGGGAACAACGTTAATGAGAACGCAGAAAACATGGGTATCATGTCATTATTCCATAATATAACAACAGTAGCTCATGCGGAAGATAGTGAAGTAACCAAAGATTCTGAAGGCAGACCTTACACAAGTTCAGTTACCATTGTGAATGCGACTGATGCTAGCGATGCAGACGATACTGTTAGAAAAGGTCGATTAGTTAATGATTTAAAGGATAATCAAGACGATATTGTCAGTTGGAACGAAATATTTTCGCTTATGAGAAGGAACTATGAAAACAGGACCAAGTACATAAAAGACGGTAAAGTTTTTTGTAATTATCAGTAGCATATTTCACTGTTATCATTAATTGATTTGCTAACATGTTATCTGACTTTTCAGGAGTAATACCAGCAGAATCTATCAAGAAACCTACACTAGAAGAGGATCTTGATAGTGATGGTTTAATCGTTCTTGAAGACTTGCAACATTTGCACGATTTTGACAGTAATATTGCAGCAGCTAAAGATAACTTAGACGCCCAGGCAAACGAGATAACTGAAGCTCCGGTAAAACCAAGCATTCTCGATAAACTTGATAAACCAAGTCAAACTAGATCTATCACGTTAGTAACAGCAAGCGTTGTTGGGCTTGCTATGGTTCTTTTCCTACTGACCTATGTTGGGTATAAGTGGCGACAGCATAACAGGTCATCTAGCAAAAAGAACTTTGATGAAAGGATCCCATCACCCGTTTTCGAAAATAGGAAAGGTCATAAAAACAATAGCAGTTCAAGAAGCATAAGTCCAATGTTGACGTCTAATATTTATACCCTTAGCACTGTCGATTCACAGAATGGCAAAGAATCGCCAGAATATATGTGGGATTCGTTACGAAAACCTTTTCAATAGCTGATTTTCAATTGGAGAAAATAAAAAAATCAGTAAAAAATATTTAAGTTGGCGGGTTAAGTACATTGGTGTTTTATAGGTAAAATATCTTCTTTTGTGTTTTAATAAAATGACCAGCTTTTTACCAAGATACCTGATATAACTAGGAAGACAGAATATAACATTTCTGGAAGGTTATAATTATTGATAGCATAAGTTGCATTTTTATTTATATGGTAGTTACAGTATTACGAGGGAAGTGCAATTTCTGTAATTACACCTTTAAGCCTTTTATATTAAATGGTATAATAATTTACGAGTGTTTTACTAACCTGTAGTTTTCAAATGTGAAGATTTCTTGTAGGTTTTTCAAGACAGGTAAATCAACTGAGTGGATTTTGTTGTAGAAATAGGCATATTGTCGAGCAATGCTTCTGTACAGTTTTAGTGATGATTCGAAAACTGGTGATGGCTGAAATTTGGATAAAATAGGAGCATAAACTTGAGCTTTTTGCACAGAACTTAATATTATCTAATTTAATTAAATACTAGCTTCGTCCCGCGGTTGCACCCGCGTAAGTCCCGACCCCGTGGGAATATCGGGATCAAGTAGCCTATGTTACTCCTCGATAATATAGCTTTCTATTGGAGAAAGAATTATTGAAATTGGTCCAGTAGTTTCGGAGTCTATTCATTACAAACAAACAAATAATATAATATAAGTGTAGATAGTAAGTATCGATATCTCAACTTACTCTTAGCTCGGCTAATTCTTCAGAAGTAAAATATAAGATTGTAGAATACTTCTCGGGTAGGATCTCAATGTAAGGTTTCCAAAACGAATCTGAAATCATTAAAAGGTTTTCAACTTTACACCTATTTTATTTTATATCAAAATCCATCTACAGGGCAAGCAGGAGTGGAGATTTTTTTCATATACAAAAAGCGAGTTTCGCATGCGAATCCCTAACACTGACAAAGGAATCCGCAGGCCAAACTCGTGCTTTCGTCTAGGAATTAAAGTTCGATTGATTCGAAAATACGCCTCCTGAAGAGTTTCTAAATGAAACTTTAGTTTGTCAATGATTTTCTAGATACTATGAATGACATTCCACATTCTATCAAAATGTAACAAACCATGGACTTAGACTTAGTTTGGTAAGAACAATTGTCTATTTGATACAAAATTAATCTTCGGTTTATAATAAATATAGCAACCGAATAAGTTTTATTTCAGATTTTGCTTGTCATTTCAAGATTTGTTATTCCTCGGTCTGGTCACCACAACATACACTCTTAGCATGCCACTGTGCTATGTGTCCCATTACTAAAAATATATTTATTTCATTCTAGACTTTGACCAAGTAATGACCAACCAAAAAACCAAAGGGTCTCCTTGGAATTTTTATTTGATATTATCCTACTAATATTTAAATGTGTAAGTTTATGTGTAACTAAGTAAGCAAGTATGTTTATTACTCCGTCATGCAAAAACCGCTGACCCGATTGTGATGAAACACATTATTTAGTTAGTTGAGGAATAACACTTATACTTTTAATCCCGATATTCCCGCGGGATCAGGACCTACGCGGGAGATACCCTTGGGCGCAGCTAGTCATAGTACCCACCTGGATTACTCTTTTCAAGCAGCAAAAATAAAGCTAAAGTAATATTTGGCATGTTTTGTAGTAGAAAGTCAATAGATATAAATTCGGACAGAGAGGATTCCTTAGCATTATTTTCTGTCATCATAACTTTTGAAGGTACAGTGAGAATGAGGGATCCTTCTGGAAAATCTTTGGTAGCTTTTAAACCCATCTCATAGCCTTCAAACTCTGCTATTTCAACACCTGAAAAATGATAAATAAATGAATAATTTTTATAAACAAACACATGACTTAAGAGTATGTTGAACTGGATGCCCACTAAATTTAAAAAGATATGGTTATTTTCATAACAAATAATAGATTATCTTTATTATAATGGGTCAATAAGAACACCCAATCCAAATAAAAACATTGCTAGGCTCAGAACTATTTTTGAGTGTGGGAAAGAGACAATCTATCTATTGAACTGCCCAAAAAAACTATAAGTAAACTTCTACCCTATATCTATTTAAGTACATTGATTAAAACAACTTATTATGTAGGAATGTAAATGTAATTAATCACTTAAAATAAATGTTTATAAAAAAACTACTTAAATGTTACAAAATTACATTATTAATTTATCTTTGATTAGATTTTTATTTAAGTAAACTTCAATTTATATTTTTCTTCTTTTTATAACTATCACTTTCTCTTTGATTTTCAATTGAGCAATTGTTAGGAAAACCTATCTTAAATTTTGTGGGCATCCAGTTTCATATCACTTTAAGATAATGATTCAACACTGTTTTAATACTTCCTGCAATAAAATTATAATTGAGTTTTTAGTCACATTTTGCTTTATGAAATTATTGTGAGAGCAGCATTAAAAAAGTGTTGAATAAGGTTACTTGTGTATTAAATAATCGTGAATTTGAATAATAAATTAGGAAGCAAGAATTTGATTATGTAAGATAATATAAGTCACATCAGACGGGAAGAAAAACTGAATTGAAAATAAATATTTATTTATGAATGGATATTTCATATTGGCAGAAATATTTTAAACCACTAGTTGAATCACCAGCTACAAAGACTGCAGGTATGGAACCCATAAACAAGGTGTTTTTTTTTACTTTCCCTTTATAATCTGTTTGGTGAAATGAAGCCGAAGGGTCTAATGTCAATGAATCTCATAAATGTTTTATAAGGCTGTTCTTCAATTACATCTTTGGCATGCAGATTCTTTGTGTAAAATTAGTAAGTCAGTAGAATTCCGTAGACTAAGTAGGTGGTTGATGCTTATAGTATTTTTACCTGTATTCTTTGTGTCTTCACTTACGAAGATCTTTAAAGTTTGCATTATTGAAATAATTGAGAGGAAAGTCTACCTACTCTTTCTGCATATTACTTAGGTATGCCATAAACCCTATATCCCCCATGCCCCTACATTTGGAAAACAATTAAAACGTAGAGGCAAGTCACGGAGAGTAGGTAGCCTTTCACCTTAATATGATAGCTTTTAAAAATGATATTAAGTAAGTTGTTTTACTTTACTCAGTGCGAAACTTGCGTCTACTACATAGATAGGTACTTAGTACTAAAGTCTGCAGCTTAACACTTAATTCAAATAATAATTACCTAGAATCCAATTACACCTATTTTAACTTTACCTTGAAATTGTACACCGTTTTTATTCAACCATTCGACATAGTTTTCAATGCAAAGTTTCCGTGGTTTGTGGTAACTTTTGTGCTGTGGAACTTCTAGGTTTATGATTTCCTTGACAATAGCTTCTATTTCCAAATGGTGTTCCCAACTCTTACTCACATTTGAAGCCTGAAATACACTGGTCAAGCTGAGCACTTTATCCACAAGAATAGCGAGTTCTTTTCGTTTCTGCTGAGCAAACTTATTATTTTCTTTGCTCCCATTTTTCTTTGATATTTGTTTAGATTGTGACTTTCGACCCATTCTGGTTTTTTTGTAGTCGATCGCGTAGTATATTTGAAGAGAAAATTCGTGAATTTAAGCAAAGTAAAACGTGGGAAAAGTTAAAAATAGTCCTACAAAAAGTATTTTGAAATGTTTTCCTTTCCAAAATGAAGACGAAACTTAGTTGACATTGACAGCTGACTGTTTCGATGATTTGACTTTGACAACACTATAACAATCGACACTTCTTTCATGGTTTCGCGCCGCAAATCATGATGTCGCCTTCGGCTGTGGTTTCTCGGGACAAAAAATTATAACGACGTTTTGGCGGTAATTTTAATCGTAAGCTCACTTAACAATGATTTTATATTTATTTTTACGCTTAACTCCGATTTTCCGGTATTCACAATCACAACCGTATACCTCGAGCGACCTGGGTGGACGGATGTGGTCGTAAATATTATGGGACATTCTGCGTAAAGAACATTTTTGATTTTATGAAGCCTGCTTGCTGCTTCGGTTGGTACCGCAGGTAAGGTAACTTTAATAGTTTGTAGTAATGGCTGGTCGTAAATCCTATTAATATTAGAAAGGTGTGAAAAGTTAGACCAAGGAGGTATGTCTGTACTTGAGTACCTACTGGCAGCTTTTAATTAAAAAAAACAATAATCATTCCTAAAAAAATACATTTTAACCAAAGAGTTTTAATGAAGAGGAACACTAACTTTTTATCCCGGCAGAGGTCGTTGGTCGACTGATCTTAGGTCTGAATTAAGAACTGTCAAACAGGTGTTTTTTACAACTCTCGGCGCCAAATTGGCCATATCGGTATCGGTCCTTCATTATTGGGGGACCATCATCAAAAAAAAAAGATCATCTGACCCCAGCGCCATCTGCTCACAGCTTTGCGTGTGCCACCCCATTGTCAGTGGCCCCGGTTGCTGGTAACTGGGCTGGTACCTTCTGCATGCTTTCCAGTCTGCATAGTCTACAAGACACGCTTTCTATGAAGATTTCATTAGCGCGGCTGCAAATCGAAAGATAATCCTTCGTTCACATTATGCTTTTTTTCTGACTTGGAAAGCAGCACCGTGTGAATAATTTTATTGTAAAATGGAGATAGTCCACGTTAAACGTCTTTGAGTCATATATCTAAGTATAATCCCGACTAGCGTTAAGACAAGCTTTTTAACTCTCTTTACCTACTTATGCTCTCGGTTGCATCCTTCTCCGGAACCCAAGGTCCGCATTACTTAGTAAGTCTTATTGACCATACCTAGGTACAGCAAAAAAAATGGCAATGTTTTTACAGCCATCCGCCTGCCTTGTCTTGACACCAATCTTTCTTGGGATCAATTAGTAGGTATACCTATCCACCACCGGGCGGAGAGAACTCCAGGTTCGTTAGTCGATGCCTTGATCGCCTGTTCATAACTAGGTCACATTTCAGTTGATATATAGGTATTGCTTTTTCATTCCATATTCGAATAACATTTCTAGTGTGAGGAGCTCGATGTCCTATGCTGTTCCCACCGATTTTATAATTAGTCGTATACGATGTTACCAACGTAAGATCATTCCTCTGATGAATAACCGAAAGTTTGGTAAAACAATATTATATCGAGCTTCTCCGTGCTTCGAAAGGCATGTAGAGCAATGGTCCAACATAAGTAAACTAAGTTTATTTTTTATTTTTTGATAAATAGAGACGTGCTCGTATGCTAAGACGGCTGGTAGGTAAACTCTCTAGGTGGTGCAGCTCACTATAGGTACGAAAATAAATTTCCAGTCTACCTACGCTTTGAGTAGGTATAGTTAAGTGTACCTACACACGACAGTTCACTAAATAGCACTATCAGCCTGACAGACTTGCAGCCACAGACATATCTAGAGATAGGTACCTACATATATATCCATCGTCTAATAAAATGTCTAGCTAATCAATGAAATAAATTATCTGGCAATGGTACACAGTGTACTTGGCAATAGAGCGGTTACTTCCAAGAAAAGTTATTTGAAACCGCCCCAGTTATCGTGTACGGAGAAAGAATTGCATCTTCACCACGACAATCACATTTAAGTACTAACATAGACACATTTATCGAAACACCATAAGTTAATCTAACTAAAATAACTGAAATCATCTCTCTCTGAAAGCTCTCATCTGAGCGATATTTCCGGTTGTATCCCTTTCGGGAGCCCGAGGTCCGTTTAAAAACAGAATAGGTAGGTACTTATGTAGCTAAATCTTATTGACCATACCTACCTACCTACCTACTGCAAATAGATTTAGCAAAGTTTTTGCAGCCAACCTGAATTTCTGAATATTAGTTAGATACCTAAAATCTGGTACGATTGAATTTCGATTTGCAACTGGAGCCTTATTTTCGAATCTCTCGTGCCATTTCGGGCAATTTAAATAGCTCAATTTCTAATAATTTTCGTTCGATGTCGGACTCATGCGGAAAGAATTGAGACCACACGTTGCGGTCGTGCGATTCACCTAGAAAGTTAACCAATATCGAAAGAAAATCAGAATAAATCTATGTTATTTAAATATCTCGAATATTAAAAAAATGAAAATATCGCTTGTGTTACAGCGATAAAATGCAATCAAAACTATATTTATTCTAAAATGTATGGTTAATCTAAAATAAAGTTTCGTTTGCAGTTCAGTTGCAAGTAAGTTGTACCTGAAATGTTACTGAAATTATGTTGAAAACAAATTTTATACAATTGTTAATATTTACCAAAAGTATAAGTCGGACTGCATGTGCCGACTACGAAAAGTTGTCGGCGTGATAATCAACCTTAACAGAAAGTGTTTTGTTAGTTCACGGCTAATTGTATGTAAATAATATTAATTTTTAATGTTGTCTCGACCTCGGCGATACAATAATTCAGTGGGCACGGCAGGTCACAGGTCTTGAAGGGAAGATCAATCAAAATGTTTATGACTTTTGAATAAAATAATATTCAAATTAGATTGTGTAGGATGTTAATTAAGTAGTAAATAGTACCTACATAAGTAATTAAACATAACAAACAATTTAAGTAAACTAATAAGATCCGAACCAATCCAACCGAGTTGTTTTTTTTTTAACTACGAAACCCTACACTTTAAGCTCTACTGTATTTACACTACATGTGTAAACACAAAAAACCGGCCAAGTCGTGCGAGTCGGACTCGCGGGGTCCTATTCCATTATTGCAATTGGGTACGGAACCCTAAAATAAACAAGGGACCAAGAAATCTGTGAATGCAACGACTGACTGACACTGACGCCAGTTTATCACTAGATGGCGCCAGTGGTAAAAAATAATCGCGTTACCTTTGCGTTTAACTTTTAAATTTCGTTTAAACGTTTAACGTAAAACGTTTGTTGTATGGGAGCTCCCTTAAATATATATTTTATTTTGTTTTTACTATTTGTTGTTATAGCGGCTATAACAGATGTACCTACCTACCATAATCTGTGCAAATAACAACTGTCTAGGTATCATGGTTCATGAGATACAGCCTGGTAACAGACAGTGGAGTCTCAGTAATAGGATCCCGTAAAGTCCTGTTTTTACCCTTTGGGTAGGGAACCCAAAGCCTTGTATTAAACAAGCCTGTAAATTAAATCGTACTAGTACCTACCTATTACTTTATATCTGCTCGCTTAATTTTATTAGTTGTGCATGACATTTTGTTCAATCCATGTGAATCTAATACATAATTGCCTGACGCACATTTAATAATCCACAAAGTGTCGAATTTAAATTCCTTAGTGACACACCTTTCATAATGAAGTCAGCACGCTTATAGGTTCGGCTTCGAAGTTTCACTGAACCACATTGAACTATCTGTTACCTACCTACCTACCTACTTATAATAACATTCTTAGACTCTTGCCTAGTGTTTTAACCCCTGGCTTCTCTTAGGTTCGAAACGCTTTAATTCGATTTATAGCTTATTTTTCAATGTCTGGACAAAATTTATTAAGCCATTTAATAAAATGTAACGAATTAAAACATCACAAGCTTTTAAGAAGAAATAGGACTTATCACCTTCTTTCAACGACATGTCTTATCCTAACAAAAACAAACGGAGGCGTTTTGTTCTCATGAGACTCAACAATAACGAATAGGTAACTAAGTTCAAGGAAACTCAATCTCATCACTGTCAAACAAAACTATCAACTTATTTTTTATATAGGTAAGTGCGTAAATTCTATAAAAGGCTATGAGCTCACCAAGCGTGGAATAAATTATAAACGCGTGAACTTTATGCAAAGCTCTACAGCGAACGTTTAAGGCTTGGCGCAAACGGACCATCGACCACAGCCACTGGCGGCTGTCGCGCGTTACCGCCTCATGTGTAACAGTGTCAGAAGCGAGCGACAGCCACCACTGTTCGGAGGCCGCCACATTAAGGGCCCTATACTGAAAAACTGAAAATCCATGTCGGGCGCATCGAAAATTGTTGATTATTTCATGACGGAATGTCGTAGAATTTTTTTTATGTACAGATTGTAGGCGACATTGTTTCCAATATTTTAGTGCAGTTTCCATACAAATATGTCGAAACGTATTGAAGCCTATCGACATTTTAGCCAAATCAGACATTTTTTGTCTAAAATTTGGATAGGCTTTGCACCAATAGGAGGTTCTTGTCTTAAAACTACACCAAAATGTAGGAAACAATGTCACCTACAATCTGTGCACAAAAAAAAGTTCTACGACATTTCGTCATGAAATAATCAACAATTTTCGATGAGCCCGACAGGGATTTTCAGGTCGTTGGCGTTGATACTCCTCTTAATGTAAATGTAACCCGCTCTCTGCTGTGCAGTCTTGGTACGATGTATTCCGCCACAAAAGCTACCTTGCGCTCCATAATAATACGTGCGATACGTCGAACGGCTAACAGTGCGACAGTGGCGGGTGTCGGCGTCTTACGTGGACCGTAATTAGTATTCGGTGGCGGCCACCGACTATACGTGTCCTGCCCCCTCTCTTACGCGGGCCCCTCTCTTTATACCCTTGCTGGTCAAAGCTGGCGACGCTATAACATTCATGCGTAGGTTTTAGAGAACTGGGTTTGTATACGTGTACTGCGCGTCTATACAAAGTATTTAAAAGTATGTTAAGTCGCTGTCGCTGGCCACCAGTGTCTGTGGCCAGTCGTCCGTTTGCGCCAAGCCTTATTCGTTAAAGTACCCACACAGATTTTAATTTATCAATCTTTAATCCTGACACCGCCTTTATTTAATCACAGTGGTTGGTCTAGTGAATGGTTCGCTAATTGATTTTTGCTAAGAAATGTCACTGAGAACTAGACGAAGAATGCAGTTGTAGGCGTTTTACGTATCTACAGGACCAAGCAAAGCTCTGGGGTGTTATTCTTGTATTAGTAGAATTGACTATCGTTTCAATATTATTTCAATTGCAAACAAGACACTCGAATTGAAACTATAACTTGCAACTGAACTACAATGGATACTTTACTGACTCAAACCGTTTGTTCCTTAGATTAATTCTGAAAAGAAAATTTTACCGAAAAAGGTCAAATGTAATCAATAATATTTGACCTTTTTCGATAAAGTTATTTTGCAAACGATAAATTTAAATAAAAGTTACACTACATATTATGCCACTTTCAACCTTTCTGAAACTTTGAAAGCCACTTTGGTAGAACTTATTAGCGGTCAGCGGGCAATCTCGTAGGTTTCAAAAATCTCGGGAATCGGGATCAATACGTAATAAATAATCCATAATTTTCTAGAATCAAAGCAATTCTGTTATCAGAACAAAATAAAGAACTAATTAATTTAAAAACATAGTAAGTAAATAAATATCGTAAATAAACATGTCTTAAATTAACCAAAGGAGTGCTAATTAATTATATGGTCGACTTCAAAATCATCAAATGATTTCCTTCATTGATTAAAGTCAAGGCTTGATTAAATCGTATCTTCTCAGAGGTGTGGCAAATGTGGCATGTCAGTCCAGTCTATTAGTTAGCCAGTCACCGGTTAAATTATCATATTATCAATGGTTACTGGTATTCTTTAGACATTTCATACATAGATATCCGTCAGAATTTTCATAGAATGATCTTGTTGAAATGGCACATTTGTTTCTTAAACTAGCACGATTGGAACTCAACTTTTTTAAAACTAATGCAAAGGTCTTGGTCGCGAGGGGACTGCTGCCCTGTCCCCATATATTATCTAATACTACTTCTATAGTTTCGTTAAAGGTAAATTAATGTACCTAATCGGAAAGTGCAAGATGTCTCTAAGAGGACAATCTCCATTCTCTTTCCCCATAAAAACGTAGTCGACGTTTTCCTCCCTGGATAAAGACATTAAAGCCTATATCTGTCATGACTATGCATCTACCTTTTGATTTTTTTCATTTTCTAATTAGAATAAGTAGTAATAAAAAAAAATGAAAATATAAAAAAAAGGTAGATGCATAGTCATGCTCATGACAGATATAGGTTTTATGGCATAAACATATTTGCTCTAATGTCTTTATCCAGGGAGGAAAACGTCGACTACGTTTGTATGGAGAAAGAGAATGGAGACTGTCCTCTTAACAATAAACTTCTGTTTAACGACTTTTGAAAAGCGAAGGAACTGGTGATGAAGACGCTTAACGTATTTGAAGTGGAACACCTAGGTATCTAATGTATAAATTCTCTATTCCCCCTAACTAAAGTAAACCTGAGTGGGATGCTTCTTTAATCTGCAGCGGTCTACGTGGAAGTCGCTTGATAAATTATACGACTGCCTCTGAAGAAAATATGCAGGTAAGTTGATGAGGTGAGAATGGTTTGGGGTCCAACACCTATTTTACATCTTCTGAAATGTACGGGTCATTTCAGAAGATGTAAAATAGGTGTTGGATCAATAATACACCTGAAATTTCGGAAGAAGTCAATGTCTTAGAATTTTGACTAAGCCAGGCTGACTTTGCAATACGTTGTTGTCGTTACGTGTAATCTGGTATCAATCATCGTCACTTTTCTAATTAAAAGATATATAGCATTGATTAGACTCAAATAAAACTTAAGAGCCCATCGTAACTTGAAGACAGCTTATGCAAAGCCCCACGGTTTTATTAGTCTGATCAATGGTCTAGCTACATTGATCAGAAAAGTGGTGTGATGATTGATTTCAGATTATAACTCGGCACGTACCTACCTATTTTACAACTTTAAAATCTCAAAAAGGCATTATTAGATTTTTCTCGAAAACGGCTTAACATTTTTAGAAATTCAGCAAATTTTCGCATAAGCTTTTGAAGTCAAAAGTAATTTCTTGCAAAAATACCAACAAATGCTGAACCATTTTCGAGAACATTTTAACATAGGTCCTCGGCTACACATAATTTATGCGCACCCTATTAAGGTAAATCTTTTTGTTTGATTAATATACGGTTTTAACATAGGTACTTAGTTACATTTTCTCGGGTCTTAATCGCGTATTATTATTTATTTACTTACCTCGACGTTTCAACCATGTTACAATGGTCTTGGTCGCGAGGGGACTGGAGCTGCGGCGGGCGTCGTCTTCTATTTAACCGTTGCAATTGTAGGTGAAACTACCCACAATTTAATTGTCTGCGGGTAGGTAACCTTCCCACTTTTAATATTTTAGAACAACAATAGATCAGAACATTTTAGTATAGAATATAAGTGCCCTGATATCTTTCCATTGTTTCCCTAATATTTTACTTTGCACCTTGGTTGTCGTAGCTAAGCTGCGAATGCTCATGTCTCCACCAGCACGAGCGTCATACTTATTCAGCGTGATATGCTGCGATTGGTAGCTTTTGGGGGCAAACATATTACAAATCATCATAATAACAAACCATTGAAAGTGTGTAATACCAAGTTACGTGGCCGAACAAGAGTAATTTATTGCCATGATCACTTTCGTTGAGTGACGTCACATTACTCAGGAGATGAGACTCGTTCGGCCACGAACTGTGATATCATTTGTGACGTTGTTGCTAGAGTTGTGACGAGGAAACTTTAGAGATACCTATATAGTGTGGGGTATCATTGGTTTAAATCGATATCGATTAAATTCATAAATTAAAAAAAAAATGGTACTTAAATACTTTACTTTATTAGTTAGTTGGTAATGTTCATCGACTGATATGTACTCGTACAAATAAATGCAAATAGTAAAATAGAAATATAGAAGAACGTATATTTTATTTAGTAAGCGCGCAGGGCGTAACGTCGTACCTCATACGCAGACACTACACGAGCGCAACGTGTGAAAAAAGTTATACCAATGTGGGCTAAAGGTACACGACTTACACGACTCTGCTCCCACCCGGCAAAAATAATATAATTCAAATATGGGCTTTAAATAATGCTCTTTAGATTATATTTTACATTGGCATCATAAATTAGCAGACAGCTCGCTTTCAGCGAGCTTACCGCCGTCAGACTGCTCGGGAGTTGACGCCTCGCTGGCCGCACGTTGTATGCACGCAGCTATGCGGCCATCACGTCCTGCAGCTACCTATTTCCTCCATTCAAAGGAGCAGAAGTAAAATCCAGACTTGGATAATTATTACACACTTTTTAAACTTACACGATTTCCGTCCATCATTATTATTAGATCGCGTTAAAAATTATCATTGTTTTTAATTACCTCGACGTTTCGGCAAACGGGTTATACCGGCCGTGGTCCCGAGAAGACAATTATTGGATAATTATTGATCTATATAGTATACAAGCCTACCTATTGTATAGATAGTTAGGTTGGTAAAGTAGGTACGGAACCTTCTATATTAGATCGTATCTGTTAGGTAAACTAATAATTTTGATACAATAGATTGTAATGTATAATTTCAAGTTACATAGTGCTACGTCGTTCGTACCTATAGCAAAATATCGACAAACAATAATTACAAAGTGTAGAAATCACTACGGTTACATGCTGTGGGCACTAATCATCGATTCAATTCCGAAGGATTACATCACGGAGGCTTGAGTCACGGTCACGACCTGCGTTTAGTCCTGTTTGTCCGTGGGTGGAGATCCTTTAGTCACACAAATGGCGTAACATACTGCACCGAGTCACTTCACTACTGACCGCAATAGTTATATAAGTTACAGTCAAAACTCCAAATCGGCCAAAACAACTGTACTTAATTTTAATTCCTTTTTTTAGTTTTGCTTGCTACATTTTAGATCATATCATCACTAAGATGTGAGATAGTGTTCAAACGCCCATCTATTGTATCATCTATCTGAAAAAAAATACAAACCCTTTACTTTGTAAGTACTTTGTCTGTGGGTACGTACAGTTTGAGCAAAAGTAAAAACAAAAGTTTGTCCGACGATTTATAGACAAAACTCATCATCATTATCCGAAAGCGATTTTACCGGTTGCATCTCTCTCTGCTATTTTAATTTTATCAAAATATCACACTTTTGTTTTGAGCAGGATGATTTTGACTTGGTTTAACTAAATGTCATATTTGACAAAATGAAAATGGCACTTGGTTCCAGCAATAACTTTGATTAAACCAATCCATGTTTTCGTTCAAAGGTTTTTTTAATTGATAGTTATGTTTGACCAAGAGCGTCAGTCAAAACTAGTTTTGACCGAACCCGAGTTTTGTCTGTAACACATACTTACCTACAATTATTTTGTTAGCATACCTACTCCTGACGTTTACGATGATAAATAATATGTTTTTAACGATGCACGGCACTAGCTGGACGCGTGAAGTTGTCTGCCTCCACAATTCCGGGGGATAGAATGTCATCTTGATTCAGGACTATTTGTAAAGTCTTAGCTAAGCCCTACAATTAGATATACTCAGCAGTGTTAATGTACAGAATACAGATGCACGTCCAATCATGCGCTTGTTTTTGTATCCCGCCCGTAACTTTATTGACTCAAAAATGTATCGAAAACGGTGTTTTGTTTACCACAGAATAATGTTATTGAAAATGTCAAATGTTATTTTTAATGTTAAAGATTGACTGCGATGATACGGAAATGATATTTTGGATAGGCCATCAGATGGGCATTTCTTATATTAAAATAGTAAAAAAAAATGTTTTTAATATTATAGCAGTGATCCTTATATACCTTGTGATCAATCTTTAACTTTTGACGCTTGTCGAAACATTTGGAATCATCGATAAAAATGTTACCTATTTGGAGAAACCGTTTTCTATGCATTTTTAAGGCAATAAAGCTTCGATTGCAGTTATCGTTTCATTTTGAGTGTATCTTTTAGACGCGAAAACCGTGAGCAAGATAAACCTACACTGTCCTATAGTAGAGGTAGGTACTATTGGGCAAAGATCTCGTCCATCTCCCTCCACTGGTCGCGAATTTAGGCTATCTCCGACCACACAGCGGACAAATCATTAGGTAGGTACTAATATTATAAAGCTCAAGAGTTTGTTTGTTCGTTCGAACGCGCTAATCTCAGGAACCGCTCGCTGGTCCGATTTGAAAAATTCTTTCAGTGTTGGATAGTCCATTTATTGGGGAAGGCTATATATTTTATTTTCTAAACAATAAGACGAACGAAGTCGCGGGCACTGCTAGTTAAATTATACTTATAGTTAATTGCTGTACCTACATAATGCTTATTTTAGCACAATCCCTTTTATGTTTGCAATCAATGTTAATACAATTAACATACTACGGATTACAATTACTTACATATGTATCGTCACCGAGCTTCGCTCACTTAAATGTCAAGGTTTTATTATTTACTTACATCAACAAAATCATTTACATAAGGTAAAACTTGTAGCTTGTAGCTCCTCACCTTAGCTGCTTCCGAACTTCTGAAATCAAAAGTTTGTTAAGGTGTTAAACCTATCTTAATCCCTGTTTCAAGCCAGCTTTTCAAAGAATTGACTTCTGAAATAAAAAGTTTTACCTGTCTTAATACCTACTTCAGCCGGCTCGAAAACGCGCTTTTTCAAACAACTGCTCTTATCTCTGATAGGTACTAACTTTAATAGGTGGCAGCGTGCGTGCGAAAGAAGAAGAATTAAGTGATGGATGATGCAGCACAGTAATGCGGTGTCACGTGCGATTTGGACAAAATTGAGTTTTAAACTACCTGCTTTTATGACGACATCAGCTTTTGACCATCAACTAATTAGGCGAGTTGGTACCTTAGACTTCCTACCTAAGATTAGGACGATTCGATACTAACCCCACGGGTTTTCCCCCGCGGGTTTCCTCGCCATGTTTTCCTTCACAGTAAGAGCGATGTCAATACAGCGCCCAACATTTTTAGGGTTCCGTAGCCAAATGGCAAAAAACGGAACCCTTATAGATTCGTCATGTCTGTCTGTCTGTCCGTCTGTCCGTCCGTATGTCACAGCCACTTTTCTCCGAAACTATAAGACGTATACTGTTGAAACTTGGTAAGTAGATGTATTCTGTGAACCGCATTACGATTTTCAGACAAAAATAGAAAAAAAAAAACAAAAAAAATTTGGGGTTCCCCATACTTAGAACTGAAACTGAAAATATTTTGAAAATATTTCTTCAAACATAGGTACCCACATGTATAGACATGTGGGGTATCTATGGGTAGGTCTTTAAAATGATATTTAGGTTAATAATATCATTTTTTTCTAAATTGAATAGTTTGCGCGAGAGGCACTTCCAAAGTGGTAAATGCGTCTCCCCCCCCCCCCCCTGTAACTTCTAAAATAACGGAATGATAAAACTAAAAAAAGTATATGATGTACATTACTATGCAAACTTCCAACGAAAATTGGTTTGAATGAGATCTAGCCGCAATTTACCTTTCAAAACAAAAGATAATGGTATAGATAATGGTACGGACGGAACCCTACGTGCGCGAGTCCGACTCTCATTTGGCCGGTTTTTTTTTTCTTAAAGAAAAAAACATTGATGCACGTCAGCCGGGATTCAACACCGACCTTCGGAATGAAAGTCTACCACTAGACTAGACCAACACCGTTCTACACTAAAACTACACCGGGAAAGTCAGATTCCGGCAACTGATTCTAATCCCTCCACTACATCAGTACGAAGGTACGAAGATCCTGGAGACCAAATTGTCAGATCTGTATTTCGTAGAGCAAAGACGACAGGAAATATAGAGATAACCATTCACTTTACATTGACATTAATAACTGTTTGCTCTTTAAGTTTATCTAATTGCTCAACAGCAATTAAAGCGCCACATCTAGAAGACATCAAATCAATATTAAATACGTTGTATTGATCTTAAAAGGTATGGTTATAAAATCAGCATTATAAACGAATAGGTTCCTCTTATACTTTATTTTATTTGTCTAGACTCAAATGATTACTTATATTAAGTCATACTTATATTTAAATTAAACTTTAGGTACCTACTTACCTACCAGCAAGATTTTTTAAAACGATTTTTAAAGTTTTATGATGAGGATTAATTAAGCCATCATCCATCACCAATTATAGCCTCAGAACTTGACATAAAGTGTTTAATTATTGAACTTAACACCTCTGTGTAGCAATTCACTAATACAAAATAGTAGTAATAATAATTTGTTTTAACAAAATATTTTGTACGAATTAATCAAATACGAACGGGCCTTGAGTAGCGAAGAATTAACGCCTCACGAAGGTTTTTAATACAAATATCTATTTGTCAAAGCTACTTTGTTATGTCCACTTTATGTGAATATTTGATCATTGAATCAACACAATGGCCATTTATTAATACACGTGTAAATTAACCATTTTTTTAGTAACGTTACTGCCCATATTTATCTTGCTAAGTTCATAGGTCATACAGAAATAAAATAATTTCGTTAACCATACTGCTACTGTAGAGTTGATATTTCAAAATATTTTGTTTTCAGGTTCACTAACAAAAACCGACGATGACGACACCCTATTTCTTTTAGCATTATTTGAAAGTATTATTATAACAAGCACTTTGTCATCTAAGAACCAAATGGAAATATGTCTGTAAAAATAATTAAATCATTTATAACTGTAGCAGCTCGTCCATCGTTATTTAGAGGCGGCTTCTCATTAATAAGATGAAACCCCAAATAATCTTAATGTTCCCACATTATCAATGGCGCAGCACGTGTTGTTCTCTTTGGGGTGGCTATTTGTTATGGAATCGTGAGACAAGATGGTTGGGTAAAAATCTTATATAGGTCGGTAGGTTTGTTGTAGGTAGGATTGATCGATCATTAGTCATAAAACCAATAAGTGAATCATCAACGTGTTTTTATAAAAATAAATAAATAATAATTAATACGCATCTAGGATATAGTACCTATAGTAGAAATAAACAGGCAGCGGGCAGGGCAGTATTATTGAGAACTAGCAGAGTCCCGCAGTTTCACTCGCGTAGTCCCGATCCCGCGGGATTATCCAAAAACCGTTCCTAGTGAATCCCTACATACCACATAGAACACACTCTCCAAATTTCATGTCCCCAGGACCAGCAGTTTGGACTCTGTGTTGATATATTGGTCAGCCAGGACTTTGAATTTTATATTTATATACATACGAGTATACCTGGGCATATTTACTTCAATTAACAAATAAAGACTGTCAGATACCTATCTCACAGTTTTCACCTGAAAGCTGCTGAAAGCTGACCTTCCGATGTCTTTGTAATTCGATATTTAACTTTACCTGTTAAACTAACACAATTTGTACTCATTATTACATTTTCGCGGGCCCTTATTTGTGTAAGGAAAAAATGTAATTATGAGTAGGTGTAATTTGTGTCTTGAAAAAAAAGGAGATTTAGAAAATCTGGTAGTAATATGGTTTTCACGTGTTCACCCTTTAAAATACTTAGATAATCCATGATGTTTAATCTACAAGCAAAATGTCCAAACTTCAAAGTAAAAGAGGCATCTCGAAGTCAACAATAGCATCAAGATTTGCCATTACTTACAGCAAGTCTAAAATTCTTTGAACACTCCTTTATCTTTTGTCCTCGTTAATATTGTCACTGTGATTATAGAAAATTCCGGCATTTGGTTATTAACGATTGACGGTAAACACCCTCGGCTCTACTAGATTTACAACTTAGAACAAAGGACATCAATTATTACTCTGACATCGTGAACTATGGGAACTGTTTTTCTTTTTGTCTTGTGTTCTCGTTGATGAAAGAATTGTATGAACATGCCTTCAGTTTTCAGATGAAATAAAAGGACAGTTTTTTAATAACAGGAATACAAAGCTTATTCCAGCTTATGATAGCTTACTCCTAAAACTAATTTTATGCTATCACATTTTTAAGAGACTATGCAAACTAAACTATGAAGTCTGAAAAAACTACATTAAGGGTAGACGAAAAACTCAAGTTTTTTAATCCTTTTCTACTAAAATTTTAAAGGTGAAAGTTTGTGTGTAAGTAAGTAAACGCGTAGGTACCTACGATAAAACTTGGTACTTATGCATATAGCCGGAGATTTTTGTCCCGATATTTTCACGGGATCAGAACTTAGGTACACAAGTGAAACCGCGGGGGCAGCTAGTACCTACCATTGTAATAATGAGTTTTCGTCGAATCGTGTCGTGCCAATGTATTCTTGATCGCAACTGGCTTAGAATAAAAGAGATCTAATTGAGGTGAATCAGTCAGCGTATAAACGACCTGTAAAACAAATAAATACCTAAGCACTAGGTTGTTTAGTTATGGTGCTCTTTCCGGACTGCATTGTTTATTAAACGCAATACTTTATTTGAGTGTAAGTACAATATTTACTCAAATCAAGTACTTAAACCAGGTTATTTAATGTGCAGTGCACATAAGTCAATAAATAAAATTGACAGCGATTGATTGGAGTGGGGGGTGTTAGGTTTTATTTTCGTTACGGAATTTCTTGATTCGGTCGCCGCGCTCAAAGCCTGCGATAAAAGCTATGCAATAGCTTAAAATAAGTGTTAATGATTTGATCAACTTTTGGCAATTCATTAAAATAGTCTTTAGCCGTTTTAAGTAATGGGCGACCTGAAATTTTCATTGCATCCTAAAATTACATTTGGATGCCAAAAACGATTGTAAAATTATACTTATATATTATAATAGGTAGGTAGGTATCTTATCCAACAAAAACAATCTGCAAAAACATATGACACGAATAACTATTTTTAAATCGATTACTTAATAAGTAAGACGTTATTATCAAAAAATAGTTGATTCCATAGAGGTTCTTAAAGATTAAAATTTGACCAAGTTATCTCGAACTTATCGCGTAAACTATGACGAATTTGTAAGCCTTGCGAAAATAGGTTTCAATTAATACCTAAATTATCGGATAAATTTATCAATTCTAACGTGGAGTTGGAGGCGTGGCGATTCTAGCAAATTTGGCCTCCGTTGATGCTCCATTCCGGAATATTAGAATATTTACTAATGCTCTTCCAAATCCTACTTTAACATTACATACTTAAGAGTCAATATTGACTAGCCGTTGTGTAAATGGGAAGTATATCCATACAATGCTAATGTTCGTAGCTGCGACACGGTAGATGTTGTGTGAACGTATGTGATTCCTTTGTCCCGTCAATATGTCGTCTCAACGACTGACTATTAGGTAACTTTGATAGATGCCACACTTTTACTTAGGACATGGTGATTTACCAAATATAAAGCTGATGTTATTCGTATCCTATCTATACTAAATGTACTCGTACGCTCATTTAATAAAGTGATGAAAGTCCTATTCCAAAAGCAGTATAGGTACCCTGCCGTCGCACCAAAGA
The DNA here is from genome assembly GCA_958496205.1 of Idaea biselata. Classification (NCBI taxonomy): domain Eukaryota; kingdom Metazoa; phylum Arthropoda; class Insecta; order Lepidoptera; family Geometridae; genus Idaea; species Idaea biselata. The sequence continues at coordinate 22,491,558 of OY292401.1, read as the reverse complement.
AGGGCACATCTATCATTTTCGTCAAACCGAGATAATTAGGATTAAAGTTTTCACCATATTCTGCTCCATAATATGGAAACCTATTGATTTAAAGAAAAAAAAATACTGATGACATTTGCGGGAAGGTTAGTACTATTATATTTTTTACATTTTAGTGTTCAAATATAATGGATTATTAAATAAATTTCTTTTTTTCCTTTCTACTTAAAAAAAAAATACCACTTACTACAAAGAAAAGGCATAGTTACCCAAATGTGACTTTTCTTTTTAATATTGGTCATTGAGTCACAAAAAAGGGCACATTTGTCGAATAACGCCTTTTCATGTAAATTTACTTATGTAATGTTTTCTACAAAAAAAAACAAATAATTATTTTAAGAAAGTATAATAAACTATTAAAACATACTTGGAAATATTTACGCAATGTTTGTAATGCCATTTCTGGTCCGAAATTTAAAAAATAACGAAGTTCTTTTAAACTTCAATAGTTATTTATAAATTATTAGGGATAAGTATCTACCTACAAATTCAGTTTTTGTAGGTAGATACTCAATTCAGCTTGTAATATAAATTTAAGAAAATAGTGTTTAATTTCAGTCTTCATAAATTTCTGTGAGATCAGCTAAACTGTCGTTAACGGGTAGGGTTTCCCAAAAAATCTTTTGTTTTCAGGCATGAGTGGCCCAAGCTTGGAAAGTATAGCTGATTTCCTCTCAGATGTTATACCTCGTGGAGAAAGCTTCCGCTTAGGCAATGGAATGCCAATTTTAAGATAGATTTTTAATTCTCAAGAAAACCAATTCTATTTGCTCTTCAGTGTCATGGCTGTTCATGTAGAACATAGATTTGCTCCCTCGCCGAAAAGTTATTTTAGACATGTTTCTCAAGCGTGGAGTCGCTCCGACGTCGCAGGCACAACTGGCGCGTTTCACTCAAACCCTGCTCCCCTTTCCTCACTTCTAGTCGTAAATAATTTAAAGAAAAGGCACAACTGGTGATATGTGCCTTTATAATGTAAATTAATCGAGAATGTATTGATTGATGATTAAGTAAATCACCGTAACACAAGCTTAGTCGCTTACCACGGGGCTAGATGGCGCTGTGTGTTGTTCGCAGAATTTATTTATTATTATTTATTATTTAAGTAAAAAGGGCACATCTGGCATTTGAGCCCTTTCTTTCTATCTTGTTGTAGGTGTGCCTTTTCAAAGTAGTTTTTAGTAAAAATATAAATGAAGTAATAGTTAATAATCTAACGTATTTGTGCCTTTCAATATAATGGTAAATAAATAAGCCTTTTCATTCTAATAAAACTTGAACATTAGTCTCATTTGTGCCTTTTGAGCCTACTGATCTCCGAATTCCTTAAAGATAAAATTCTACAAAAAATTGAGCAGATGCGACTTTTTTTCCTGATTCTAAATATGTATATAACTCATTTTTTTTAAATGTTAGTTGTGCCCCTTTTTGTTACGACGGCAGTACCTATGTTAGGAAATTTAAGTAAGGTACCTATGCACTTTGTATAGAGTCATATTCATTTAGAACTTGTAGGTACATATACATGATCATTTTGAATCGTCGTAATTTTTAAATATCCCTTCTTATCGGACCCCTACATCACTTAGAGAACACACTCATACTTTTCATTTCTTACCAACTTATTGTAAAAAAAAACTACCTAAGTGAGTAGGCTTCTAGGTAAAGAGATATCTTCTTAGACGCACTGGACATTATCTTGATATCCTGATGCCTGATTTCCGATGACGACGGAAACATGGCGACATTTTGCTAAACCGGATAAAATATTTGTCCACGTTCATTAGATGTTTGCATAATCCACAAGAAGCTCAAAACGATTTCGTTGGAAAAACATAGAAAAACAGCAAAGACTAGATTTTTTGTAAACCATATAGCCTATATACGTTCATAGGCACAAAATACTGACTGTGTCAATCTGCAATGGAAAATGGTTAAGGGTGTTTCCCTTTATATTTGATAGTTGGGGTTCTCGAAATTGGCCCTGCCATATGCCAATTTGCAGAACTTAGTGCCACTCGTCAACTTTATGATATGATTATGACCGATTTTCCGCAATTCGCTGGCTACAAATTCACACGAGCCAAAAATTCTGCAGACGATTTTTTGTTTTCTCGGAAAATATAGGTCATAGAGCCATAAGCACGGTATTTTGTATTATTTTTTTTCGAAAAATCGGCGACTTTAGCGGATGTCACCAGGAAGGTCTACAAATTGACTGGTTTATTTCCTCCAATCACGTACCTACCCCTGACTACTAGTTGATTTATCAGTTCTGAATTTGTTAATTCCCTGCCGGGATTAAATTGCAACTTGCCAAATTAGATAGAGCACTAGCGACTTTTTCCCACGAATTAATTCTGAGTCCGAAACTTGTCAAAATTTGTACAATTTCGTGCGCTTCCACTTTTAGATTCCTATTGCATATTGTAAGTAGTTACCTAAATATTTGTTGAAGGTAATTTTAAGGCTTGGTCATTTTGAGACTAAACCACTTCAGCATATTAAAAAAAACTAGAATCGCTATAAACTCAAGAGCTTAATATAATCTCCGACGCTTTAAAAGCTGCTCACGCGCACACTGGCAAATTTTACAATAAAATCTATTAGCATCACCATTACATAAATCGTTTTTTTCTCCTGATTAATCCTTTTCGTCAATGAAAATTCGACTTTATTTCAATGTCATACAGAACTCATTGTTGAAAGCTGTCTGATTCTCGATACAGTTTAAGATCGTGACCCCTGATTCTATATACAAGCAAGCCGCTTCTACGTGTGCGTTTCCAAAACTTGTCTGTGCTGAAACTTCATTTCGTATTAGCAGCGCTCTGCGGTTTTACCCGCTTTTTTTCCTAGCCCGTGGGAATATGGAGCTGAATATATTAATTTTATATTAATTCAGGTCTCCAGCTTTTTACATGAAGAGTTTCATGGCAATCGAATCTGCGGTTTCTGCGTAAAGGAGCGAAAAGCACACAGACGCATACAATAACTTTCACCTTTAAAATATTAAGTAGGAATAGTAGAGTAAGAAGTTGAAAAGTCTAGAGTTTTCTTGCAGAGTTAGAAAGTTACATTTATTACAGGGAGGTAGGTAGGTAATTTTTAAAAAATCTCGATTAGGTAGTGTAATACATTATGGTTAAGTTAAATGATGTTACTGTACGAGAAACAATTACAGCTAATAATTATGGCCGTAACTGAAATTGAATTGTATTGTACCTACTACGAATAACCAATAGCATTGTAGATACTTTAGTAGGATAGAAGGATCCTACTTCACTGGTATATAAGTAGTTAAATAAATCGTTAAGGCAACCAACGATCTTTCCAATTAAATTTCGCGCGGACCATTTTAACTCTTTTTAACTTTGTAAGTGCGTGAAGTAGGTACAGAGCTACAAACTGCTATTAATCCTGTTATCATATTATTAAATGTGTTATTCTTACAGTAACAATCGTCCCTATCATAATAAGTATCTGTTAAGATTTCCTATCAGTTAAGGATTATCAAAAACTTTCAGCTATTCGTAAATTGAAACGCCTTGTGGTAGCCAATCTATCAATGGAGTCTCCACCGATCACGAGCAGGCATGACGTGATGAAGCTCTACGACTATTGGTGGAAAATGACGTGATATCTATTTTCGTTCTGAAGCAAAATGCGCGCGCCGAGCCGGCTGCGCATGTGTGCGCCGATACGTGTCTTATCGATGTGTGCGTGTGTTGTTGAGGCGCGATCTCTGTTTACAGCGCGGCGCTGTTGCCGGCGAGCGCACGCATTCGGTACTACATAGCGCAGAAAACGAATTTTCCGGCAGCTCTCGAAGTGCAATATACTATCCATGGTGATTTCCTAACGGTTTATTGGTGCTAATACTTATTGATCTTTGCAAGAACACTAGGTGACGACAGCATCTACGGTTTCCGGAGTAAACTTTCGGTGCGGATCATAAAATTTAGGTGTTTTTGGCGGATGCGATGAATAAATTTTGCGATTCGAGTCCGTGTGTTGAAAAAGTTCGTGAGAGCAATGTTTTGATCGGTCGGCGTTTAGTGGATGTGCCGGGTGTGGATGCGATACGGGTCGGTGTTCTAATCCTGATATCTGTGAAGCTGAGGCTGTGTTGCGAATTCGCGGTGCTCTCCCTCGGTCGGACCGAGAGCGCCTCCAAGGATACGGACTCGGAGGAAGCCGCCCGCGCCGGCCACCACGCCGCCACCCGCACGTGCTGAGGTAAAAACTTGTTCCCGTGACCTTGGCTTCCTTGCTCTTGTGGCCTATCTCCATATCTTTCGCTAATAACCTATAATCGATTTGTTTCAAGTTTCACGATATTTTCTTTACTACTTTTATCGGAACTTGCTCAGGTACGGTAGGTACGTACCTGCTTGATACTAGCACCTACGTAAGTATTTATCTTTTTATGTTGTTGTTTTTCTTATCTCCTTTACAATTTGTTGAAATTCATTAGGAACCTACCTATCTATCTATATAGGTACCATTATCATATCACATTTTTTTATTATATTCAAAGAAACCCTAATAGATTATAGATAGCATTAGATGTAAGCTGCTAATTCACTAATAATATTATTATTATCTTGATAGAGCTAGTACCTACTCGTTTGTCGGTTAACCGACAACATTTTAGATCACAGAACGGAAGACTAACCTAGGTTACTTCAATTCTGATTGTTGGAAGTAGATACGTTTATTAATACTGGCATAACGGGTAGCCTCCAAGTCGCCAATATAAACCACAATGTAAACTTTAGTTTAACATCCACCATGAATTCAATAACTACAAAGCAATCATAATAATATTTATTCAGTTCGAATTCAGGAACGCAACATCAAATAAAAACGAAATATTCCACTGCAAAACGAATAACAAATATTTAAGCTTCTACCGCGACTTGGTTGTATGCTTATTTGAATTCCATATTTACAAAAAACATTCTGTATGTGAATAGTTCGCGAGCTTACCACGGCCGAATTTAAGGAATATCGCAATATCGACGAGGAATTTTAATAAAATCACACGATAAAAGAACATGTGCAAGTTATTTTATTACAAAAGTGTCGGCTCATGAATGGGCTCTCGCCCACGTAAGTTCGACATCAAACTACGCTACACCAAATGTTTTTTATAGCAACCGAGCGACGGAAATTAATCGTTTTACCAATGCAACTCGCTTTGTTCCTATGGAATGGAGGTCACTGGATTCAGCTGGATTTTGTAGGACAAGAGACGTTTATGTAACGATTATCAGCTTGAATGCGAAAGTCATTTATGTATTACGATACGAAACATGAAAATTGTAGGACTTTTTTATAATGACGGTATTATTTGTCCCTACTTACTAATAGTTATTTTTCAATCCTGTGTAGGTAAATATTGATATTAATCAATAGTATGGATTAGAGATGCTGATGCTTTAGGTAGGTACATAATGTTTAGTTTTATTATTGAGTACCTACTAAAATTCTCTCGCAACTAAGGGAAGTCAAAAACAAATTCTCAAAACTGTAAACCTGTAACGTTACACTATACAATTAGGGTCACAAAGAGAAAACTTGGAAAATGTAATGAAAACAATAATGTAACATATTAGAGTTGACTGTTGAAAACAAGGTGAATTTGTTACCGCCGGCGCCGCTACCGGTAAGCGCAGACATGCGATAAGAACGGAACAACTAAGCACCAGCGAACGAATATGAATCAACTTGGCCTCCACACATCTGAATGAATGTTAATTAGTACGTTTGTTTTAACACTTAAACACACACATGTGTGGCGTCTACGCCTGCATACAAACCTTCACATTCCTACTCCATTGCTGATTGGAACACCAACAAAAACTTCAAAAATTAAGTTAAAAAGTTTACGTGCATAAACTCAGATTTTCTTACAACACAAACCACGTAGGCGATGGACACAAAACAATAAATATTCAAATAAACTGCAAAACGTTACACCTACCTTCACACATACAAATTCGGTAGGTGTTAATAGTTAATTGTGAGAATGGATATAAAGTTCTAACTTGTTATTTTTTTAACGAAACTCTACATTAATCACTTCCTACTGACATCGAAAAGGGCGGAAGGCGTGCATTTAAAGAAACATAAGTAATATTATTATTGAATTAACATTTTATATTTGTGGTACCTACGTTTATGTTGAATACAGTACCTGTACTGCCCTTGATGAAAGGTCAATTTGGCGTCTCCTTTTGGTAAGATCTGTGTTACGACATGGCGTTATAATGTTAACAAACCGTCGCATATTTGTTTTTATTCATACATAGGTACTGTGTATTCGGTAATTTTCGAGTGCTTGTCGATCACTTCAAGTGGGCAAGGAAGGACGGCTCTCAACACCCACGCACGGAATATTAGTTCGCTAAAGGCGATGCTCATAATGTAAACAACTTGAGATTTAAATGTATGGCTCATATCAAGAGACCTACATCTTATTCTCATTGAATCAGTCAATTAAAGCCAATATATCCACTCAAAAAGAATTAGGTCTAATTTTATATTTTAAAAGAGTTTGCAGAGTTGCAGAAGACACCCTAAACAAGCAAGAACATTGTTCTTTAATCTAAAATGTACTGTATAAGATATCATAGACTATAGGCGAATTAATAGTATCATTCGTCTATGAAGCTACTATAATATGACCAGATTGAAGTCTTTATAAAACAAATAATAGAGTCCTTATAAAACAAATAATAGTTTTCTCCTTAAAAATATTTTCTAGTAAATAATAGAGTCGTTTAAAAGAATATGATTTTGTTGATGCGGATAAGAGTAATCTCAGTGAATTGTTAATACGAACACTGTACCCAAGGTCAAAACGCGGGTTTGTATATTGTATACTAACAATGAAGGTACCTATGCCTATAGAATTAAATCAGGAACTCTATGAATACCACGCTTTATTGTAAATGTACAATATATGTCACCAAATTAATAAATTAGGAAATAATTGTGACATGGAAAAGATTATGAATCTAAGGCTATATGGTCGCTGATATGTATAACGGAGGCACGTCGACGTCGTGACGCAAATTTCTTTGATATAACCACAGAGAAGGCGATATTCACAAGATAATTCCCGACTCTACGACGCGCTTCCGCCACTACTTTATCAGTGCCCGTATAGCTTAACTATAGAAGAGTAAAAACTAAAAGCAAATTATAGGTACGAGTAGGTATTACTACTTCAAGTATTGCTGTAGACAAATTACATTGGATTTTAATAAGCAATTCAGTAAATCCCATGACTTAAAATTAATAATACCTAATTAATTAATTTTAAGTCATGGGTGGTCAGATGCCTTCTTAAAGTAGGCAAAGAAGATAACTAAGTACTTGTTTTATAGATATTCCTAATAGGTAAATCAATTTATATTCAATGACCATTAACATAACATAAGGCAATAAATTGGAATCGATTATTTTTATACGGATTAACTAAAGAAGCTATAAACGTTATACTTACTTAGTTTTTTATTCTCATTCAATTTCATATATATATATATATATGTTACAGTCAAAACTCATAACCAGTCAAAACCACTTTTGACTGCAAAAAATAGGCAAAAGTGGTTTTGACCGATGCCCTTAGTTAAAAACGTTTTTGACTGATTTTCGCAGTCAAAAGTAGTTTTAACTAAGGGCATCGGTCAAAACCACTTTTAACTGCAGAAAAACAGTCAAAAGTGGTTTTGACTGATTTAAAATTAAGATTGTCTAGGCTAGGAAAATTACAGGAAAATCATCAAAATAGTGTTATGAAACAATTTTAAAGTTTAAAGTTTACGTACTTTGAAATTCTATCGGCATTGTACGTGACATGTGAAATGCAGAAATACTCAAAAATACGAGTTCGAAATTTCTTTCAGAGCCAGAAATTAATTATAATTTTATTAATTAATTATAATAAAATTAATTATATTTTCTGGCTTTGATAGAAATTATGGAATATTACTATGGAATGTAGGTTTGATAGAAGATTGCCACAGTGGAAAGCGATGGGTTCTCGTGGTGTGGGCATCTTAACAAACCTTTTTAACCGCATACTCGAGACTGGTAGGATCCCTGCCCAATGGAGGCTAAGTGTCATATTACTCCAGTGTTCAAGGGCAAAGGATCTGTGCAGGAGTGTGGAAGTTATCATGGTATAAAGGTCAGGTCGAACACCATGAAGCTCTACGAGCGTATAGTTGACTCTCGGATCCGGCAGGAGTGCACTGTCTCGGAGGGCCAGTATGGTTTCCGCCCCGGTCATGGTACCATGTTTTCGCCCTAAGGATCGTTATGGAGAAATACAGAACGAAGAATACACCTCTGCATTTTCTGTTCCTGGACTTGCAGAAGGCCTTCGACTGTGTCCCTCGTGTGATGGTAGGGGTGCGGTATATTGAAACCATCAGAGCCATGTACCGAAATTCCGATTCTATGGTGCGAACTGCTGTTGGTGACACTAAATCTTTCCCCATTACAGTCGGAGTCCACCAAGGATCCGTCCTCAGTCCGTTCCTGTTTAGCGTAATACTGGACGCACTGTCCGTAATCATCCGAAACGCATACGAGCAGCCTCCGTAAATGATCATGTATGCTGATGATATTGCGCTAGCGGATTCAGATAAGGACGATTCAGATTGAGAACGGCGGCGGCTTGCAAGTCAACGTAGCGAAGACCGAATACTTGGCTAGCAATACCATAGATCCCACACCTGTCTGCGTAGACGGTCACATGGTCGAGCGGACAGACCAGTTTAAGTACTTGGGATCTGTGCTTCATGCGTCCGGCGACATCGATTGCGGCGTCAAGGCCCTCATTTTGGCAGCTTGGGCTAAGTGACGAGAGGTAACTGGTGTCATCTGTGACCCTAAAATTCCGGTTAAACTGAATGGGGAGGTCTCTAAAACTATCATTAGACCTGGAATCATGAAGTTTCAAACCACATAAACTTTAAAATTGTTTCATAACACTATTTTGATAATTTTCTTGTAATTTTCACTAGCCACCCCAACTTTTTATGAGTTTTGACTGACAATCTAAATTTTTAATCAGTCAAAGCCACTTTTGACTGTTTTTCTGCAGTTAAAAGTGGTTTTGACCGATGCCCTTAGTTAAAACCACTTTTGACTGCGAAAATCAGTCAAAAACGTTTTTAACTAAGGGCATCGGTCAAAACCACTTTTGCCTGTTTTTTGCAGTCAAAAGTGGTTTTGACTGGTTATGAGTTTTGACTGTAACATACCTATCAACCTCTACCTAACTGTGTACTTAAAATAATTAATTCAGTCAAAAACAAACCTACAACCAATTCTACTTAAGTACAAGTTTAAAGAAAATTACGAAGATATTACACCTTACCTAATATTGTTTAACTCTGGTAAGAAGGTATAGTTGTTTGATTATGCTGCTTTGATTAAAATAAATGATGAGATGATTCATAGATAAAACATAGATAGTGGTAGCGATGACAAAAGACCTTAAGACACAATTATACAATACCCAAATCAGATAAGGTTGCTAAGTTAACTTCCGCACATTTAAGGCGAGCGCCGACTACGCTCGGCCGAACAATATCTAATACATACATCATTGATTTCAGCAAAGCAAAGGCAACGCCGTTATACGCATTGTCAATTTAATTGTGATGCAAGCAAATAGATTGGTTCTTCGGCTATTACTTGATCATGGTTTGCGTTAAAACATATTAACCTAAGTAAAAGTATAATTCTGTTTGATTTTGTGCGAGTTAACCTCGTTTTAGCACCATATATACCTAGCTAGCTAGAGCTACCCCTACGCTCTGTGCTTAAACGAACTCACGGATAAGATTGTTAGCTCTCAGTCAACATTTGCCGTCGCAAACAGGTCAGAAGACGACCCAGTCGGCCATTTGCAAGTGCAAATTTTCCGAGATAAAAATAATCTAAGGCTGAAACGATTTTCTGATAAAGAAACTAACTGATATGCCCATAAATTAAATTCGTCTTAATAGGTAGCATCATTTAGGTAGGCAAGGTACCTACTTAGGTTCTAATCTGCTTAATGGCGCACTTGTAGGTAAACATGGTGTTAATCTTCCTAACTTAATTGTTAAACATCGTTCAGACAACGAAATCGCGGAAGTCGCCAACATTAAACCACAAATATTTTTTAAGAACAAAGCCTTCGTTCAGTTAGTTTTAGATAGCAATTCAGAAGCAGGTACATCATTCATTCATACATTATAGATCTAATTATATATTTTTTTCAGTAGACATGTTTTCGTTAGTCTCTAGTTAAAGCACCGAAGCTTTCTTGCCTCAGAGTTGGCTCCAATTTTTAATCTATTACCATCATTTACATTTAATCCCCGAAAGTCTGTGTAGCGTCATAATTCGTGAAGCGTTTAAACATTTTCGTTAGATTAATGTGGATTTCTTTGCTACCAACTCTCATGGATCTCATGATTGACGAATGAAAACAAACAACTATTTAAACTCACTAACCGACTCGCAGTAACTCACGTAACTCGATTTTTATTTACTCTTATTGTATGTTCTGCTAGACTATTTATACCTTGTCTGTTTGCTTTTCCTACGTATTTTCGCCTAGTGACATTATGGATTTGCTAATTTTATCCATCAAGCTCTATTCATATTAATCGGTACGAAGTGCTAGTGCTTATTAGGTTTGTAATTCGTTATTTAAGTTATGTCGTTCTTTAAACTGATGAAAATTAAATTCAATTGACAGCGATACGACGTTTCTAAACTGATAAAAAGAATCTCCACGGGCGAGTAATCAGGTCACAGGTCGCGACGGGAATGTGAACTTCTTATTGCCGCGTCCATAATAGTGCAATCCATTAGCCTCGAGTGCTATTTAGGATTCTAGTTTTATAGCGGTTCTATTACAGATTTCGTCTAGCTGTTGTTAATCAAAATCAAGGTAAGCCATTGTTTCATACGATACGACCATTAATTCGCCTTGCAGTTTTTTGGTTATTTTATGTTTCCTTAAATTTTAAATGTTGACCCCGTCGGTCAATTTAGATCTCGCTAAAACTGAGCAATTTCGACGAACCTCAAGGCCAGGGACTTGTGAATTAGCGAAGGCAGAAGTTGTAAATTGGAGCAAGCCGGATGGCATGTATGTTCGATAACGTCTCTTAATTGCGATAAAAACAGCTTCTGTGCATCGTCGTAGATATATCTATGTGCCATATAAAGAGTAATTATCGCCGCGGCCTTACATCAAAGTGCCGACAACGCTGATGACAAATTGTATACATTGCAGAAGGCACGGTACCTCCATAATATAATAATATTATAATGAAAACAATAGATATAGAAACCTAGTTGACAATTACCAGCGTATAAGGTAATTAATACTTAAAAGTAGTTAATTTATGTACGCAACTTGGGCAGAATGAATCATTTTAGTAAACCTACTCCAATATCTACTTATGCTTCAAAAATTAACAAATCAAAAATTCGCCATTTCCTAGAGTACTAAGTAAATATATACTGCTTAGGTACCTAACTAATAATTTTAAATAGGTTTAAACAAACCACGATTCTAAAATGAAGGCTATAATTACACGCAGTAGGTACCTACATTTGTAAGAAAACACATAAAAGTTAAATGCCATTTGAGATTTAAATTGCAAAAGTAATTTGTACAAATGTTTATTGATAGAATCAATAGAGGTTGATCAGTAAATGCTTCGTGAACATTACCGAGTCATTCGAATTCAAAAGCTCCTCTTATTTCGTACTTTGCCTGTCTCAAGGTAACATGAATTTTAATTTTGCGTAATTTACGTATATCTACATCCTTTAACCATTCTCCACGCGTTTCTTAATTACTTTAAAAATGTTTAATCAATTATTTCCTTAGATTATTTATCACGCTACCGAATTAGCGTCTCTTGTCCTCTTGGAGATTTGCAAAGTCATAGCGTAACTGAAAAATAACAATTATTAGAATAAAATACAATCGATATGTCTAGACATTAGGCCGGGTCACTCTTGTACGGTTTTTTTTTCCCGCATTTACTGCATTTACCTACTGATCAACCTCTATTAATTCTATCAATAAACATTTGTACAAATTACTTTTGCAATTTCTAATGTCCATTGTCTATTAATCGTGTGCATTTGTGTTCACATGATGCTCCCGAGGTCTATTGATCGCAGAACTACTAAGTATTAATATGTTCTTTGCTAGTGCCTATATCCTTTTCTCTGATTTTTAGTAAGAAATCTTATGATTTTTAACATAGAAATTAACTTTCTTGTACCGTACACTTAATGGACAACAGTCCAATTGACCACATAACGTAAAGTATCTTACGATGTTGCTTCAAAGTGCAATTCCACTTAAAAAGTGAAAATTAATTGGTTCAACCAAAAGGTTTTAGTAAGAAACTGGTCTGATTTTCAGTTCCTCAATAGATGTTTAAGCTTCGTAAGAAATTAACCCGATCTTAGTCCCGTATTTCTATTCTCGTAAACTTCCATCAGGTACTTAATAAAATACACTGTAGCTGTTAAATGATACCAAAGCTCCTTCGAGTGACCGAGGGGTCACAATATCATCGGCTCTTCAATAACAATTTGTCTCTTACACACCGGGGTGACTGATAACGATAACATGTTGAAAGTAGAACTCAATTGGAGGCATTACCACAGAATACATAATAGTACTAGCATTACTCGGTTGTATACCTATATTACCACTATCTATATTACCACCGCTGTAGGTATTTGGTCCAGCTATTTAAGGCGAAAACAGACTTTTCTGTTTTTTATTCTGAATTACAGAATGATTTAACTGGAATATGAAAACGTTCAATTAAATTTTAGTTTCGTGTTTACTTAGATAATATAACTTTATTGTGCAACATAAGACATGGAAATAAAACAAAACTACATATACCTAGTAAAGGCAAAGCCTAAAATGTAAGTTGTATAAAAGGGCGGCCTTTTCGATAAAACTTATTTCTTCCAGGCAACCTACGTATGAGGTAATAATGGGGTTCTGTCTTTAGAAAGATCACTAAATTAAACATATTTGAAAGTAACTAAGAGCCCAGTGCAGGCTTTTAAGTACTTAAAAATAGATCACTTAATTGTTCTGAACAACTTAGTTTTTAAAACGTGCAGTTTAAGTACCTAAGTACTAGTAACATTAGTTTTAATTAAAAATGTAAATAACAACCTCTAGCATTGTACGTCCTCAATCGTAAATTAGAAAAATAATAAAAACGTGAGTCTTCAATATCCAGCAGGTGTGGTAAATCACGCCTTTTCCTCTTCACGTCGTACTTTAGGTACAAGTTAGTAGATATTAAATTTAAAAAACATGTCATCTATTTAACATTTTTGACATGCGTTTAATTTCATAGCTAATTCAACGAAGGCTTTATGAAACACGCACTCGTTTGAAAGTTACGAGCAATAATCTTAGTTCTTGATTTTTGCATGATTATAACAAGTGTGCCTATGTAGGTATCTATTAGCCATGAAGGTTGTGTGTAGGCAGACAATTTCTAATCTCATGAGAAGATCTCACTTAATATGATTGTTGACATGCCATATTTGCATGACCACATTTGTAAATGTCGACTTTCCATAACATTATTTGTCATTTAGTACACACTTCATTTATATGACTGTATAGAGTATAGGTCAAGGAAAATGAATTGAGCATTCAATGGAATTTTACCTAAACCTACCTTTTTGGATCTTCGTATTATAACGACTACTGTTTATAATATAATAAATAACTCCAAAAGAAACATTATTCTACATTTTAAATTTAGAATTTAGTAGGAATGCGTTTCACAATCGATTTTATCATAAAATAAAACTAAACTACCTACTTATATGCCCTACCAATGTCAAATACAACAATAGGTTATTATAATTTTTAAGCGTTTTGTTTAAATAATGGAAATTATAATTGTGTAAACTTATATTGGTGGGCTAGCTATGAACGTTTATTTTATGCTAATGTTTATCATCGAAGGTTCTTCCAATTCCTGATTTATTGCTTTGTCGAGTTTATGACATCTGCTTAATGTCATATTTTGATTAGTTATTAAAATTAATTTTATTAACGTATAATGAAATTGATTAAGATATTTTTATGATTTGTGATGGAGAATAGAGACAAATTAAGCCTTAAAAAGTATAAGGTATTTAGATACCTTTAATCTTATTAATAGTATACAGGATGAACCATTTAAACGGGCCTTCAGGGGGATATCCTAAACTATAAGAGTTATCTAAAAATGCTGAAAGGAGTTGCGTCCCCGATTTTGACTAAATTGACATATTTAGATTTTTGAAAAATTCATTACCCTACCCTTGTCATTTTGCAAAAAAAATAAACACCCTATAGTATTATACCGATCGATAGTGTTGCTGATAAAGATCAAATCCTGGGAACAAACAGTATTGTAGATCGAGAGATATATATTTTTCTGTAAATGTCATCAGAAACAAAACAGCCAGTGTGGTAACTCTACCTTAAACTCAGTGCCGCTTTTGACGTTTTCATCGTTATCAGTGCTGCACCGGCTTTTTTACATTTAATCCGCGTAAAAGGAACATGGAATATATTTAAGACATCACTCTAGTAGGTACTAGTAACATAAATCTTAATAATAGATACCGTCACTTAAACATTTAAATGTGCCATTCCATATTGTCAGAATATAGCCACCCAAGTCCCAAGTCTATCAACTCAGTCGTGACAATCAAGTTAGGCTAATGTAATTTACACACAGTAAGCTTTATAGTAAGTCTGTCTTATTCGAATGTAACATTACTATTTGCAAAGGTATTGAGGTCAATAGTATTATATTTTTCGAGGCTTATTATGACAGACACGCCTAATTTATTAACATTATCTGCCTCCAGAGAGTGCGGTTCATAACTAAGTACGCAAGGGCACGCTATTTGTCTATGTTATTTCATTAGACCTGAAATTTCTGTAAAAAAATTAAACAAATTTCATACCTACCTAAGTTGTCTCATAATATTATATCTAAAAACTGAAGATCATACTAAAACCGTGTGTACCGATATTTCAATGAGCAAGTCTTATGTGTTTATGTTTTGTTAAATATGATAATTGAAAATTACTCTTAAAACACAAGCTTTCAGCGAAGCCAGCATTATTTGTTAGGGTTTACAACGAATTAGTGTCATAAATAATGTAAACAAATCATGGATAAATAAGCGAGTACAAGAGCAAAATCAAAATGAATGGAGCGTTTCCACGAATTATTTAGTAGAACACGCTACTTGACAAACGTTAAAAGCATTTGGTTAGATTAAAGTTTGCTGAAATCTTTTACAGTCTGTTTTAAAACAATAAAAAAGTGTGATTGTATTAAAAAGCCACGAGTATTTTTAAAATTAGAAAGATAGCCCATTCTATTTACCATGATCTCGATTGAATTTGCAAATAAATAAGAAAAACGTCATAACATGCCAGAATGTTTTATGAGCCTGTATAGTATTAGAAATTAATGTGGTTTGAATAGAAAAAAAAACCTTTTGGTATTTAGACTAAATAATTCCAGCAAATAGTTAAACTAATTCTTATTTATCCACATCCATTTTTCTGATTGTAAGTTAAACTTTTTCTTTACAATAGATATAAATAAATTTTAACATTTTGCAAGTTATGGATGTGTTTGATTGTTTTGTTACTTATAAGTAATTATCTAATTATATAGCTACCGTCTGTTAATGCAATGTTTTAGACGTTAGATAAGTATTTCATTTTATTTCGCCATTCCGGTTTTGTTTAACCTAAGTATACGTTAAGTTAATATCTACGTAATAAATTGCTAAGTAATTGTCAGAAAAAAAAAACATTATTCTATTTATTTGTGCTCGTAAAAATGGGTGAAAACATTACAGCAGCAACAAGGACGCGTAATATGACATGGTGCCTAATGGATGTGTGTTGTTTTAGCCTCTGAATGAAATGACACACAATTTCACGCAAAGCGGAAAGTAGCATTGTATTTGAACTAAAATAACAGAGGCCTTGAGCTATTATTGCACGTTAATGTGTGCTGGAATATAAACTTTTACATAATCCGCAAAATTGTGTATAAACATCGGCTTATTAAATTTTATTGGACAGTATATTGTCAACAATAGACGCTCGTCTCGACGAAAATACGGTGATTGTTCCAAGAAAATTCTACGGGTTCCAATAAAGAAGTTTTATTTCGATTTGTAAATACATTTTGAAAGGCAGAACTTGGCTTATTATCGCACTGTTAGTATTCGTCACCTGTCGCTACTGTGTTCCTCAGATAATAAGTTGGCCCAAAGCCATATTGACCTTTAATATTATTGTATCAAGAAATATACCTACTTGCAAATTTCCTTTTTGTAAAAGCTAAGTTTTACATTAGGAGTAAGTAGGCACGCATATAGTTAGATATTGTACTAGACATCTATTCATAATGTAGTTAGCTAAGTATACCATAAATTTTATGAGTAAGTAGGTACCTACATATTGGCGTGGAAAAGCCATTAAAAAAAGAAAGTTACGTAAATAAAGTAATAGAAAGCAATCGATCGGTTATTAACAAGTCAATAATCGTAAACCATCAGGTAGGTGGTCCAGTTTCTGGCGCTGCTCCAATTAGCGAAGGTGCGAATGAAGAAACCTCGGGTTGGTTTACAAAGCACCGACAGACTTTGCTCTAGACAGATAGATTTAATCATTCCGTAATTTCTGTTAGAGAAATGATAAATGTACCATGTCTAGTAAAGCGAAGACACGGGAATTTGAACTGTCCTACTTCTCTTGACGTTAACGACTAACATGCAACACTTTTTATATTAGGCGGACATTATGTAACTATAGTTAGTCCTGAAAATATTGTTTAATTGACCGCGAGACCCGTAAAGCGAGTGAAGTCTCTGATTCAAGTCTGGCAACATTTGCTTTCGGCCGTCAGTATGTTGCTTCTACTCTACAGGTCGTATTTCTTAACAGATCTTCACGAAACTTGGTATATGGGTACTTCATAATTATAGATTTTTTTCGTTGTGGGGGATTTTTGATTGGAGTATTTCGGTTTATCGATCACTAAGGGGGCTAAGTGCTTGCGAAGACTACTGTTCGCATAATTACCTACTAAATATTGTTTGGTCAATAAGTGAAGCACTATTTCCAGTGAATAATAAATAACGCAAGAATAGAAAATGATGTTACACTTTGGCAACCAAGGAAAGTCGTTTTCATTTTATGAACGTCCAAAGGACAGAAGTGCAATAAAGCTATTGACATGTTACGATTTTTGAATTCATTGCCCTTGTTTAATGTCAAACATATGTGTTTAAAGCTTAAATGAAAACAATAATAGTAGATACGGTATATTCTAACTTTGCGTATTCGAAAAATAAGCTAGAAACACCTACATGCATTTTCTTAAAATTATTGTATTTAAAAACATTAATTGTCTTTAGGATTGATCCAGGCATTTATAAAATGAGCAAAAAGGCATTCTGAATTCTGATGGATTTCAAAAAGATTATCGCAGTGTGACAGCACGTGCTCACGCGGCAACGGTTCGATATACAACTGAGGCTAGTGCGTCAGCTAGACGCAGTTTTATCGTCTCATTTTCCGAGACTAGGTAACGTATCTGCAGTTTTTTGTTTTCATCTAAGGGTTGAAGCACAGATTTTGACGTTGGAATATACAGAGAACAAAATACGAAATATTCCTAAAGGTTCAGACAAAATAAATTAAATAAGATCATATTTTAACAGAAATAAAACAAATTGGTTTGCAAATATTATCGTCTATTATAAAATGGTAGTTGTAAAACGAAGACGTATGACAGATGCTTCCTATGTCCTGTTCAGTAATTGGAAATTTGCCAACAAGGAAATGGGTCAATGTTTTTGAAAATCTGTTTTTAGAAATAATACGCAATAAAACGTAGTCAAGTACCTTCATCAAAATAAAAACTATAGGTAGGTATCTACTTACTTAATCATCGATTTGCGGATCTATTATATTTTCCGAAACTTAACTGAAAGGAAATATCTCGGAAAGCAGGAGATATGCAATTAAAACTTTATCACTAGGCATAAAAGAAAGTGCTATGTAAAGCACTTATTCATTCATTCATAATCTAGATTTTGCAATGCTGATATGAAATTAAATACATTTCTTGGTTTTTATCGCGTTGCTTTGCAATGAGTATGAAAAATTATTTATACATGTCTACCGATGATCAGGAGATACTGAACAATCCTCAAAACGTCTCGTCTTGTTAATTTCATTTCATTAATAATTTAAACAACATTTTTTTTTTATATTTATTAATTTAACTTTGAGGTGTTAATTGTATTTTTTATAATCTAAAAAGAAATGGTATGTTTTCGTTCAGAAACATTAGGCATAGAAGTCGGGCGCCGTGCCAAGCATGAAAATTACAAATACATTGTAAAATATCGTCCGTAACGCCGACGTTTTTATTTATTTCTTTATTGATCGTTGGTATTTTCGTATTTAACTTCTAACGCGAAATATATTGATATATTCTTTTTTTATAACGAGTTTAATTAATTTATTATTTAGGTCACATGTTTCACATTTTTAACATGCTCAATTATAATCCACATAGTTAATTACATACTTTGTTTTAATTATAGATAGGTATATTGTATATAACTAAGTAGATAGGTACCTATATCATTTTTTGCAACACTACTTGCATATATTATGCAAATAAACTGTTTCAAGTAGGTAAACAATGTTTCTAAAAATCTTCAATTTTACGAAAAATTAAACCAAAAGTTTTACACAATCTTTTTAAGAATAAAACGTATAAAAAGCTAATTCTCAAAGCTCGTTTTCAGCAGAATTAAAAATAAGTTTATTTACAAGAGTCAATCATCAAAGGTTTATGCTCTGCAAAGATCACGTTGACAAGTTGTTATCGTCATCAAATCGAGCACTTGATGAAAGAACAGTGCAGCTGTGAATGTTTACATTATTAAACCGTAGATTCATATTAGTAACAGCTATAGGAACTACCTATCGCGATTACTATACCTCATGATTAGAAAGAAATTGAAAGGTAGAGTTACAGTTTATTAGAACTATAGAAGCCGACGCAGGGGGAGGTAGGTAGTAGTATGAAGTCAATCTGATAAGAAACGTTTTCGAAATTCTCAGGGGATCGGGATTTACGTAGGTTCCTGGCTGGTACTTATTATTATTTATTTCTCAACGGCCGAAGTTTTGAGGTCTTTCCAGGTCTCCTGTTCACGGGTGACTAGTAATTTATTTAAGGATTCTGTAGGCAATAATAAGGGACCCTAGGCTATGCGCGGAATCATGAGTCGTGAAATAGACTCGGTGTCGTAGCGTCACAAGTTCTTCTGTGACTAGCGGCATATCTGTGTTGATGTCAAAGGAATCGGCGACGCTATGGCGACGCGACTTATCTATGGACGTATAGCCTATGCAATGCCTATGTCCCTTGTTGCGAATGAACGGATATGGCGAAACTATGCCTAAAAGTTTCGCCATGTAGGTATGTCCACCTAAGCTGCAACTTAGTACATTTTCGTTACATATATTTGTTACGTCGACGTTAGACGTTACATAGGTACCTACCGACTTAGTTTACTTACTTACTTAACAGTCTACCTACTTTTTTCTCCATACAAACTTTACAAACATAGTCGACTATTTCCTCCTAATAATGTTAGAAAAAATATGTTTATGCCATAAGTCCTATATCAGCCATGACCATGGCCTTACGTTTTGATTTTTTTCTATTCTTATTAGAAAATGATGAAAACCAAAACGTAGGGGCATGGTCAAAACCTATATGTTTTATGGCATAAACATATATATTTGCTCTAATGTCTTTATCCAGGGAGGAAACAGTCGGCTACGTTTGTATGAAGAAAGAGTAGGTAGACTGTCCTCTTAAGTTACGTTTTTAAATTATGGTAAGCTGCATTATAAAAATGCGCAACATCAACGACTTTGTTTATGTTTCCTCGTAATCCATTATACACTTGACTGTACTGAAAACGATTTTTTGTTATTACAAGTCATCAATTTGCAATTAGCAAAGCGATTACGGATAGAGTGACATGTAATGTACCTACTTTTCTATTTTATATGTAGTTGGTAAATCAAGTGTTATTTATGAGATTGAGATTGTATAATATCTTCTGATATGAAATCTACCTTAGCTATCATTATGAATGGCATAGCAAGAAGATAAATAAAACAAAATAGCAATATTTAATTTTAAATTAGTATGGACCTACTCTGTTTTTTTTATCTGCTTTATAGTTAAACGTACGAGTAAATTTAAATTATCGAATTTCAATTAGCAATTTACAATTAATTTTTATTACAATAAACACAAACAAATGACAAAATAAATTAAACAATGTCAATTAATTATTAGCAATATAACGTAAAAAAACAAAGTAGGTAAGTACCTACTAAGTTTAGTAAAAGTGGTTCGAATTATAATTAAAAGAATCCACCCAAACCTTAAACGCGAACTACTTAAATCATTTAAATTTTAGCATTCCATTCTCCATATAGCATACTAGCAGATTCCCGCGGTTTCACCCGCGTAAGTCCCGATCCCGTGGGAATATCGGGATCAAAAGTACCCTATGTTACTCAGAGTGAATGTAGCTTTCTAATGGTGAAAGAATTTTTGAAATCGGTCCAGTAGTTTCGGAGATTACCCCCAACATACATACATACATACATACATACATGTTACCAACGTTACCTCTTTAAAATATTAGTATAAATTAGCTGTGTCCCGCAGTTTTATCCGTTAAAACTTGATGCTGCAGAAATTCTCAAATATCGGTTTCTAGCAATGAATTTAACTAAGCGAGGACAGGCGATTTTATATGTATCTGTAGATCAAAGAGCATTTTACTGAATTACATAAAGTTGATAAATCATACTTTATCTATGTATAATGAAAGTTACTAAAATCTACGTGCTTAATCAATCTAGTCAGCCTCGCCTTCAATAAGTTGTTTTGAAACAATTGAAAAATATTCAGGTTGTTTGTTTTCATTTGTTCTATTATCTATTGAGTCCCTTTGTTTTATCCGTTTGTCTATCTCATTGTCGACCGAAAACATTCCAACTGTATATTTTAGACGTTAGTTCTTAGAATTGCTTGCTTTATTTTGGCAAGGTATGCACTTTAGGAAATCTTGCTCGTGAGATGACTTTGACAGTTGCACTCAATCTTTATTATTACGTTTAAGATTATAATTAAATGGTAGATAGGTTGTTTGAATATACATATGTTTTATTGAATTAGAAATTAGTTTGATAAAATTTAACTTTAAAATAGATCGGGACATCAAGACTTATAGTTGAATACCTACACGATACAAGAAACTTTATGACCGGAAAATACGCATAGAAAATCTATTTCAGACAGAAAATTAATTTTATTTAAACGAAAAATTAACATTACAAATTATCTAAGATATTGCTAATTTATAAGCTAAGTACAATATATTTTACAATAATTAGTAAATTCAGTAAATTTACTTACTCGCTACAGAAAAGTCATATTTGATTCAAAATGAGTTTATTTCATGTTTAAACCTGAGCCAAATTCTTTACGAAATATTATCTGACCTCGTTTTACTGTTTGAAAAACTATAAAGTAGTCGTTAATTATTAATTCGCATCATGTTAGTGAAATGCAACACTGCCTTCTAGAATCCGCCAATCGGACAGCTGCCTTGGTAAACCACGCCTACAAAACATGCAGTAGTACAACTTAAATCGCTATGTATACAGACTATATAATTTTACTATAGATTATATAGAGACAAACAATGTTATAATAAGTCAAGATAAACCAGCTCTATCATCTAGTCAACGATGTTTAATTTGATGTAAAATAATTAACCTACGTAGCTGACTTTGTAGGCTCATGCTTGATATTAAAAGCTCTAGATCACAGTTTGATTTTGAAAAAGCTCGCGAAATCTTAATTTTTATAACGATTGGACTCGCACTACAAGAACTGCACAGTACACATCCAACACGAGACAGGATAGAGTTCAAAAAGTGGAGGGAGAGTTTTGCCCAGCAGATAGATAGATAAAAACTCTATTGCACCAAAGTGGATGATCAGCAGCAGCAGCCGAAGCAGCAGTCTTGCAGTAGGGTAGAGTAGGTATATAACAGCACATGAATTCAATAAGGTTACAGAAATTTCAAAAACATTACAGTTAAGTGCAACATGAAAAGAAATTGAATACCTCACGAATATAACGTAAATTTATCGCAATGAGGAGAATGTTTTCTTTTAAAAACTGGCCTCAAAATAACATTAAAATTGGAACGTGTTAGCCCCGACCGATACCAAAATTAGGTTGAACAAACACCTCAATTTCGAAATTCATAAAGTGCTTCATTAGCATCCACAGTACTTATTATATTTTTCCCAAGAGAAACAAACATTAATAAAATAAACTTCCCATTAATCAATATCAAACAAGGTGATCTGTTCAACCTTGAAACTGGGTCGTGTCGAGATGAAATGAATCGTAAAGTAATCATTGGTTTATACATAGCATTATAAATAATTTGATGTTTCCTTCATACTATTAATATTACGCATATTTATCGACATTAACTAAATACTAACAGAAACGGATATACTGTTTCGTATCGTCAATAAACTGGAGGTTTACTCTGGGTTACTGGGTACCTATCGGAAAATTTAAATCTATAAAAAGCTTTGTACTGAAATAGTAAAGAGCTGAAATTTGGAGAGTGTGTTCTTTATATGATGGAGGCATCCGATGAGATATGGTTTTTGAAAATTCCTACGGAAAGAGACTTATGCGGGTAAGTTCGCAGGACACAGCTAGAATGTAATAGGATCACCTACGTACCCCTGAATAAATTGAATATGAAAATTTGAATATATGCATTAGTCGCCTATAATGGATTTTCCGAAATTTATTTACCAATAGCAATCAAAAGTACTTATAGGTACAAACGCAGTTTAGTTTTCAGCGAAAATGTCACGAAACTTAATACAAAAATTTCATTTAAATTTTCGTAGCAAGGAACACGGCGTCGTCGTAGCAATATAATGTTGTCTTTTCTTTTTTCAACGAAACGTTTTGCAATATTTATGAAAACAAATACAATATTAATCACATTTTTGAATAGTGAATTATGTATGAGTCACATTTAGTTACATAAGTATTATGTACACAAATACGTATTGTAGTCGCTACGCGTAGCTCGTAGGCTTATGTTGTAGCAACTTTTTATAACATCTTCAAATATCTAAATCATATTTTTATATTTACCCGGGTCTTACTTTTTAATTATCTTGACCATTGTAACCAAGACCATTGTAACATGGTCGAAACGTGTCGTGAAAATCACGTGATTAAGACTCGGGAAAATATAAAATTATGATTTACAAATTTGTCTGTCGGGCCGCAAGTAGATAGAACTAAGTAAGTAAGTAGATGAGGAATAAAGAAGAAAGGTTGGAAACTTATTTCAGCAACGTATAGCTACATAGTAAATCACAATAGCTAAGATGTAATGTGGCCACGGTAAAACCTTCATTTGTAATGAAAACTTGATTTAAAGTAGCTACCTATCTATAATAATTAATAACTACGAGTAGGTATAGACAGTTTGACAGATTACCACCGGACCTTGTGCTAGCAAAGCCACAGATAAACCCGCGTAAAATAATATACCTACATTTTTTTATAAAATGTATTTTTCAAGACAAGGCCTTACCCTACATTTACATCGCAAGAACGTTGACGTTGACGCTAATCCTTACTGTGGGCACAGTGTTTCAACGGAATATGATATTATCAATGGATTTTATGAACTTATAGTATCGACAGCTATACCTACAGTAAAATGTAAACAAAGTTATGAAAATAAATTACAACTTTGAAAATTATGTTCTTCGGAAGGTGGTTAGTATTAGATTTTTTATATATAAGTTGGTGGGTTTTAAACTTCACAGTAAATAGTTTATTACAAAATAAGTTATAAGATGTACAATGCACAGGAGTATAGGTAGTACAGAAAAATTGAACTTTGTAGCCAAAATAAGTTTATGAAACGCAACATTGTTCGTGTTCGTGTTCGACAATGTTGTTTTCTGTTGCAGTTATAAACTTATTCTGTTAATAGTGAACCTTCTTTTGTCTAGGTATACGATAATACAATAGTTTGTTATTGAGTAAAACGTATTAATTACATAATTTACTGATTCTTTGTTAGCCTTATATGCGAGTTGGGTACTGTTAGGTGCTGTAAATCAGTTTTAATGCATAATTCATTATGGTATCATATTACTAAATTCACAGTAATTGTCAAGGCAGTTGTTGAGTTGGGTCGAGAGCTACTAGTACTTATAAATAAACGGAGAGCGGACGGATGTATAATAATATGTAGATATACATTGTCATTTTTTCAGACCAAATATCGGCATTTGTCATGTAGCCTAGGTCTAAAAGCATGAATGGCTACGGTATCCGTGTAAAAGGGGTTTTTCAGAGGGAAACTTCGGCCGGGATTTGTTACCACCCACCGGCCTAAGTCGTAGCGCCAAGCGGACTTGTCCATGTCCCGATAAGTAGAGCGGTGCAGAGCAAGCAACAGAACTGTTAATCCGTTATACTTATAAACTGTTTATGGTGCCGTCGACATTATTAGTTGCAGTAGGCTTGCAGGGTGGGTGGCATAGGGTGGATCCCTATGCCACCCACCCTGGTCAGCCATGCCCAGAGGAAAGAACGGTTTAATATTACTAAGCCGTTGGTTTCCTCACGATGTTTTCCTTCCCCGTAAGAGTGATGTTAAAAAATGCAATGTAATTTTCATTAACATTACTTATTTTGTCTACGTCTTTGCGGCGGTAGATATGCAAAGCCAGCTGCAACGGTAGTGCATGCAAAACCAACAAATTCACAGTAAAACAGTCTTGATTAAAAAACTTAAAAGAAAGAAACACGTGAATAAAGAAACCAAGGGGTAGGTAAAGCTGCGGCTAGATAGATGCACAGTCACAGTAATAAATAATGATGCAACAGCTTAGATCACCCACGTGTCTTAGAATAACTTAATTATTTAAGTGTACTATTAATATTTTATGTTTATTTTTGCCGAGACTATATGATTATTACTTAGAAAATAGAAACGTCTGCGCCCACGCGTCAAGGTTTAAAACGGCCTTACTTATATTCACATTTAAAATAAACGAGTGCACGCCTACGGGTAATAACAACCTAAAAGGTGGTATTATAAGTACAGTATTCGTACGTATAAAGGCTAAAGGTTTTCCTGGGCGTTTTCCGTAGGTACGTAGCTTCAAAATCATCATAGTTATCTCGCAAACTTTATCGTCATTGTAAGAGCGAAGTTATAGCGCATATCTTTTTTTAAAGAAAACACTTCTTAGCGCAGTTGACCGAGATTCTATAGAGTATAAATTCCTTTAGTATAAAACTCTTGTTATGTCATGAAAATAATTAAGACCATCACTACGTATTATAATTAAACATTGCCTACAGAATTCTTCAGGTTTCAGCTACAACAGTCTCTGTGGTAGATTCAAAAATTCAATCACCATGTTTGTACGACAAAATCCATTAGGCAAAAAGCTAGACGACCTCCTTATCGCGATTTGCGATAAATAAACCATCAAGAACCGTAATAGTCTAGCATATAACTACAAGTAGATCGTCCCAGTCGCAGACACGTAAACGCGCCATCACGTAACAGATTAAGTTGCTTTCAGGGGCGTTATATGCGTAACTTAATACTCTTCCATAGTGGCCTATAAATAGTTATGGGCACCATGCAGTGCCTTCGTGTATCGTGATCGTAAAAGCCTTAATCAAACTGTTGCAATTACTGTGTCTTCTACAAGGCTATGTAGGTTAACTAGTCTGTAATTAGATTTAACTTTGAAGATATTGAGATGGTACGGAAGTATTTAAGTTCTTAAGGGCTTAAAATTGGTATCTGATGATAGTAATAAAAATAACGAAAGAAAGAAGAGGATGCAAAATTCCCGATTGGCGATTCCAGTAACTTATTCGGTTTTAGTTGTAACAGATTATACAGTATTGTATCAAATACCCAATGTAGTTCGAGCTAGGGTATAAGAACTTACTTTGAACATTGCAATCAGTCGAATGTTAATAGCATATTATGGGTAACTTGAGTAAGATTCGTCTTCTACATCTAATACGACAATAAAATAAGTAGATTCGTTTGATATTTTTACCCGACTACAGATTGTGGGAGGGTTAGGTATATCTAAAGTAAGTCGGTAATATAACTTAAGTATGTACACTTAAACAGTGTTAAAAAAGGAAAAGAAAACAATGACCTTTTCTCTCCAAGCGCCATTTAAACTGTAAAGTCTAAACAATCGTATGGTAATTTGTGAACAAACGAGCTCTTGTTTGGAGAAGGCAATTGATTTGGCGTCAAACTCAATGTTGTTGTTCAATTTGATGTAAGAATTCAGTTTGTGAACAATAATTTATGACCGCTTGAATTTCAGAGCCGTTCTTAATAAATTAAATGTTTTTTGTATTAGTCATGTAGGTAAATTTACTAATTTGTGATTTGAATATCCAATAACTAATTTGTGATTTAAATTTTAACCTTCATACTCAACTCCACAAAGAAGACACCTTTCTTCCACTAGGACCAGTAATTAGACTATGAGTCGATATAAGTACCTATATCAGTCAGGACTTATTTTTTACCTACTTGATATTTAGGTAGGTACAATTTTATCTTTAGAATAAAAGAAACAACGTAAGTTGCAATAAAAACTAAAGTATTTATCAGTAAGTAGGTGACACTCGAATGACATTGAAGCACCAGGCACGTTTTAGTGTGGGCAGCATAGATTAGGATATAAACGAGATATAGGTCACTGTGTAGTGCCTAAACGTGAACTAAAGAATGTGCCAAAGATTAAACTTATGTTCCTTCATTCTTAAGATGATTCGACCAAACTATAAATGAATAATAATTGTCCCCATAAATCGTCATTTTACAATTTTTCTCTAACAAAAGACGATTTATGCGCAGAATTGCTATTCGCTGCTTATTCCAGTTTGGTCGAATCGAGCCTGTCTAAAATAAATCTAGGCATAATTAAAGACGTTTTATATTATAACTTTACATATTATTTACTTATGATTCGTAATAAATGCTATTTTAATATAAAAACCACAATCTTGTGGTTGTCTTATTTGTTTTGTATTAGAATAAAACGTATGTGGGTTAATTTAATAAAAAATCAGTTCAATACCTATATATAATAGGTAGGTACGTGTCGAAACGGCCCGATCAACGCAAACAGCGTAAACATAGAAGTCAAATAATCCATAAATCATACAGCTTAAACCAATATTTGCATTAACGTTTTTAAAATATCATCAATAACATTCAAATCTCTATTCTTAAGCTTTTTATTTTTCAATTTAGCATCGTAATATTTTATTTTGGGTCTGTATTAAATTGTATTTTGCTCAAGGGACAGAAAACCGGTTTCACGCCTACGAAATTCTCGAAAGAATTCTTGAATTCTGTAAAATGTGGTACTTAACGTTTTTTTGCAAAAGGAAAAGTATGCAATTATGTATATTACAAAATGTTTAGGTAGGTAGGTAAGATTAATAATTTGGATTCGGAGAGAACAATGACGCTAAAAGTCAAGACTCGTGAAACTAGCGTGATGCTAAATTTTGACAGAAGATGTTAACTTTAAATTACGCAGGTACTTACAAATTCATGAATTAAAGTTAGGTACCAATAAAAATACATCGTATACAAATCGAGAATGTAATTATTTATCTAAGGAAGACGGAAAATTTAATTCCGGGTGAAGAAATTCGATATTTAACAACAAATATTATTTTTGTGCGATGACCTCAGCTTTTTGGCAAATTGATGATATTAAGAAAACCAGTTTACGTTCCACTGATTTAGATTTAATAAATATTAAGTGTATTATGCTACCATCGCGCGCGACCCATATGACCTGTCCTGTGGGTCAAAATACTAATAAAACTGTTTCAAACTTTCTTTCTTAGTCATAGTAGAGAACGAAATTAGAAAATTTTAGATAAGAACACCTCATAACTTGTATTTAATTGCTTATTTTTTTCGTATTTTCATATTAAATCTGAATTTACAATAACTTAACACAAAACTGACAATTTACAGTGCATAATAAAGTAATGTTCAGTATTTATGAATCCTGCGCAAGCTCACATTCTATATGTAGAGGTATGTAGCCCAAAAAGTAAATCCCGTTAACATTATGAATGGCTATCTCCATTTTCGCACTCATATTATATTGTATTTTTCAAAAGTTGAGAAAAATATTGTGATGCACGCACCTACCTACCCAAAAGTGGAATTTTTATCGAACGTTGGGTGTGAGAACCTGACTTCCTGGGTCATTATTTAGCATATAAATTTAGCAATAGCACAGATACAGCAAGTGTTATATTCTTTTAACAATGCTTATTTTAAACTCAAGACAACTTTATTACAAGCAACTAGCAACGCCCGCGGTTTCACGTTAGATAAGGTGTCAGATAATACAGCTATCGACATACCAAGTTTTATTGCAATCGGTTCAGCGGTTTTCACTATACACACTCACCTTTATAATATTAAGTAGGTAGAATTGACATTTTTATTTTTAATGCGCTTGTAATTTTATTATATACCTACCTACATTTACATTAACAGTTTTTCAAGTGTTCCAAGAAGGAGCAACAAATATATCCACATTATTTGTTACTCTTCAACCCTAATTACTAAACCGATACCTAGCTATGAAATTCAGCATCTACCTATGTAGATAGCTTGGATGTTTTATTAACACATCCAACCAAGGTATTTTTTCCCGAAAAATTGCAATGGGATCAGGAATATCGGAATAAAATTATATTATAAATTTTAAACTACACTGTGCTGATAGCAGGTTAGGTCAAGTTAGAGCCTGTGGATCGACTTAAAAACTTTTAACACTAAGTGAGCCACATAAGGCACGTATCGCAGTGTTTCAACCTTGCCAAGAAAAACATTTTCATGAGTTTAACAGAATAATAATACATAATTATATATCTGCCTACATAATATTCTACATATATGCCCATATGCATAGAAAATCGTAATTAACCAAGCTTTGTGAGTGTCCAGGTATAATAGTTTTATAGGTTTCCTGTCGTAAAATGAACGAGGTCGTCTGACAAAGTGCATTCGTGATCGATTGTTGCAGTTTCGCTTTTAACAAAACGTGTTTACCAATAGATGAGTTTGAAAGGAAGGCCCCTATAATCGTGCAGTATTTAAGGACTTAGAAAACCCATTGGGGTTGTAGATATAGGTCCTTAAACGTGCGTACTGCGTATATTGCTGCTTACGTGCGTGCTTAATAACGTGACAGGGATGGCCCTAGCGAATTTCAGATGTGGCCGTAGCGAATTTCAGTAGGACGTTAGATGTGATTATTTCACAAAATTTTAGAGCGTAAAATCAAACAATTGACTGACAACTGCTTTTTATTAATAAAATTTGGAGTGAATATTTTTTTTTCTATTAAAAAAAATGAGTTATTGTTTAAGTATTATTTCTTAAAGTGTTTACCACACTTAGGTAAACTGCTTTTGAAAAAATGTATTCAAATATTTTTGCACCCGGTGGGAATCGAACCCGCGACTACTGGTAATCCGAGCCGGGATTAATGAATTTTTGAATGCATTTTTTCCTAAACTATTGTTTCAAATAACTTTTATAGACAAGATATCCAAGAAAATCAGTTCTGGGGTACGGAAGAGGCATAATTCATAAGAAATATAATGCATTTATCTCTATCCCTTAACTCTATCGTCAGTAGGGCATGCAATATCGGAAGGTTTTCAATCTCGAGATGATATCGATATTAAGAGCTCAATCCCGGGATCCTGGGATTGATACTGGGGTTTTAGATATCGTTAAAAAGGCGAATTTAATACAATAAAAATATGTAAAATCTAAAATATTTAATATATTTAAGACTCTAGTGGTTTCATTACGTAAATAAGTTACCCCAAGGACCGTCCACCCCATCATTTTGGAAATATGGCGGGCAATTAGCCTAAACCCGAAAGTATCTAAACTTTCGCGCCAAATTCTAGGCGCACCACTAAAATGATGTTAGCAGTAAAATTTAGCATGCGAGCTTGTATAAAAAATACTTGTCTTAAAAATTGCAATGAATCACGTTACTTTTATTGTTTTAAACATTTTACCAATTCCCTACGCTTCTAAATCTAAATCTCAGGGGTAGACTAATTTGGGTTTAATTTTAATAGTTCTATTCAATCGTTCCATGAGGCAAAATATAGCTAAAACCCTTAATATGAACCCAAATAGTAAATTGGTCAAATCTCGATATCGGATCACTCAATCCCGGGATTATAATATCGAACTTTTGCGTCCGAGATCCCGGTATTACGATATCCCGGGATCCCGGGATTCATGCCCTAATCGTCAGTCAATAAAGAAAAGACACAATCACAATTCTATGACAGAAACATTATTTTCCCAGACAACACCGATAATCCAATCATCATAAATATGTAATGATTTATATTATTGATTATAAATATGGATTCGTTGTAAGTTAATTTAATAAGAAAACTTACATCATGGTTTAGATTAATTATTGACTGGCTGCGCTCCTCAGTTCCACCTGCGTAGTTTAGAAGTTTAGTTCATTTTAAGTACTTTAGTAACTACTAGTAGGGTATTTTACATGACTTGCTCAATGGTCATTCATTTTATACGCAGTTCATTCAGTCAAGGCAAAAGAGAACTAACAAAAATAATAGGTCTTTGAGGTGACCTAGTCTACCTATTCTTTTCTCTATTTTACAAACGTACTCGACTGTTTCCACCCTACGTTTTGATATTGTTTTTATAGTAATTTTTATTTCTAATTAGAAAATTTAGAAAAAATACAACGTAGGGGTCATCATGGTCATGATCATGCATGCCACATATAGGTTTTATGGCATAAACATATTTCTTCTAATAATTTATCCAGGGAGAAAACGGTCGACTACGTTCGTATGGAGAAAGAGTAGGTAGATTTTCCTCCTAAAGTAACAGGTAGGTAATGTAATATAATATTGTCACAATACTGAAGGTATCTTCATATCTAAGTCACACTAGTGATATTTTCAAGGATTTTTCTGATTAACTATTGAAATGACTTTCATACGCGCGGGCGTACCACAATCTTTTTGAATTGCTAATTTTATTTACTGTCTACAATTTAGCCGGTCTCAAAAACCATAGCCAAACTTCCTTTGTTCCTTACACGAACATCATATATCTAACTAAACATAAGTTGGTAGGTACCACGCTGTAGTAGGTAGATATAATACAACATAGGACCTACCTATATTGTATTTGTATAAGTAGGTATGTAGGTCCTTATGTAGTGTGCAGAAGAGGCGCCCAGTTTGCATTGTGTAGATTACATTTACGAAGACAGAAATGACATTGCTGGAAAGGAATACCTAAATTCAGTTTTAACAACAATATTTTTAGCAGGAATAAATACTTATATAAAGTAAAATGATATGATAAAACCGTGTACCCACTAGGGGACGCGCGACGTCGCCAGACATGATTCGAATATTGATTAACATGTCTGGCGACGTTAGACGATGTCGCCCGATGTCTCCTGGGACACGTATCGCTCGATATTTAATAATAATAATAATAAGCCCGCAGGGCACCTTGAGGCGAGGTGTCGGGGAGTAGCGACCCCGCGGCTACCCGAGTGCTCCAGGGGGAAACCACCGTTCCTCACCTCCGGCTTGCCTTAGTTGGCTGGTCGGAGTGAACACTGACGAGGAAGCGGTCCCCCGCCTCTGGCTTGCCTTCACCGGCCGGTCGGAGTGGAGTCGCGAGAGTAGAGCTCCCACTCTGCTCGTAGGATGGATGCCAATCGTAAGTGGTGAGTGGGCCAGGTAGGCTGGACCCTCAGGGAGCCCGTGACCTGAGTATAAAATCCAGGGAGGCCTCTCCATCCTTCAGCCACTCACGCCCCTGTTGCCCCCTGGCTGTAATTTGCTCGGCTTCATTTAGGGTGGCCCAGTTTGTGAGTTGGCGAGTCTCCGTCAGCCATTTTTACTTGTTTGTTGAACAATGTTACGGCAGGCGCCATAGTCCCCATAGTTCCCCCCAGTACCCAATCCACTACCAAGCCATTGCCATAGCCCAAGTAGTTTTCATCCGTAGTTTACATAATAGTTCTATCCAAACCGGTGGTTGTCCTTGGTTGCATTTTATAGTGTGGACAGGGATAATCGCCGGTTTGGTGTCCATTTCATACTTTGCGATTAAAATTGTAACTAAAACGGTAGCCTCTACGTGTTTGCTTCGGCCCCACGCACGCCTTCCAAAGGTCCGGGGCTCCATAGCCCCGTGAAACGGAAACGTTACGAACAATAATAATAATAATGAGTGAATAATAATAATAGTCTTTTATTTCAGGATAAGTCCCATAGGTATCTTAGTCTAATTAAATAACTAACAATAATGGTAGTAATAGTACAACAATACAGACATAAAATTGTGAATTATCATTAAGGAATCATTAAACCTATCTATCATTCGCATCCCGGTGGAGTTGTATCCAGTGTTGGTAAAACATGTTACCGTAGTCCTGTGCCACTGCTGTCAAAATACTATTTCTACTGATCAGTAGTCTGTCCCACGCAGAAGCCGCTCGAGATCTCAAGATAGCGTAATAATCTGGGACTCTGGCTTCAGCAAACATGGCCTTAGCGCTACAATACCTGGGGTGTTTCATAATTATACGAAAAGCATCGTTATACTGAACCCTAAGTTTACTGAACCCTAAGTAATATTTGTTCCCTAGTGGGTACGACACTCAATCCATAATGCAAGCAAAACAACACGATAATTCAACATTTTGTTTCTAAATTGCAAATAATTAAAAATCATAAATGTAGTCCCAATTAACCTAGTACGGCGAAGGCGCGTTCATTCATGTTAAGGTACTAAATAAGAAACATTAAAGAACAAGTTGCCGCACATATTACGTAAATGTAAAAATATCAACAAGTTATACATTCATTCAAGGTTTAACCTGAATTTGTACTTGATACACGATCTGTGAATATCGTTAATTTCTGTACTTTATGAGATTTTGATCTATAACTGAAGTGATATCTACCAACATCAATACCATTAATTTACAAGTAGTTCTGCGAATTGTAGACCTCGAGAGCACTTTATTGGAAGGACCTATTATTTAACCACCTTTCAAAAAAGCAGAAGACTTTCAAGTAAAATGCTGGTAATGAAAAGGTGGTTCCAGGAGTGCGTTATCAATGTAGTACCTTGTAGATAAAGGGCCTATTTAATAGGGAGAAGTCGAAAACTGAGCGATTTACCGTATTTAGATCTAGAAGAGCTTTTCTAGTCAAAATTCCGAAATCGGTACCTAATAGGTAGGTATGAAAGCGTATAACTAAATAGCAAATCGTCTACGTACCTACCGTTTAAATTTAGATTTCTGTGTAGGCGGTATATAGACTTTAGTGGGACAAATTAAAGTACCAACCTATAAATGGTTGACCTCAACTCGAGTCCAACTGGCACATAATACTCTTCAATAACTTGTCCAAGCAGTGTGCGTTTACAAAAACTTATCTACTTATCTGCAATATGGTAGCAGTCTGAAGATGGTTTTTTAAGGCGTTAAGGCGTGGTGTTTCTTTCTTGGTTAGACCAACTGCTACAATGACGTGGATTTTTATCGAGAAAAAGAATTTTGGGAAATCTTTTTCGATTTCAAACCTACCCGGTCTGAGGTTATTTAATCTATGGTAGGTATAGGGAGTCGCAGATGTATGTGTGCGTGTTAATTCGGATGGAACACACCCACCGACCGCCGAGACGCGCCGAAATTACGAACGATAGTTTTTGTCCGCTGTTAAGTGTCAAGGACGGACGATTTCGGTGTTGCTATACGCGTTATAAGCAGAAGAAATTGAATTCTACCTTTATTTTTTGTATTGTTTTCAAAATAAAGTAATTAAGTTTAATAACCAATGTAGGTGTAGACCGTTGGTAGAATTTAGTAGATTCGTATAAAAGGCTATCAGCTTTTAAAATTCAAATTGGAAAGAAATAACGTTTTGTATTTCGCTGTTTTGGACCAATATGGTCATGTTTTTTAAGAACATGGCGTTATTATGGGCAATGGGCATCGTAACATTTTGAAAAGCTGTTATAGCTAAAGTTATAATCCGTAAACCGTTACACATGGCTAGTAAACATCTATTAATTAAATTCATCAAATATTCGAACATAATTTATCTTCCTAAAAATGATCAATTTTAATTGACATTGGCCTTAATCGGTGAGCAATCATAAAATCAAGCCAAATTATTTAATGTATTATAGTCTATGTTCGACTGTTGATTAAAAGATATATTAAAAAAAAAAGATTATTTCGATTTGATTGGCTGGAACGAATCTGCTAAAGGCTAGCAATGCGAAAGCATCTTTAGTTAGTTATCTCTAAAATTCATTAGCCAAGAGGAAATGTTTTTTTTTTATTATGATTAGTTCCGATGGGCCGTAGGTATTAGGATTATTATAGCATCGATGTTGCAATAATTATCAAGATTTAAAAATTCTATGTCTGATATATTTTTCTGCCTATAGAAAAGGTAATCGAATTTAACCAAATCCCTGCTGCGGGTTCAACTTTCAAACTTCGAAGTTTTTTGAGCGTCATAATTATTATTATCTTACCCTCTTACTTATTATAAACTATGACTAAGTTTAAGTAACGTTTGTCTTTTACAGTGATATGTAGTTCCAAAGTTAACAGACAGTGACAAACATTACATAAACTTAGTCATCTTTTATAAGTAAGGAGGATAATGATCGGAACCCATAACAAAATTCATTCAATTTCCTATTGGTTACAACGCTGTTCATTTCATTATTTGTTCCAACAGTGTTTCCATGCCGACTGGCTATTTATTTACCTACTTTACACGGGTAACTAGTTATCACTTGTTCAAACAGAAAGCCGTAGGTATATTATCGTTATTTCACTATCTTTATTGCGTAATTTTCCGATAAGGTTTTTCGTCGGTTTAGTATTTATCTAAAAGAAAACGTCTTTCAACAAAATTCTTCGAAGAAAACCCACCTAATATCGAAGTACATTAGCTATGCATGCCGTACTATTTAGCACAACCATGTTACACCTATCCATTGTACTTGCAAACAATATCTAGTATTTCTATAATTATTCAGTAGAATTTGAATCATTATTCCAAAGGCAACATTACGACAAAGTAAGTCAATAAGCAGATATGATGAATAAACCTTCGTAGCAGTATCGTGCTGGGCTTGACAGCTTTATTGATGATCTGCTTTCGTGGCGTGTCATTATTGAATTAATTGCGAGACAATAGGGTTTATTGTGGCTGCTATTTCTAGAACTTCATGGTCAATTCTGGAATCGAACAAGTTTCATCAAATGAATTAAACTTTACCTTGATTTTTTTTTATTTTAAGTGTTTCCCAAACTAGTCACTTTTCAAAACAAAATGACAAGTTTTTTTTTAAAGTGCTTTCCAAAACTTTGTTAAGCGTGTTTAAAGTCTAGGTAGCTAAAGTTTGAATCTCCAAGTTCTACAGTTCTGTCTGATGAATGTTACTAATCCTACTAATATTATACAATGACTGTTTGTGTGTAAGTACGAGTATGAATGTTAGTTACTATTTTACGCAAAAATTACTTAACCGATTACGTTGAAACTTAGTATACAGATAGCTGGAAATCTGAATCAACACATATACTTACTACTTTTTATCCTAATATTCTTATGGGAACGGGACTTGCGCGGAAGAAACTGCGGGCGCATCTAGTAGAAAAAATAAATCTAATTTCATGGAAGTTCTTGTAGAAAAATGTCTATGAAGTTAGAAGCCACTTAATTCCATTGTCACGATCAGCAGAATTTAATAAAACGACGAACATTTTTTAAAATTAATATCGTGCACATGTGTAGCCATCTAATTCAAATACTAAACTATATAATATCTACGTACAAAATTTAAAATTTGTTATTTCCGTTCCGAAGTAAGTAAATGGTTTTTGTATTGTTTTGTTCATGTGAATGCCAGACACGACACGTAAAAAATTACGTCCTCTAACATGTGAATAACAATAAGGTTAAATAAGTATAACATGCATTTGGATTAAATAAATTACATTTATTATACCGAACAAAGCGTTTGTTAAGTATCTGTCATAATTCCTGCGTATATTTGAGTGTTTTATATTTTGGTACAGCAGTGAAGTTTTTCGGTTCAAATCGTCTTGTATTATTTTAAAGTTTTTTTAGATGACTGACATTTCGAGGACTTTACAGTGCCTTCTAGTCACGGGTAAAGTCTACCCGTATCAGTATCAGCATCGCGAAAACCAAAAGAAAATAAAAATCATGTAGGTCCCATACTTATACCAAAAGATTCTATTGATACCCGCACTGCACTTCAAATATTTTTCTATAGAGGGGTCTAAAAGCGTTTTAATTTATTCCTGCTTAATTATAATAATTAAAGATCCACTCATAAAAATGCAATTAACTTCACTCGCATTAACCATACTACGCAGCGGGCGTGGTCGAATCTGGGTCACCCATTTCTCGTCAACCATAACAGAGACAAAAGAACACATGGACCGAAGCTCGGCTTAGGTTTTACGTCGTTTTCGAACTGGGTACTGCGACCCCTTTCCTTGAAAACCCATGGCAAGTTCTACTAAGTCGCCGAGACGCTCTTATTTCCATAAACTGAAGGCAAAATGGGAATACAAATGTATAGATATAGAGGTAGAGATAGATATTATTTGCGTCGTAGAAAATAAGGTAGAGGTAATTCTGTACAATAGAATTGGTGGGTACCTGTTTTACATTTTCATTTTCCAAACTGCAAAGCAGCTAAATTAAAGCCGAGAAGGTAAAGATATTACTGTATTTTATCGTGTAGGTGTGGCTAAGTAAGTAAACAACAGTGTTTCAATATCAAATGGCTCGAGTTAACTTTCTGCATTTGAAAATAAATAAGAATTGCAGTCACAAAGTAGTAGGTAGGTGTTTACAATAAAACGTATAGAGAACTAATCCAAGCCCACGCAACAGAGAGCGGATACATTAGAGTTATTTCTTTCCCCCATTTCGGGTACGGACGTCCTACTAAACAAAGTAATTTGCATTTTCGATATAAGGCTATTGGCACCCACACGAAGTTGTTCGGTTTCAAGTGTCAATATACTTTTAGATGGACTGAGTGAATATAAACCTAATAATTATAGAAGGTTTATCCTTTTCCTTAGTTTGCTATCATTCGTATTCAGCTTTGTGTCTTCTTAATTTAACTAGTCTGCTTAGGTACTTGTTTAAACATTGGGAAACGAACAAACCGTTTTTTTTTTCTTAAGGTTTTATTTAGTTAACTTTGGGGTTTCATCTTGGACACTTCCCCTAAAACTTCAGAGTTTGAAATTTTTGTACTGACCTATTTAGTGTCAAGTTAGGTACTAACTTTGCGTGGGTATAATTGAATGATTGCTGAATGTTGATTTTTTAATTAAATATAAAGGATTGTATAAACATACGTAACCTAACCTAATGTCGATGTGTTTCATCGAAATAAGGTAAGGTTGAATAGGGATAAATCACAAATATTTGGGAATAAAACCAAAATGTGCCTACTGTTTTGCGGTTAGTTATCACCTATCAGTACGTAAATAGGTACAATTATTTTCCTAGAATATCAGTGGCCTTGAAATTTACTCTTGCATATTTGTGTAACATATTGGTGACTTCGTTCGTGGTTCATACAGTCATGTTATTTTCCTTGCGGTTCGCGAGTAGAATGAACAAACTGTCCGCAAGTAGGTTACTTTGACTCGGTGCTTTATTGTGTTTACGTGCAACAGATATGAGATACAGAGATATACGCCAGGTCAAGGTGCCCAACAGCTTTCCAGTCGTCGAGCTATACCTA
Source organism: Idaea biselata (assembly GCA_958496205.1). NCBI lineage: Eukaryota > Metazoa > Arthropoda > Insecta > Lepidoptera > Geometridae > Idaea > Idaea biselata. The sequence continues at coordinate 22,453,274 of OY292401.1, read as the reverse complement.
TATGGAACTGGCGGATTTAGCTCCTGTTTGAATTGCTGATGAAACGAGGCGTGTGTGACCTAATTATGCGATACTTATCTACCTGTTTTTATCTGTAGTCTAAAACTAGTACCGATATCGTGGTGCTCGTTAATTGCTTAATGCCATGCATGTCCTTGCGTTCGTCTGCTAGTGCAAATCCCGCGATACCGCGCCACAGCCTCGAACAATAGAGGCGACGACGCGGTACACGGAAGAGCGCGTTAAAATACGTCGTAAAAAGCGCGTAGTTTCAATTTTATAGCTCGTGTTCAATTGGGGCTTGTAAAAAGCGTTTTTATTGGAGAAGCATCCTGGCTACGAGGTCGCGAGCGCTCAGATGGGTCTAATTAAAAACCAGCCACATGCACTGTTTCGACAGGGGCCTCATAGGATTGACCAATCGCGAAATCGTGTGCCCTTCCAAGTTACAGCGTATAGTGAATCGTACAAAATGGAAACGTATCCAATTTAAAATGTAGGCATTCTTTAGGATGTTCAATGTTCATAAAATGTCTGCCAAAATGTTCCAAACTTCACACTTTGGCAATCATTTATGGCTCATCTCATGGAGGTATGATTCAATATACTTGTGCATACCATTACTCAGAAATGACATTTATTAATAATAAAGTATGTAGGTACCTACTATTATTTTAGGTACCTATTGTTAAATATGGGTATCTATGCAACTTGGTAACTCTAGTACCTAGTATTGTAAATTGCACGTTCAGTCCACCTCTCATATCGCGCAAAGCAACACCTGATTCATCATAACATTGAACAGACCGCTTGTATCTTTTCAGGTGTGGAACCAAGTGAACGAACATTTATCCGTGAAGACTTCTCGAGAAGAAGACATTAAGTGCCATTCGTAACCAGTTTACCGCGATCAGTGATATTTTAATTTAACTAGTGTTAGTGTTACCGTGATTTTAGATTAAGGTGCTATAGTTTTTATTGTGAACCGTTACCAAAAAGAAGCGAAACTGGCTCCTTACAAAGATATAATGAATTCATCGAGCATGAGCTCAACTGTGCCGACGATAAAGTGCGAGGATACATCGCCTTCGCCGACGGCTGCGGTAGGCGAGGGCGACGCGAGCTATCTCAGTGTGAACGTGAACCTGAGCACTGCGATGATCAACCTGCTAGCTGCCGAATCCGGGGGGACCACAACCCTCCGGACGCCGGAAATCGTCAACGATGTCATCACAATGACAAACCCACTCGACCAACTCGACCAGTTTGGTTACGACAAATCTACCGGATTCAAGGTATGATCATTTTCATTTCCAATTTTGTAGTCACATTCAGCTTTGCATTTATATATCTTACAATTATATTTCTTCCACAAAGCTTGCACGCACATAAATACGGTGATTTATTGCATTCTGCGAGACGTTCATTATGTAAAAAGGCCGTAAAACTAAGAATAGAAATAAGTACAAGACTACAATGTCTGCCTGTCAATTATCACCGTATAGACACTATTAGCAGTACTTGTTGCAATTTGCAATTCGCGCTTTCACAGTCTATGAGCTAGCAATGCACGTAGGATCCTTCTAGCTTGGGTCACATCGTGGCACGCCAGCTAGCATGTAAAATAAGTGTTACAAGCGTCTTGAACGTCTGCCAAGTGGTGGGTGCCACGTAATGTAGTCACGTGACGCTACTGCTCCTGTATAAACATTGGATAACAGTTGCCAGTTTGCATTAGGTCATGCACCTTATGCAGAAACCATGTTTACAGCGAGATGCAGACTCTATGGCGCCTCAGTTACACTTGATATCGACTCAGTTATCGCAGTTACATACATAGTATTTGTAGTTCCGATTATCTTGTCACTCGGTCATAAAACGAATGAGCTTTATTGCCGTGAAATATGAATGAGGGGGAATTTAGAGCGTGACAAAACAATAGGACAATTGGTTAATTGATTATCTGATATTAAATTGTAAATTAGGCTCGCATGTTGAAATCTGTATCCTTGAATTGACATTAAACTAAGTAGTAGGTAAGTACTCCTAACCATATTTTAAAATGCATATTGATTTCTAGATAACTTATAAAACGTGCAATACCTTGACCATTAGAGTTCTTTATACATCCATTAAGAGGATTAGCATAATAAACAAAAGCCTATAAAATAGCGAAATCAATGGATAAATGTCAATTTTGTAAGTACCAAAAAAATAGGCATTGTTTTCACATGTCCCAGTTTCCGAGTCGAAGTCAACCAGGTGGAAAACGATCCATTAGTTTCGGTTAGCAGCCTCGGCAACTAATGTCTATGCTTGACGTTTCAGCCCGGAAGCGGAAATGACTCCAACTCCTCTATGTCCAACGGATCGTCGGCCACATCGCCAGCCTCTAGCAATCCACCCAGTATACAGAAGGTAAAAACCATTTACAAGTTACATTTTCCCGGGTCTTTATCGCGTATTATTATTTATTTTCTTACCTCGACGTTTCAACCATGTTACAATGGCCTTGGTCGCGAGGGGACTCGACCCCAGACCCGGGAAAATGTAACTATGATAACAAATCGTGTGGATTTAAAAAGTTCATTTACAAGTTGTCCAACTTATCACAATTACTGCTTATTGAAAAAATTGCTATGTTTTGAAACCATTTTTTCAAAAACAGTATTTCCTCACTGTGGTAAACACTAAGAAATAATGTTTACTTATCACAATTAGTCAAAGTATGCAAACAATGATGCCTTATTTTAACCGCGATGTATATAGGAATTTAACAGAAGAGAAGTCTCAGTGATGAGATGAATCTACATGGACGTGGTAAAAAAGATATTGTAATGTATAGGTAGATATCATGGATTATAGAGACATTGTACTGCCTTGTAATATTATTAGGTACCTATTCTTACAGCCGAATACAGAAACGCAACTTAAAATATGAGGGCTACTAAATAATTGAGCAGCTTCTAAGTTTAAAATTAGTATGAGAATTTTCGAGTTTGAAAGCGGCTTAGATGTTTAAGTAGAACTCAAATTTTGAGTAGCGTTTCTGAATTCGGCCGTTAGTCAACTAAAAGTTAACCTATTTAGTATTTCTAGAGTTTTATCTGAAGCTAAATAAAGACCACTAAAACGAATAAAAGCAAACGCGGCTATTATTTTAGGATTACTATTTTCGTGTTGGCGATAAGACGGCTACACAGATCGTAAAGAAAATGAACGAACATGCAAATAGCCTTTGTCCTTTGAGCAAATTATCATTATTACCTATTGAATAAAACTAGCTCTTTTTGTCTAAGTAGATCGTTAAGTTAGTAACTACAAATGTAAACGACTTCCTACACAATGGACGGACGTATAAAAATGTGAGAAAACAAACCTCATTGATATTAATTTTATTATTCAATGTCGTGTTTTTTTTTCAATCGGTACAACAGAATAAATATTGCAGATGCATTCACTTAATGCGTTTAATAACTTCGTACCCATTTGTTTCTCTTGGGACGACCTTGATGGAATCACACAAGGTGAAGTGACCGTGAATCATAGCAGATGTAAAAACTCACGTCTTAGGAAAATGCTGCTGTACAGTCCTCTAACGTATACCTACCTATAGTAAACATCCGTGTATAACTACCTACATACATAAAACGCTATCTGCCCACAATAATCATTAAGCTGATCAATGTTAAACAAATCAAAGTAATGAATAGTTTGATTGATTACTTACCTACATACTAATTTTGCGGATTAGAACAAAAATAAAGGTACAAAATCCATCAATTCATAGAGAAAATCGATGTAGGACCTTGAATGTGTACTTTGAAACAAACAAAAATGCAAAAGTCAATGAAGAATCAACTAACTGTGGAATATTGTTTGTTGGAATAAGATATTTGACGTTTTCAGACGTGTTCGGAACTTATAAAGGCCGGCTTGAAGCTGACGATCGAGTCGAAACGGAAGATGTCCGGGAGCGATACCGATGGAGGAATGAAGAGGATGAAGAAGGAAGAAAGCGACGATGATTACGACAGCAGTCATACGCTTCAGAACAAATCAGATGGGGTAAGAATATTACAAGTTTCAGTAAGATAACGTAAATTTTGGGGATCTTGTGAAATATCTAGGAATTATACGAAATCTCAGTCCGAAGTGCATTATGTACCAAAATGTGCAAATTATATGCAGAGCTATAATCTAGAAAATGATGCGGTCCGTGCACACCCTAACTCTGAAGATACAAACTTAGTAATACGTACTTAATCAAAAAAAATGTTGGTAAGAACTTAGAATTAGTTTTATATCATGCGAATATGAAAACAAAATGAAGATTGAAAATAAAAAACGTAAAACTACGAACAATATTTTTATCATAAATGCTTCCATTCATGTAATTGGGGGAGATGGAATTGTATGTGTTATCTGCGAGATTGCTGAAGTTATCAGCACTTGACTTGAAACAGTCCGGAAATGTATTAACTTGAGAGATAATAATGATGTGACTATATCCATCCCATTTTAAAATACCAGTTACTTGAGAATCTTTGCACCAGAAACGACAAGAGGCGGGTTATTTGATTGATATGACATTTTTAATGTATTATGTTCTATTTTGCATCAAAATAATGCGTATAATATGTCGGTTTAAAAATATTCTTTGGATAACATCTTTACATTTACTATCAAAGGGGCCATTTTTATGTATGGTGGTGCATCTACCTACACCCTAGTTACTTTTTGTTGACGAATTTTAAATAAAACACGATAACTTCCACCTTTTTGTTAATGTTTCACATGTGATTGCCACTTAAAAACCTAAAAAAAAAAGTAACTGCAGTATGGATGCACCATTAGTCGATGTCGATATTGTATCCGGTATTTAAACAATAAATATGAGTAGGCATAGTAAAATTGAACAAAAACGCTTTTCTAAGTAATATGAAATTTGAATGAAACCTTTCATTCAAACTCATTCAATTCTCAGAAACCCTAATGGAGATGACAAATCTACAACTAAATAATAGGTATCAACGTTAGTTGTGAATAGAATTGAGAATTTTATTGGAATAGAGTATATAGCCTTAGATTTTCCTGTTAGCTGCACTCTTTGCACACTAAAACCTTTTGACCGCAATTTTCTAACTAAATCAACTTTGCCAAGTATAAAATTGTAGGTTTTGAATAGTCACGTCTTCAAATAATAGAAACTACTTTGTAGGTATTTAGTTGCGTTAATTTCGATAGCAACATTTCATGTTAGTTTTGTAATTATCTTCGCACGTGTTCTAAATTTAACTTTTAATTAAAAAAAAATGTCAAACAAGTTTCATCTAACATGTTTAACATCTGAAACAATGACGAATCATGCTCTGATACTGTAAATGTTTGTTTTATTTGAGAAACTATGCTAAACTAGAAGAATGAGTAATTCTACGTTACCCGAATAACAATGCAACTCGTTTCAAAGAACTGTTTCTATCTTAACGTACGTGCGTTAATTAAAGCTATTTATATTTTCCTGTCGAAGGACGTGTATTTTAATGGTGGCGATATAAATAATAAAACAATAATAGAAGAACCTATATTCAAATAGTGCGTAGATAATATTAATATGTAGATCATGGATGACAATGTATTGAGTTAAACTAGCCACCCGCAACTGTCCAAGGAACGAAATAATAGGCACGGAAGATTGCCAATCTGATATATACCAACTTTTATAGAGGGAGTTATGTGCATTATAATTCAACGGTTTCATTGATCATTTTATGAGCTTACGAAGAAGGCATAGCAAATACGGCCGCTGCCTGTCGTGACTTCACTTCCTGAATTCGAAAAGCGACGATATGGCAATGAGAAGCGATCGGTCGCTTCGAATATGAATGCCTCGAAGTTAGTAATACTTAGCAGGTCCTTCTAACGTTTAGATCATTAATATTAATAGCTTCCCTCAAAAGAAGCATACTAATAACCAACCGTATTACAGTTAACACCAGAAGACGAAGAAAGAAGACGGCGTAGAAGAGAACGGAATAAAATAGCAGCAACCAAGTGCAGAATGAAGAAACGAGAGAGAACTGTCAACTTGGTGACCGAGAGCGAAGTCTTGGAAAACCAGAACATCGATTTGAAAACACAGCTAAAGGTATGTAGCGAACGCCCACAGAAACAACTAGATGGCGTTACTAGTATTAAGTCCTGAATCGCATTATCAACATTATTTCCAAGATAAGCTCCTTAAAACATCGTCGGGCCGCGGCCTACCGGGCAGTACCTACCACCTGCCCGGTGGCAGATCTACCCTTTGGAGGTACACACTATCTCGTACCTCCAATGGTAAAATAGACCTTAACCCGCCCTAATAAAATAGAAAAAAAAATATGGCCACAATTTTGCTATCAGCTTTGACGTCTACAACTAGTGATAAGGAAAGCAGTCAACTATCCACTCATTAGTCTTAATTGTACTGTCGGTCGTAAAAGTGATAACAGCTTGATGACACCTTTAGAGAAAATATACTATGTTATTGTTGATACCTGCCCTCTATAATTCATTTTTTTATACAAACATTACTATCTAACGACAACAAAGCGTTTACTCTCATGTTATGGATACCTAATCGTTTCTCCATACAAACTCATATCACCCGCGGGTCCACGATCGTGCTCCTACGTTTTTTTTAATATTCTAACTAGCAGCGCCCAGCGGTTTTACCCGTGTAAGTCCCGGTCCCGTGGGAATATCGAGATCAAAAGTAGCCTATAGCATTCCTCAATTAATGGACTATCCAACACTGAAAGAATTTTTCAAATCGGACCAGCGGTTCCTGAGATTAGCGCGTTCAAACAAACAAACTCTTCCGCTTTATAAAATAGTAACTAGCAGCTCCCCGCGGTTTCACCCGCATATGTCCCGATCCCGTGGGAATATAGGGATCAAACAAAAGTATCCTATAGCCTTCTTCAATAAATGGACAATCCAACACCGAAAGAATTTTTCAAATCGGACCAGTGGTTCCTGAGATTAGCGCGTTCAAACCAACAAAAAAACAAACAAACTCTTCCGCTTTATAATTATAATAATAGATAGTAAGTTATATTTCTATTGTAATTAGAAAAAAAAATATGTAGGGCTTGGTCGGTCATAGCAGATAAGGGTTTTATGGCATAAACATATTGGCTCTAATGGCTTTTAAAAGGAGGAAACAGTCCACTACGTTTGTATAGAGAACGAAAATTCTTAAAAACGTAACTTTTATCAAAATTATAATGCAAAATTATAATGTAAGGATAAGTTTACTAAAAGTTTTACTAGAGTTATGTTCTAGAGTCTCGTATAACAAAATAATTTCTAACTGATAATCTTTCTTTTTTCTTCAAATTAGCGGCTTTTCAATGCGGAATTATAACAACGAATTCGTATCGTTTCAGGATTTGGAAGTTCAAAAGCGGCAGTTGATCGACATGCTATCTTTACACTCAGCTTCTTGTGTCAAGAACAACTCAAACTCTCGAGGTTCGCCCACAACACAATACAACACGATTCGGTCGTACGAATCTCCAACAACATTCCCAAACAGTTTCGAAGCTCATTCGCCATACATTCGACCAGAATCGGCTAATATTCTCGCGTCTAGTTACACCTGCGTCACGCCTCTAAACGGTGAGTCTGGTATAGAGACGATCTCCTCGTTCGATACGGTATACGTCGCTCCGCAATTTATAGAGAGCGATTATAACAGACCGGACAGCGTTCTCAGTATTCCGCCCCACACCGAAGCTAATTATGTCACGACCGACGGGTACCTTCCAAAAGCGACCAACCTCTTGGTCCCCATTGATTCTGAACAGGATTATTACGATCCGGAGGTGAACTACAACATGCAATCTAACCAGCAGTGCCACAACTACCAGGTAACGGTCACAGATTCACAAAATAAACTCAGTAATGGCCTTAACGACGGATGCCTTGTTTAGTAGAGTTTTGTATAACCATTTTGTAGGGTCCAAACTTATTTGCGACATTGTATACGTATGTATAATTTAGCGATTAAAATAATGAATAGTTGAGAAATTCGAAATAGTGTCGCCGTTAATAAATTTTAATAGAGCCTAAGTTTGTTACAATAACTTTTAAATTACTGTTTGTATCTTTCGATATTGTTATCGTTAGATATAAAGATATCAGCCATTTCAAATGTAAGTTCGCGAAACAAGTACGTCATAATAGTGGTAGATGATAACCGGGCGGGGAATTTATTTCGAAACGAAAACGTATGTCTACTGTGTAGAACAACAACTTATAGCTTTTATGTTGGTGCCTGTAAAACATAAATATATGCACAACGATTACTGAAGGTGCCTGAAACCGCACAAAGGGCCATTCAACTATTACGTAAGCATCAAGGTCTCGACATCAGTATTTATTTATTTTTGATTTGAACACAAAATATACGTACAGAAATCTATATCGCAATGTAATACATGTAGAAAGCGAGGAGGATGTTCAGGGATTTCCCAAACAAAAGCCATCAATAACAACAGTAAGAAAATCTGTAAACGATACAATACAGGTAACAATGTTCACGTAAGCAATTTGCTTACGTTCTCTGAAGTACTTGTTTACAATTTTACGTAATACTTGAATAGCCCACAATTCTAAAAGTAAAACTTCTGAATGTCTGTTTTAACATAACAAATTAAAATGTAACTCATTTTATGTGTTGTGAAATTCGAATCAAGATTTCGTCGATAAAACTTAACAAGCTGTGAGACAGTTTTAGGTAGGTAGGTATTTCACATTGTATTTTTATTTTATTTTAGACATCTAACAATTACCACGTTTTATTTTTTAAGTTCTATAATTTTGCTTTGATCTGTGTTAAATATTTATTTTCTAAGAGATCTGATTTTTAAAGCAGTGTGATTAGAAATTAATAAACAATTTATTTACAATAAATATTTCTATGGAATTATAGGACTAGTGTATTTTCTATTTTATTTATTTGCATACATCACATAACAACAATTTTCCAGTACAATCAATAATAATTTAATACCTCCCTGATAAATTCCAAAACAAACATATTTTATTACAGATATTATAATATATTCAGATTATAGAGATATATTCCATAAAATATTTTATGTGTTAAATATGTATAAGTCGATAGATTTAAGGTGCTTTAACTCAGATTAAGTCGTGATATATTATTGTTAAGGGCAAAGACGACACATTAAGATTTATGTATTAGATAAGACATATTTATCAAGATTAACTGGCCACATTGTATTGTGCAAGCAAAATAATCCATTTGTTTGACGAAGATATGAAAAATTAATGTTTATACATAGAGATGTAAGATATAGATAACTGATACATGTTTTTAATGCGTTTAACATCATAAGTGCCTCTGTCAATATTCTTGCAATTAGTTTCAAATAATTGACATACCAATAGGTTATGTGAATCTAGAGTGAAAAAACAAAAACTACCTCCGGGTTTTATAAGGTAAATCTACTATTTTCTGTCATTTCAAGTCTCATGGCCTTAGGACCGTAGACTATTAGCACGGTTTCCAGTGCTATACTCTAATTTTCTTTCTAAATATAGATGTATTAGCGCTCTAAAACAAAAAAAATAAGAAACAGCGCTGATAGCACAACACGTGCCTATGTCCGTAAGTTACTTATGCAACAGTGCGTGGACTGCATTATATTTTTGACACATTTTAGTATGCAAAATGTATTGCAAATACATGCAATACATTTTGGTATGCATTACAGTATGCATTAGTTTTTATGTTGCTATAAATTATAATAAGACTAGATAGACGATGGTTTGTAATAACTGGAGTTGTACTATTACAAAGCGAAAGTTTTCTAGTTTCTTATCTTGCTTTGAGGAGAGGTTGGTATAATTTACCGTTTACCTATGCATATTGCAATCCAGCACTCGAATTTTATGGCACTGGTAATCAAACGAATAATTTACTAACATAAAACAAATAAACCTTACATGAGTATTTAGTATGCTCGCATACCTGTTAATGTATTAAAAAAATTGTAAAGTTGGTAGAGTTCATTTTGCAGTGATGGTTTTGGTCTGTCTCTTTTTAGGGTTCCATACCCAAAGGATTAAAACGGGACCCTAATAATGAGGCTTCGTTGTCTGTCTGTCACCACCAGGCTGTATCTCATGACCCGACCCCCAGAGTCAGTCGTTCAGCTATCATTGAAGGTTATACCATTCATATAACATAGTTACAACTTGTTTTTTCCCGACCATGACTATTGTAACATAGTCGAAAATTATAATAATACTACGCGATTAAGACCTGTTAAAATGTAACTATGTAGGTCATTTTTGTTATCTTTTTCATTCCAATTGGTCTCAGCGAACAAAACTGCCAAATTGAAACCGCGTTCATGATTACCATTGTCGTAAATAACTACAAACACACACACATGCAGACTTAGAAATCGTGCCTTTTGCGTACCAGTGAACCTAGTCGTACTGTTTATCGAAACGAAACAGTCAGTCGCGCGAGCATTTATTTTTATATTGTTGGTAATTTTGTGATAGAATGTTATTTATTACAGAGCACATTTTGACGTTAATTGTTGTCTTGTTTGACAAGAAATTGAGGTTATGGATTAGATTTAGACAGAGTTAAAACACTTATAGGTGCTAGAATAGAGAATACCCATAGAAGAGCCTTTTTATTGATGCAATATTTGATTCCGATTTCAAGTGTCAGGTACTTGAACTATTGTCTCAATCGACGTTTTTTAATGTTTTGCCTCACTCTTAGGAGTGACTTTTAATACCCGGCAAAATTCCTCGCTAGAGAAAAAGAGGTCTTAGATGGCCCAGCATTGAATATTGCAACAAAATGCATTTTTTTTCTGGTGACAAAACGTGACAAGCTAATTGTTTTAAATATTTGGACTCATTTACTTGAACCTGTGCATCAATTGTTGTGCGTTAATTGTTTGAAAATAAAAAGGCTTTTGATGTACCTAATCTCTATTGTAGTTAAGGTGTTTTATCTCTTTACGACGACTGCAAGAGCCCTTGAACGCTTGTCTGTCTAACTAGAATATGTTATCCTTCGCTTGAAGGCAAACATACTCATCAAACTATCGGCCGATAGACAGTTTTCCAGGGTTCTACAATAATATGAGGAACTTTTATATAGGCCTAATTTTGACACAGTAGAAATATAAATCTATAGAAGTAAAGTGTAAGACAAATCTACTGCGTTTAAGTTCGACGCCTGAAAAGTTCCAAATATTTGAAAGTCGCTTTGTAGTTGGATGTACCGTCACAGTAATCTTGTCTATAAGATTATCTATAGAAGGTATAGGTTTGTTTGAACGGTTAATTTCTCGCAAGATCATTATATCTTTCAATGTTCAGATAGTTGACCATCACTTCCTATCTAATATCATATTTTAGATTTATTTATTTGTTTGTTTGTAAGGAATAGGCTCCGAAACTTCTAGACCGATTTCAAAATATCTTCACCGATAGAAAGCTACATTATCGAGGAGTAACATCGGCTACTTTAGATCACGATATTCCCAGGGGAACGGGACTCACGCGGGTGAAACCGCGAGGCGCAGCTATATACATCATTATATAACATTACGGTAACAGAAAGCGGTAAACTAAACCAAGCTAGTATTATGGTGATTTTGTATAGTTTTTTCTTAAAGATAATTATTCTTTTTTTTGTTATTTGCTTAACTATCTGTACATTGATGTTTAAAGTTACGAAAGTCATATTTTTCTCCAATATCTGCTTCCATTCTGCTGGAAGTTGTGATAGTATATTACTATTGCAATAACTTTAAATTTGTTTAACAATTTGTTGTTATTTTTTAAGATTGTAACTTAATTAATATATATTTTTACATAACTTACCTACATATTTTGTAACAAGTTACATTTAAAGATATAATAATAAAAATATGCTACAATATAATTATTAATAAATAACGCTTTGATCTTTGAAGATTTTATTCAAGTTTTTTACTTTATTATATAGTTGGTAGTTTTTATAATTCTATACTTGTCTTATCTACTTAATATTATTATCGTAAAAGGTCACAAAGTGATTTTTTAAAATGGTAACATTCAGCTTATTGTAACTTTGTAAATGTAAAATTGAATGAACATTATGTTTAAGTGTTGTAAACATCACTTGTACCTGCTTGAATATAAATATTTTGACAGTCAAAGCAAAATTATTGCGCTTATATATTGAAGAATAAATCATTATATTGCAATTTTATTGTTTGATTTTTTATAACCATCTAATATTATTGGCCTTGTAATCTTATCTTAGATGATTTAGAGTCTCTGCATACGTAACGTTTTCCGGGCGGAATGTGTCAATTTCTACATACAAAAATCCCGTGCCATCCCCTCCATCGTCGTCCCGGCGGGATTATTGTATGTAGAAATTGACACGTTACGTATGCAGAGACCCAGCGCAAGCAACTTTTAATACGTCATGCTGTTTTTATGACGCTGTGCACGGGTCAGTGTATTGTGTACTGTGTATTGTCAGATGTTGTAGGCTTGCCCAGCCCCTATACCACCCTCCCAGACTAGTCAGCCATGCCCAGAGGAAAGAACGGGTCAATACGTCTGGGGCTTACTAAGCCGTGGGTTTCCTTATGATGTTTACCTTCACCGTAAGAGCGATATTAATAACGCACATAACGTTTTCACAAGGAAAAGACATTCGGACTCGTTCTGATTACAAGTAGTCGCGGGTTCGAGTCCTGCCGGGTACTAAAATGTTTGAAAGCATTTCTTCAAAAGCAGTGGGTTCAAGAAAATAAAAAATTGCCAACACATTTCCTAAACGAGTTCTCGCTGAAACTCCGAAACATTGTACAAAACGCAACTGTAAGGGTCAAAGAACAAAACGTCATTTTCATAAGTTTACGATTCAGTTCATTACCTAACTAAACCATAAAATGCACGGTCTGACAATGAAACTATACCATTCTAAAGCACTTAGGCCAAATTGGATGCAACTGGCTAGACGCAGACAGAAGTCGTTCGAAGCTATAATATTACCATGAGCTATGTATTGGATGCGGCGACAATAGTTATTTGTTATGCAAGGCTGCAAAGTTGGTTTTTGCAGCGAGTACTTGAATTGAAACCTGAGCGTCGCAAAGGTTTCAAAGGTACGAGATGCAAAAAACTTTGCTGCCGAGTGAAACACACAATTTTTCACCTCACTACAGCGAGGAAAACGCTAGGTGCATTTTTCCGGTAGAAAACTCAATTCGGCATTATATACCGCTTATTGTACCGTAAATAATAAAAATAAGCAAACAATCTCTAAATTGAATAATTCATGAAAAAACCTACTTGATACTAATGATAATAAACAATAAATACTACATTGGCAATGTGCAACAATACTTCGTGGTTCGATGCCATGAAGAAAAAAAAAAGAAATGAGGTTCCGGTTAGCGCATTTTCAAAGGACTTGCTCTATATAAAAGTATCGAGAAGACAGATTCGAATTTTAAAATCTCTTTCCACGCTAGGGCGCAAAATGCGATTTTGCACGCAGAAATCAGCGTGCAAAACGATCCTTTCCGAGGTTGTGAGGTGAAAAGTAATATGCCGTGTAGCCCGGGCATAGAATAGGGCTAACCCATCTCTTCCATCACAACCTCTGATACAACTGAACTAACAATACTAGCCTTATTAATAAACGTGGAGTAAGGTCGGAGAGGAGAGCAGATATTTTAACACTTTTAAAACAGAGTTTTGGGCTATTGTAATAAGGTTTATTTTTACATGTCACTTCTTTCAAGAATTGCTCTCAAGCAATCTTAGTAATAAAAGAAGTGACATGTAAAAATAAACCTTACTAAAATAACTCAAAACTTTGTTTTAAACGTGATAAAAAATCTGCTCTCCTCTCCGAGCCGGTCTGTGTGAACGGACCCTAAAGGATCAGGGGAGGATAAACAGCGAACAGACGGATATAACGAAACTACAAGGGTTTCTTGTTGACTACGAAACCCTAAAAATAATACCAATACCTATATACCTCATAAAAAAATCTCCCCCATTTTTGTATTTTGTGCTAAAAATAAAAAGCGTGAATATTTTAAAACAATGATATTATTTAATATCACAATAAGAGTTAAATTAAAGTTAAAACTAAGATTTGTCTATAATGAGACCCGAGAACGTTTTAGACACCCGTTTCATTTGAAATACATTTAAGCGTTTATTTTTTTTTGTATAATTAATTTAATTAGGTACTAACTTTAGAAACATTAATCAAGCCCAAATGAGTTCAATTTTTTCAGTTGAAACTAAGCGCAAAGTTTGATTTTACTTAATTAAACTACTTTTCGGTTTTAAGGTACGAGTTGGCATTGGGCGACATGAGGCGGCAGCGGACGACGGGTCGCGGCGACACTACTGGAGGGTTACTTCGGTTCGTTTCGATACGACAACGATACTGTCATAACGATGGTTTTACTGTCACCCTACTATCAGAATGTGACAGTAGAATCATCGTATGATAGTATCGATGTCGTATCGAAACGAACCGCAGTAACCCTCCTGGTGTTTATGTATTCCTATGAAACTCCCTACGTAGTCAACGACATGAAGCTAGCGACGCGTCGTCAAGCGAGCGTAGGGAATGACATAGAAATACATAGAAACCATAAGTGTCGCCACGACACGTCGTCCGCTGCCGCCTCATGTCGCCCGTTGCCAACTCGTACCTTTATTCGCGTGGTGTTTATTACTTTTATCATTGTTTCAATGCTCAACATTTCGAGACCTTTACAGGTCTCTTCTTCAGGATTGAAAAAAGGTCTGTCAAGGTCTCGAAACGTTGAGCATGGAAACAATGCTAAAAGAAATAAGCACCACGCGATTAAAACCGAAAAATGAGTTTGATTTTAAGAAAACAATTTTTAATTCGTTTTTTATTAATTCATTTGTCCATAAGTACTACTTAGCATATTGGAATTTGTAAGTTTGCCAATAAACAGACACACCTACCACACTAAAACATATCTAGCTATAAAATCCAATTATAAAGATTACGAAATCGATATAAATAACTCACTGCGGTGGGCTGTAATGTTTCGTTTCGTATCATATTAGAATACAGACCGAAGTCATCAATTAAGGGCGTATGCTACCAGCGCTGTTTTTTAAAAATGTACTTAATCTATACTTCTATACCTATATGATAAAGAGGACAGATTTGTATTTTTGTGTGTGTGTGTGTGTGTGTATGTGTTTGCGTCTGTATGTTTGTTATGAATAAATTCAAAAACTACTGGACCGATTTCTAAAATTCTTTCACCATTAGAAAGCTGCATTCACCCTGAGTAACATAGGCTACTTTTGATTCCGATATCGTCACGGATCGGGACTAACGCGGGTGAAACCGCGGACGCAGGTAATCTTCTATAATTTACATAAATAAAGTCTTCTGACCAACTGGTATATTTTGTTTTCCTTTCATATTTTTTTTGCTCAACACATGTTTGTGTAATTTGCTGTTTACAGCTCTGTTTACGGTTCCGTACCTCTAAAGGCTTATTTTTTAGAGTAGTTGGAAACCTGTGGCAGGAGGTAGGCATAACGTGAGTAGGTTGTTGGTTGTAAAAAATAATAAACGATATAGGAACAATACAGTAACAGTGAAAGAAAATCATTGGTTGATTTACAGGCATTATCTAAAAGAAAAAAAAACAGCGCTGATAGTCTATGCTCTTCCATGCTGTACCGATATCGAGGGATAAATCGTCGATCATCAAATAATAATACATTTGTATAACCTAAAGAAAAAAGAAAAGAAATAGAGAAAATATAGGAATCCATTTTTATATCCAGTATTGTTTTAAAACTGGTCCATTTTATTTGATTTCTCGTATTGAGAAAACTGACGATATCGCACGATTTATCCCTAGTTTGGATATAGCCTTAATTTGAACACGAATACTAAACATAACCCTCCTTCGGCAGTCGGGTAAAAATTAAAAGTAGGTAAATATACCTAATTCCTCGCTGGTTTCTTCAGCTGGTACCATCTACCTACAAAACAAAAATTAGAACATCAGATTAGAAAATATCAGACGATATAACCGATGATAGTTTACAAGCAAGGTCACACCTAAAGCGTGGCGTGATGTACACTTTACGCGCGTGAACTTGTTCACACTGACAAGAGCGCTGCAGTACCATGAAGACACGCATATGCATGTATAATAAAATCGTGTAGAGATATCGCGAAGCGTGCGTCGCGAATGCCTCACCGCACATGCCTCTTACGACGGTACTCTAAGACCAACCGCACTTTGGATACATTATTGTCCGAATTTCATTCGTGCGCACGAAGACGTACGAACAATCCCATCCTTCCAAATACTACGAAAGCGCACAGACTGCATACGAATAAGTCTTACGTATACTGATTTGTATCGTATTTGTATCGTGCGCTAAAGTACGAAAGCGTAGTACTATACTACGCTTTCGTACTTTAGCGCACGAATGAACATCGGGAGTAGGATTTTAGGGCTTACGGGGGATTTTATTTGAAAAACGACGTAGCACTGCGTGTGTAGCACGCGCGTATACACGTCACGCACCTCGTGTCATCTCTCTTTCAGTTTTATACTATGAAACAGAGAGGAAAACAGCACGCCACTCGTTTGGTGTGATTCTAGTTCATTTCGAAGTTATTAATATTAATTAGTGATTGTTATCAATATAATAGTGATATTTATGTAAATGGATAAGTATGTCGAATAACTACAAAGATAAATTCAAGTGTAACTGTTTTCTAAAATAATTAACACATTTAAACGTGGAGGAAGGTCGGAGTAGTGAGAACATGCTTTGTCTTTTTCAGTGACAAGAACTTTCAAAGTTGACAGACAGAAATAAAATGTGGTCAATTTACTTAGACCATATTCCAAGTTTATTGATAAGACTATAAGGGCTATATTTCAGCGGGACACCATGGCGGCGCAACCAGTTGCCGCTACCAACAAAATGTATACAGTTCTCACTTGGTGTCCGTTTGGTGGCGCAACCAATTTGGCGGCGCGACCAACTCGGACGCGTGCACAGAATGTTAGTGGTTGCGCCGCCACGCTGGTCGCGCCACCACCAATTACTATAGCGCTGTATGGTGTCTCAGTCACTCGGCCGCCGCCAGTCCGGCCGCCAGCCAGTGACGTCCCCACCTCATTGCATGCAGCAGTACTGTCTCAGTGTGGTGTGGCAACTCTGGTGTCTGTATGGTGTCTAGTTTGGTAGCTTACGGACACCACGGTGGCGCAACTGGTTGCGCCGCCATGGTGTCCCGGTGAAATATAGCCCTAACAGTTTACAATCAGTGTAAAATATACAGATCTACCATACTAGGCTAAGCCTGTCCTGTGGGAGAAAATAGTTGCACCTGCATTTCTAGCCATGAGTTTGTAAACTCATTTACAGTCGGTTTCTGATGCTTTTTGTCAACAGTTTATTAAGTACAAAGCTGCGAATTCAGTTACCACCGTGGCTTGAGAGTTCGTACCCAAAGGGTAAAAACTCTAAAAACGGGACCCTTAAGCAATTGTTAGGCAATTTAGTAATGAGTTAGTAAGTAATTTATGTAATAAAATGATTGTTGTTATAGATTCTAGCACAGACGTATAGGTAGCGTTAGCCATAACGTTATGTTAGGTCAGATTACATATAAATTAAAATGACATCATTTTAAAGTAAGAGGTGAACGTTTGTAATTTTCAATGAGAGGGAAAGAGAAGGCTGTTGCATTAATGTCAAAAGGTTGTCACCGTTGGAAGTTAGGACAAGGCGTTTGTAATAAATTTAAAAACTTGATTTTTTCCAACAATTACTGGACCATTTAGTCAGGAATACAAGGCTAAAATACTTAATTAGTGACTATAGTTCTGCGAGTCATGGAAAATGGCCAAGAGTTCCCTTTACCCCGTCATAAGCCCCTACCATGACACCATCGCGAAATGGTCAATATCCTTGACCATTTTCCATCACTTCGAAGTCACTTCTTCTTTTCGTGTAGTAGTGGCTCACCTAGTTTTAGAGTTTGCAGGTTGCCCTGAGGCCTCTAACTTGACCTAACGACTGCTATCAGAGATAACAACCGTAGTGGTTGTAGTAAATTGATAGTCATTTACTGAGTATTTAGGCCTTGCATCGATGACTATCTATTTTGACTGACTGTGCTCGTGACTGATGTTAATATGGTTATTAGTTAGTTATGAGTTAATTACTATGTTAGATACAAAATAAATAAATTGCGTACTTTTCGGAAGCCTTAAGTTGCATCTTCTTTAGTCACTTCAAACACTGTGACAAAAGAAAAACATATTTTACATTTCCTTTTTACGTTTAAATGTCTGAACGTTTTTTTTTACATACGATAGATAATCGTTAGATCACTATCTCATGGTAAGTGATGGTAATGATCTAAGATGTAACACGCTCATCTAAAACAAGGAAGACGGCAGTGGAACAAGATCAGACCCGTATTCTTAATGTGGCTGCGCCGACCAACGTCTCGGAACACGAAAGAGTCCGCTTGGCGCTACAACTTAGACCAGTGGGTGCCAAGACTCCCCAAGATTGAGATGAATTTTATGTTTTTTTGTTTGTTAGCCCGTTAATTTGTTCCACTGCAAGGCAAGTGCCTCCTCTAAGAGGGGTTAGGCAGTAAGACGCCACGGGAGCCGAGTCCGGATTGCCGAATGTCCCATGCCTTCAGACCCTGGTGAGTAATTTACAGGTCTCTTCTTCAGGATTGTCAATGATGATGACCTTGACAGGTCTCTTCTTCAAAAATGAGTTTAATTTTTACAAGCTTAGTAGCTTACCACAGGGCTAGATGGCGCTGGGTAAGGTTCACAGAATTCATTTAACCCTAAAATTTCATTTCAAACATTTTTAACCCTAAATATACATATAGATCTAAAAATACATACCATTTGGAACGTTTCGACCAGTCTTTAGGTGTCCAATGGAGACATTTAGGATCGATTCTGGTCGTCCGTTTCTCCATTGACTTTTCATGTTGCTTCATTTTTCCTGCAGTTAGTACGCAAATATCAAACCAAGGGATATAAAATTGTTGATACTGCGCCGTCTTAATTGGCAAGTGTCACAGAAACATGCAATAACGGGTTGGTATTTATTAATAAAAATTCTTATTTTTATATTTATAAATTATGTAAAATTCAAACGGTCGACTGTTTTCTCCCTGGGTAAAGTTATTAGAGCAAATATGTTTAGTCATATATCAGCCAATGGCCCTACGTTTTGGTTTTTTTCATTTTATAATTAGAATAGAAATAAAATTAAAAAAAACTAGAAAATTAAAAAAATCAAAATGGCTGATATTGGACTTATGGCATAAACATATTTTTTCTAATATCTTTATCCAGGGAGGAAACAGTCGACTACGTTTGTAAACATTGTATGAAGAAATGAGTAGGTAGACTGTCCCCTTAAGTATATTTTTTTAGTAAGATGGTATTTCTCAAGATTTATTTTAGATTTTACACATCGTTTTATTACTAGGAAAACTATTCTGCAAATTAGCAAATAGGTTTTTTTAAGTGTTTTTATTTTTAAATAATATCGCATTTTCATAACGACCCGGTGCGAATTAAGACGGCGCCAGCTGTATTCCTAAACGAATAAATCCCACCTGATTCACGGATATGATGTATTGTCCCTTGTAATAGTTGATTAGGTTTAAATTCTGTAAAGTGCTTATCACGTCTTCTTTCTTTATACTAGTCAGTTCGCAGATTTCACTGAAAATAACAATTCAGACATTAATTATTAACATGATCCGGCGCACTTCATATCGCTATCTATATGGGTCGGGTCTGTAACTGGTGATCAGTAATCAAAGACCCTCAAATTCTATGGGCGCTCATTCAACCTATAGGCCTACTTATAGTGATATTTTAAGTTTTGTTAGGCTAATGGTAATCTAAACAAGCGCGTTTAAAAACGTTTTTTCAAAAGGCAATATTTCGTATGGGTTACACTTTTAGAAATAATATTTATAAGTATGTACTACGTACTTGGAAAATGTGTAATAATGTGTTCCCAAATCTTACTATTTAAAAGAAAGTCGTGTTAGTTACACTATCTATAACTCAAGAACGGCTGAACCGATTTTGATGAATTTAGGACCTTAGGGAAGGACGTCGGATACTTTTGATCCCGTAAATCGTAAGCGTAGCTAGTCTTAAATAAATCAAGACAAAATAAACTTTAATCCCGATCCACGAAACTTCCCACTTAAATGAACAGAACACAAGAACACTGGCAACATTAACAACTTGAAAAATGGCAGGACAGCAGAAAGCTGTGTGTGGATATCATGATCTAATATCATCAGCATCATCCGAGCGTTGTTCCCGGTTGCATCTCTCTCTCAGCCCGGGGTCCGCTTTCCTACTTTTACGTCTCCACTTCGCACGATCTTCGGCATCCCGTGTAGTGAGGCCATTAGCACGCATATCCGATCTTACAACGTCAAGCCAGCACTTCTTGGGCCTTCCCAATCTGCCGCGGCCGGGCGGAGGCGCCATAGCAAGACATTTGTTACCCACGTAACGCGGCATTCTTGCAATTTATCTGCAATGTCTCGGACATAAAGGCTGCCCCTGATGCGGGAGTTTCTGATGCGGATCATGATCTAATATAATATGATAAAATAAGTACGTACTTGATAGTAATGATGGGTTTCTCATGGTCCCCCTGCGGCTTGGCGTGCACCAGGATGTCGAGGATGGTCTGGGCCCAGTAGCTGCGGTAGGACAGCAGCCCGAGGTCCGACAGCGGCTTCTCCGGCGACCCGGTCTTGCCTTCGAACTTCGACAGCTCGTAACCTGACAACCACAATATCTATAAGTAGAAACTTTCTAAATTTACACGATTTGTTAACATATACTTCGTTTTTAGGATTCCATACCTCAAGGGTGAAAACGGGACCCTTATTGAAACTCCGCTGTCTGTCCGTCCGTCCGTCACTAGGCTGTATCTAATGAGGCTGTTTTTTAACTTCAGACTACAAATTGACACATTTTGCGGAAGAAAAAATGACAAATATGTACATAGAACCAAAACGTCAGTTTATAATCTGTAATTAAAAAATCGTAGGTCAATCTAAATACTATAATTAGAAAATCATTTTTGATTTTCTTATTATAGATGTTTATTCATAGCCCCAAAGAAGAAGACATAAGAAATACATGGTTTTTTTTTTCCAGTGATTATGTGTTTCACATTGTCGCATATTTAGAACCATAGTGGAACCGGAGCAATTATCTATACTAAAATCCCTACTTACATTATAAGGGCTGTCTGTCTGTCAAAATAAGTTTGCAAAAGAAAAACACAATCATATCCACAAACACACAACCCGCCCAACACATCCCTGTATTCTCCTAAGCTAAGCATGCTACGTATCCACTTACTAAATTCAATAAGTAATTTGCCGTAGCCTTTCCTTTGATACGGAGGTAGGGTCAGTATACAAGCGACATTGTAGTCTTCAGTACTCTCTTTTTCTTTTGAAAAATATCCAACTATGTGAAAACCTGGAAATTTTACACAAAATCTTAATGTAATGGCAGGTAGTTTAATGGATCTAGTGATAGAGTGATAAACTGGCGTCAGTGGCATTTGCTACCATTTCAGTCGTTGATTATTGGGGATCGATTCTATGATCTGACAATGAAATTATTTAACTCCAAACATTATTTCAAAGTGTTTACCACACTTTAAAAAACTGCTTTAGACGAAATGCTTTCAAAAATGGTAGTACCTACCCGGCGGGGCTCGAGCCTGCGACTACTGGTAATTCGTCGCGGGGTCAAATCCTATTGGGTACTAAAATTTTTGAAAGCATTTCTTCAAAAGCACATTATTTACTATTTATTATTATTTTGACAACGTTACTACAACTCATTTTTAAAAAAATTTGACATAGCAATGAACGTTATAAAATAAATTATTACCTCTCGAGTCGAACTCCGTCATAACATAAAATAAAAAGGGATCTGTATCGTAGTACAGCGTTTTGTGATCCAGAAACAGTTTAGCCAGTAAACACAGGTTTTGAGCGTAGCATTTGTTCTTCCGTCCGTCAATTTCGAAGAAAGAAATACTTCCTTTTCGGTATATTTCGTTGCCGGGCGGATGTTTTAGTTTACATTTTATCTGAAAACAAGCAGAGTCCCGCGTTTCACTCGCGTAAGTCCTGATCCCGTAGGAATTTCGGGACCAAAAGTAGCCTATGTTACTCAGGGTGAATGTAGCTTTCTATTGGTGAAATAATTTTTGAAATTGGTTTAGTAGTTTCAGAGATTACCCGGAAATACTACATACCTACATAATTGTTACCTCTTTATAATATTAGTATTGACACAAGAATAAACTTCTTGAACTAATTTTTCGGGCTTAATCGTGTAGTGTTTATTATTTTTAGCATTGTTTCAATGCTCAACGTTTCGAGACCTTTACAGGTCTCTTCTTTAGGATTATTTTTTTAGTTATAGGCAAATGACAGGTTTGGCCAATCTAGACCTAAACTAAGCAACAAGGCTTGTACTATGGGTACTAGACATCGGGTATCTATACGTATAATGAAGGAAGAGATGCTTGTGCGGTCTGCTGGGATTCGTAACTACGACCCTCGGAATGAATCAGACCAACACTCAGTATAATATTGTTGTTTTTCCTTGTACAATAGGTACTTACTACAAAGTTCGATTTATTTATACTTCCGAACAATAATAAACGTGAAGTTTTTTTCCTGTAAAAGCTACTGAGCTGTACTGAACCAATTGCGATGACAATAGATTTATAGATAGCTGAAGTAATGGAATAAAACATCGGCTGTTTGATTGATTACAATAGAATCGGCTTTTTTTTATTTCGATCTCAGCACTAGATTTATGCGGATGATATTTCAGGGCGCAGTTAGGAAAGCTATGATATATGTTTTTATTACTTTAATTAATTCATTTAAAATGGCGTAGATACTTAGAATACTTACCAAATGCCTTTCCAAGCACTTTTTACTTTTTCTATATTTCAAACAAAATTCACAGATGTAAATGCATGGGAGATTCACCATTTCCTGAAAAAAATAAAAGTTTATCACTAGATGGCACCAGTGGTAAAAATATATCGCGGTAACGTTGCGTTTAACTTTTAAAAATCACGTCCGTTGTTTTAACTGTCTAGCTATCACGGTTTATGAGATATAGCTTGAAGACAGACGAACAGCCGGACGGACAGACAGCGGAGTCTTAGTAAATAGGGTCACGTTTTTACCTTTTACCACGGCACTTTAAAAAAGAGCTCTATTCACCTGTGGATAAGGTGCAAAATACCAGGGTCGTATTCTATGCCGGCCCAGTTCGATCATCTCAATGTTCTTCATCCTCGTGACAAGATCGTCGTGTCCATGCGCCACCAAAGACCCAGATTGTCTCGGCCGCGTCGTCGTCGGAGTGGCCGCTCCACTCGGCACAGATTCTCCTTCAGGCAAGTCCAGGGATGATACTTCCGGCTTGAATAAATAAATAAAATAAATAGTGTCCGACCGAAAGTTCGATTTCGGTTTCGGTTTCGACCGAGTTTCGGCCAAAAATCAAGTTTCGGCGGCAGTTTCTGAAATTGATTTCGGAAGTTGTCGTGCACGCTCGGCTAACTTCGTTTCGAGTGTTTCGTTTCAACTTCGTTAAAAAATAATAAAAATGATTTCAATAATTTTTATATTACATTAAATAAATGATTACAACAAACTTCACGTGCGTACGTTCACTTCGCGTGTTTTCACTTCATGTACTAATTAATGCAGAATAATGGGTAAAATGCACCAAATTCCAGTAATTTTAAGGAATGTTATACTTGACAACGTGAGTTTCGGTTTAATAAATATAATAATAAATAAATTCTGTGAATACGCCACGCGTTCAACAACAAGCCACGTCCAAATATTCGGTTTCGGTTTCGGCCGAAACTGAAGCCACAGTTTCGGTGGGACTCTAAAAATAAATAATTAGCCCGTTACTTTGTCCCACTGCAGGGCAAGGGCCTCCCCTTAGAGGGGTTAGGCAGTAAGACGCCACGGGACCCTACTCCGGATTGGCGAATGTTCCATGCCTTCAGACTATGGTCAGTCCTAGGACATGTCGGTTTCCTCACGACGTTTTGTTGAATAAATAAATATAAATTTGCACGACGTAACACACATCCCAATCTAGCCCCAGACTTAGCACTAGGTGCGTACTATGGGTGCTAGACAACGGATTTACTATACTTATTATTTTTGTAAACACATACATATGTAGAGAAAGCACCGAGACCAGAAACTAATACTTGTTTTTAACCATAAATAACTGCACCCGGGAATCGAACCCGCGCGCGCGTCACAGAGGCCGTCAATGCATGGGATAATGTTGTGTATTGAATAAATAAATATTGTAAACATTATTTCGTAGTGTTAATAAACACTTAGGATTTTTCCTAAGTGTGGATTAACACTAAAAAATAATAATTACATGTTTGGAATGTGTCATCTTATATTGTAATAATTACTATGTAATATGGGAAGTTACAAGCAAAGTTGAACTGCAAAGTTCGCCGGTAGATGTCACTACGAGGCCTTACTCGCAAGAACATATGAGGAGGTGATTTCTTAATTTCGACCTGTCAGGAGGGCTACCTGTGGCGAAGCGGTCAAACGCGTTGGTTCAGATTACCAATAGTCGTGGGATCGAATCCCGCCGGGTACTAAAGTTTTTGAAAGCATTAAAAAAAAAACAGAAAATAAGTATTATTTATAAAGTACATGAACTAACCTCGCTCTCCAAAGAATTCGCCTTCCGTTTTCTATTCATTTTCTTCTGCAAAGCCGCAGCTAAGACCGCGCCTCCATTCACAAGAGACGATGTATCGTGGCCAAGCGTCGGACTGGCGGGCCGAGATACCAGCTGACGCGGTTCCGACGCCATGCTTTGTACTGCAATTATTTACTACGTCTCAATATTCTATTTCTATTTGAAGTGCTTAAAGCCTGCCCTAGGCTTTCATACAAACATGTTGAGAGCCCTATAGCCGCTAAACTCAAAATCAATGTCGGGTTCACCGAAAATTGTTGATTATTTCATGACGGAGTGTTGTTAATATTTTTTGTGTATGGATTGTAATCGACATTGTTTCCGACATTTTAGTGCAGTTTCCAGACAAATATTTCGAAATATATCGACATTTTAGCCAAAACAGACATTTTTTGTCTAAAATTTGGATAGGCTTTGCACCAATTTTTGAGGTTTTTGTCTTAAAACTACAGCATAATGTAGGAAACAATGTCACCTACAATCCATACACAAAAAAAGTTCTACGACATTCCGTCATGAAATAATCAACAATTTTCGATGAGCCCGACAGGGATTTTGAGTTAAGCGGCTATAGGGCTCTTAAAGGAAAAATACTTCTGAAAAAACACAAAGAACGATAGACGCTGGGTAGGATTCGAACAAACAACGCATCTTTACTCAATCCAGGAGCACGGACTTAACCAATTAGTCTACCGGTGACTCAGGCGCTGAATCTTTGCATCTGTATTTTCACTATCTACTGCAACTTAGGCATGTTTGGGGCACCCCACAAACATGCCTAAGTGGAATTCACTGCCCGCGCTGATATTCGGGGGAATATCGACGCGGGCGCAGTAAATTCCATTTCTTACCTACGAGAAATATGCTTGGTTGGTATGTGATAAGGGAATGCGCATTGCGCATCCTAAATGAGTGACGTTTGTAATTAGTATCCTTCGTTTTCTTGTAATTAAAGTAATTTAGAACTTGAGGTGAAGATAAAAATTTAAACCTGTACTACTTAATTACTTTAATTTGGAATTGAAAGAGCGTATAAAGCTAAATTCCCCAATTTTCTTTCCAAATTAAGACTTTGGCTACAGTCATATTTTCTTTCATCAAAAATCTTTATTAAATTTAAAAAATAAATAAATACCATATTTCCAAACTACAGTTACAGAATGGGACATGTCAGGATCACAACCTGGAAGGCTATTCTGCAATGAAACCGTGTAGCTTTTACGCTTTTTTTGGTTTTCTAGACGCGATAAAACTATTTTAAATTTATTATTAAAAAATTGGATTTATTGCATTATTTATTCGTATTTAATCGATATATTACGTGATTTTTTCATCGCGTATAGAATATTAAAATATGTGAAATGACGAGCGACATGGTTTGGTTGCAGAATAGCCTTCCTGTGCCTCACACTAAAATATGATTCTAAAATGAATCTTCTAGCCAAAGCCTTTATTCAGAATGAAAGAATTGTATAGATACGGTATAGTTTAACCGTACCTACCTACCAACATATTAGCGATAGCACAGCTTTTTATCACGAATTGCACCAAATCTTTCGCAACATTTTAGAATAATTGACAACATCTTATAACAATAGTTAACAAACAATCAAAGCGAAAAAATTAAAACAAAAAGCCAAACAGACATGCATTTCACTATTAGAAAATTTTGATTTGACCAATCCGACATAAAATAAAATAAAAAACAAACACAAAAAAAAGATAAATTTAACATACCAATTGAATTTCTATGTGCGACACCATTATGTGGGGTGTTAAAGGACTGTTCAGTCTTATGTACTGTGTTCAGAGACGGTCTACTGTTTATACTAGACTTCTGACTGTCATTGCAGACTGATTCATCTGCAGACAAAATGTATTATTAAGCCAATTCTATGGTTGTGGTAAGATGAGAATGGAAGATGTATGAAGCGGTAATAAATAAATGTAATAGAGTTTTAGATCTAATATTTTGAAGGTAAAAAAATAAACTTAGATTAATAATATATAACTCAAAATCATCCCGCAGAAAGATAGGTGGGAATGCGCATTTAGTTTTCTTCTTCTTTTCGTAAAGTGGTGTGGCCCATCTAGTGTTAAGAGTTTTCAAGTCGCCCTAAGCCCTTCAACTTGACCTAATGACTGCTATCAGAGATAACAACTAGGACCAACTGCTTAACCCCCGACCCCAAATAATTTAGGGTTTTAACGGACCCCGGGCTCCCGAGGGATGTTACCGGGAACATCGCTCAGATAAAAGAAGGAAGAATTTATAATGTAATTTAATATTACATTATAAATTAATATAATATTAAATTACATATTGATGAATGAATGACGTGCAATTAAATGAATTAATTATCATTCGTGTAAATCAATTAACATTTTCAATGATCTTTATTTTTTTATGGGTTAAAAATATTGTTTTTTTTTTAAATATATCGGGCCACATTTTATGTCATATATGTACAAAAATGTGGCCCATATAATTTAATAGTTATATAATTATAAATAAAAGTTAATGTAAATAAATAAGACATAATGCGCATCAGCCACAAGAACTATTAAACGAGAAGACAGTTCTCTGCGGGAGAATTTTCAGCAGCATATGGTCCAACTATAACAGATTCTATTCTGCCTACGCAGGTATAGTAGAAGGTACATAGCAGGTATATATAAAACCTGCCACCTCATCAGCTTGTATTGAGGTGAAGTATATTTATTAAAATAAGATTAATACAATACATATTTAAAATCGAACTGTAAACAAGATTATTCGACGGAAGAGTCGCAGCATGCTTTTCCATACAACGAGGGTAAAAAGAAAAGCTTATTTTCTTTTTATAAGTACCTCATTGAGGTAGCCTTTTCTTTTTACACTTTTTAATGTAAAAAAACTAAGTTTAGGCTTAGTTTTAAAAAAATCGCCAGAACCGGGTAATTTTAAGGGATAAAAAGGCGTAGAAATATTTTTAAGGAAAAAAATATCTTCAAAAATGTACTCACGGCGAGGATCGAACTCGTGTCTCTAGGTCAATACACCAGGGTCTTAACGAACCAGACCACGTGGGTTCCGCAAGTGGGATAAAGAGGAGTAGAAATATTTCTAGCAGATAATCATTAACAAATTAAATTACGAGATAGAAAAGAGGTTTTTCTATTTCTGTGGAGAGTCAGGTGACCAATAGTCCCCCTGAATAGATAATGCTATTCAAATCAGTTGTTAAATCACAATGCTTTCAATAATATCTTGAAAATTAACCACTTTAGAAACTAGACAAGCAAATAGGCAACAAAAAATGAGAAGATATAACTGAAAAAATTGATATTATTCTCAATTTACCATCATTAAATTTCGCTAAGACAATCAGGGTCAAAAGACTAGTAAAATTTATGATTCTCAACTTGAAAGTTTAGATTAGATTAATGACTTTAAATATTGGTGTGCCTGGAGTAAGAGATATAATAGGACATTTTTATAGGTTCCATATCTCTATTTAGGTTGCATGGCTGACGGTTAAATACTGAAACACTAGTCAAAATTAGAGACACAAACAATGAAAAAATGTGCCTACCAAATTACATATTTAGAAGCTGCTTAATTTATAAAGTAGCCCTCAAATTTTAAGTGGTATTCCAGTATTCAGTTGTAAGAAAATAAAGTTAATTATGTGCAAAATAAGATAAAAAATAGTGTTGTGGCAGGAACATTGTTTTACTAATATAATGTACCTCTACAACTTTTAGTTGATCAACCTAAGTCACAGAACACATATACTGAGAAACGGTTTGGGAGTTGCCAAGCAGGGTCAAAGGAATCTCCCCAATTACCTTTTTAACCTCGCAGTTATGACCATCTCGGCAAGTCGGTACCACCATGCGCGCCGTTACAAAAATTACCAACCCTAAACATACCCGTTTCCCGGTATGTGTGCTCAAAAGTGCTGCAATGAATAGTACTTATACAAATACGAATGTTAAAACTACTGATTTCGATGAATACAAATAGCTGTACTCAATATAATCTTTGTACTCAAATTGTGCGAGTTGAAATGGATCTGTCTTCGGGAATACACAAGAGCAGAGTAATGTTTAAAAAAGATTTTATAAATTTTTAGCTAAATATGATTATGATTTGCATTCCTATTTGTTGCATCACTATTGCTTAGAGTGTAAATCATTCAAAACTGTAATAAAAGAAAGCATAACTGAAATAAAAACACAGACACATACTAATAAAACTAGGCATAATGCCACCTCCTGAACCAATGTGGGTCTTCTTTGGTGTAGTGGTACCTCCTGTGGCTGTGCCATCTCTCCGAGGGAATTGGACTTTGCGAGTGTCCAGCCATGACTCGCCAACCCATTCATCGAGACGTTTGTTGACTGAAATAAAGCACAACCATATTGCAGGACATATTATTCAGGCTAACTAACTAACAACTACTGCAGCGACTGACTAGCTAATCATCACATTATAATTATACAATAAAATCAATATTAATTCAATAAGTAGTATACGGCACAGGGGAGGGTTCGTTTTAACCCCATGCACTTGACCATTAGACAATATAGACAAGAAACACATGTGTAAGGTTGGTAATTGTAAGATTGCTTGGGAAGGATGACCTATTGCTAGGCAATAGGTCCACTCTGGCATGCACAGTGTGCGACTATGTACAATGGCGAGGAAGTTGTGTCTGAAATTTACTTGAGCGGCAACCAAGTACACACCCAGACAGGGATGCACAGAGTTCTTCTCAGCTTTTTATAGGTGGACCCCTTATGGCTGCGAGAACACTATTAGGCTAACGTGACTCCCCTGCCCTCCCTCCTGTGATGGGAATTGAACGCACAACTTTCTGTATTCTACATGCATACGCCTGTTGTTCCATAAAGGTGGTTGAAATTCATACAAATTGTTGTTGACAACAGTTTACAAGATTTTTGTAGTTGCAGAACTAGAAAGTAAGGAGTTCTTACTTTTTTAAATCATTTAAACCTAATGAAGTAATCCATACTTACTAATTTATCAAATTGTAAGTTTTGTTGAGCTATGTACTTAGATTATCATTGCAATACAAAATGTTGCAAAATTGAGATTGCTATGATTATTATGAATATAGGCACAGTCCTAGGCTTTCATATTTGTTGAAAAAAGGACGCTTTTGAATTGCAAGCGCTGTTTTAACTATAATTGTACACATGATAAAACTAAACTGCTTGGTACTGGTTTGTTTGGTCTACCAAAACCCTTAAAAACATGGTAATTTTTTCATTAAACTTACAATCAACGTAGTGAACATAATATCCTCTTTGTCCTCGATTCTCTTTGACGCTGATGATTTCAGCCAGCGGCCAGTCGTCACCTCCTTGCATGCGCACTGGTAATCGACATCCTTCAACAAGGGAGGCCTACAAAGAGGTTGTATTAATGACGAAAATATCACATACGAAATTCAGTTCTATCTATTAAACCTAGATAAAATATTACCGCTGAATCACAAAATGTTGAAAGTTCGTCGTCATTTTCGTTCATATTTACGGGTAATTAAATATAAAATGGAAAATAACTCTGCGTTTGTTTGTCGAATAAACATCTGCTGCTGTCACTTGTCTGTCAGTGTCAAGCCAATCAAGCAAAGTAGCAAACAGGACAGACTAAAAATCAGCTTAATAAGCTTCGGCAGTCGAGTAAAAATAATGGAATATGCGAAGCACATAGTGCGACGAACAAAGCCCATCACTAAACTTGTTGTAGTTTTGCTACTTAACGTAAGATGGCGTGGTTTTAACTTTTATTGTTTGAAATTATAGTTATTGTTTTATTATTGTATGTTGTAACTAAAGTTTTGTTTATATTTTTATTAAACGGATTTTACTTACTGTTGTGTAGCGTGAATCTTTGTGAAAACTGTGACGGAACAAAGACTGCCGTTTTTCGGCCATGTTTCGTCGCCTTTGGAAAGTTTTTGAAAGAAAATTATAATTCATAACGGTTTCTAAGTAAAACCACAGTTTACCTAATAGTAGGTAGTATGCGTTTCCCACGGTTTCACCCGCGTAAGTCCCGATCCCGTGGGAATTTCAAAAAATTCAATCTTATCGAATGCCTACATTACAATAAAGAACACACTCTCCAATTTCAGTTCTATACTAATATCAGCGGTTTAGGCTGTGCGTTGATCAGTCAGTCCAGGACTAAGTATTGGGTATAAAGATACAAAATATATAGATAGATACCCTATACCTACTATTATGTATTCTGTGCTAGGTAACTAACTATTAGGGTAACTGTGGTAAAACCGATAGCATGGGTAAGGAGCTTAGAAATGTTTTTATAGGTTCACTTAGGTAGGTAGTTACGTTAACAATGAATGTTGTTTATTAAATTAGATTTGATGATGAAGTTATGTATAGGTAGGTACCTACTAGGTACTTACTTAGTTAACTAACCTAACCTCGTCACATTACAGCAATGTGCGAGTTTTTCGTTTTCTTGATAGAGCGAACTTTATTAGGGTTCGAGTAAAACAGTGGAAACTTGCATTAATTACCTATCTACGAGTACCTACCTAGCTTTGAATTAAGTCCTTATACCTTACCTAATTCAAGGTACCCAGAACTACCTAAGTAGGTAGGGTCTAAGTAGGTCTAAATTGATTAAGTAAGTACCTATCATAAAAGTTCATACATAACTGCCATTAAAGTGTCTAAAAGCTCTTCAAGATACTAATAATGTTTAAATCTAAATTAAAACAATGGCTGATTATACCCAATAAATATTATGAGGAATCTAAGGTTTTCTTTTAATTACTAAGTTATACTAGCGTATGTACACCTAATTATTTTTGTATGTAGGTACCAACTCAAAAATACACTACAAATGAATTCGATATTTAGGTATGTAAACTTAAAGTGAAAAAAATAGATTTAAAAAGTAGTTATACCGTAATAGTACCTACTTACAAGGTAAAGGGAGTTATAGAAAAACCCAAAATTGTATAAATGCATTAAAATTTATTCATTATTTACACTTAATAAATACCTAACTTAAAATTAATAATTTGACAAACCCGTGTTGTGTTATACTTAAACTATTTGAGCGATCAGACATTAGTACCTATTAACAATTATTTAAATGGCGCTAAATCTATTAGCAGTCGTGTAATCTTTACGCACATTGACTCCACGGAACAACCAACCAAAACCAGGCTGGTACCTTCCATTGGTCGACTCGCCGTCCATGATAGGTGTGTCGTCAGCCGAGATGTATTGAGTGAGGAACATTCGCCTGGGCCTGGGGGAAGTATTGTGGGAGCTGCCGTGGACCAGCAGGTATGAGAACACGACGCAGTCACCGCGGTCGGCGTAGACAGGGGTCGCTTTCGACATCGGGAACCTTTCCTGTTGAATAAATTATTCAAGGTTAAGTTAATACAGCTTTGGTTAATTGTTAATATGTTAGGATAGATAACCCGTTGTTCTAGGTGAGCGACGAAATGCGACATATAGCAACGCGATGCGACACGATCATGGATACTTCTGTCTGAATAAACTTAAGATACAGACCAATCAGAACGCCAGGGTCTCTATTTTTGAATCGCTTGTGCCACTTTGAGCGATTTAAATAGCTCGAGATCTATCTACTGAAATTCGTTCGATGTCCGTATTTTTTTTTTGTGAATCGCACGACCGCATGAGTGCTATCAACTGCGCGCCGTAGGAGTCAGCAAGAGAAAAATCAGCAGAAATAGAGCTATTCAAAAATAAGACTCCATGACGTGGGCCACATCCACATCATGTAACACCTATTTGATATTTTCGAGTCGTGTTTGTCATTCACTTAGGACAACGGGGTTGTAAGTAGATTTTTTTGCTTTCTTATTAGTAGTTATCTATTTACTTTCTTCATTAGTATTTAATGATTATTAAATAGCTTGACAGAATACGGTTAAAATATCGTATTTTTTGCAAATTTAGAAAAGGTCAATCAACCCTTTTCATGCTTTTAAGGCCACCATATGCACAGAAAGGTAAAACTGAACAGTCAAATCCAATGAGTTCAATCTATCAATCAAGTTTTATTTATTACTATGATTTCAGGTAGTCCGATTGAATTCCTTCAGGGCGTTCAGTAAAAGCGAAAGCTCGAAAGTAAAGCTAAAACTCATCGTGTAAGTGAATTACATAAGATAACCATACTTACTTTGTCAACATGGAAGAATCCACCCTCAGTCATAACTCTGTCCTTCTGGGGTCCAAGCTTATGCGAACCAGGGTAAACGAAAAGTCCACCGTTTTCCGGACCGGAGGCGTCCAAGTTCATGAACACAGCTACAGGGGAGTCTTTCTCATAGGGAAAGTAGGGGTAGTCCTGAAAAAATGAAAACTGTAGTTATTAATACACAATAGTTTTACGCGTATTAGTACATTGAAATGTTACATTTGAGTGTGCATTTGTCAGAGGACGCAATTTTATTTTTTAGATATCAAGGGGGGGGGTTAGTTTAAAGTTAAATAATAGTTTGTGGGGTTGTGGCTCTTGTCCCACGGCCGCCATCTTGGAAAAACGGGTTCAAATGGTTTTTATGGTTTATTTGACGAACTATAGGTCTCACAAAAAAAATAATTACCATTTTGTATTGCAAATAAGATTATCTACAACTTTTGTTAAGGAACTTTTAGTCGTAGAACTAAAAATAAAAAGTTATAAGCAAAAATCCATGAAAATTTGAGAAACAAATTCTATTGGTCATTTATGCACCGATTTTGATGATTATTTTTTTATTCGTAAGGTAGAAGTCCCAAGGTGACTCCATAAAAAAATTATATGGATCGGATGAGGATCTTCGGAGTGATGAGCAGAATAGTTCCTCAGAAAGTAGTAAATTACTTACTTTTGGACTTTTACCAGTAGAATCAGACCTTGTACTACTGGTTAGGGATTGATGAAGCACCTGGAACCACCTTATCATCAGAGAACTCCTCAATGATTAAAGTTATGGTTAAAATTCTAATGTTTTTAGTGGTAGATGAAAGTAGGTACTCAAAAAAGGATGAAATAAAAAAACCGACTTCAAAAAAACATAATATAACCTCACCTACATACAGTAATTGAGGAGTTATCTGATGAGAAGGTGGTTACAGGTGCTTCATCAATCCCTAACCAGTAGCACACGGTCTGATTCTACTGGTAAAAGTCCAAAAGTTAGTAATTTACTACTCTCTGAGGAACTATTCTGCTCATCACTCCGAAGATCCTCGTCCGATCCATGTTTTTTTTTTATAGAGCCACCTTGGGACTTATACCTTCCGAATAAAAAAATAATCATCAAAATCAGTTCATAAATGACCAATAGAATTTGTTTCTCAAATTTCCATGGATTATCGCTTATAACTTTTTATTTTTAGTTCTACGACTAAAAGTTACTTAACAAAAGTTGTAGATAATCTTATTTGCAAAACAAAATGTTAATTATTTTTTTATGTGAGACCTATAGTTCGTCAAATAAACCATAAAAACCATTTGAACCCGTTTTTCCAAGATGGCGGCCGTGGGAGAAGAGCCACAACCCCACAAACTATTATTTAACTTTAAACTAACCCCCCCTTGATATCTAAAAAATAAAATTGCGTCTTCTGACAAATGCACGCGGAGCCCAAAAAAATGTAATATTTCAATGTACTAATGTACTTATTTACAGTTAGGTATTATGATGTGCAAATATCGGAATCTAGGTTATCAACGTAGTGAAAAGGTTAGGTTGTTTTTTTATACTTGGTAGAGTTATATAACATAAGGAATAATGGACACAAGTTTAAATGTAAATAAAGGGGAAGCTTTATAATATTTTGAAGAATCGCGGATTTTCGTAACATCAATGTTATTTTACTTTCCAAACGAGCTAAGATTGTAAAAACCTATTTATATAGAATGAGTAGGTCATTCTAATCTAAGTTACATAATAATATTTTACACTCTAGTTCATACGAGTATAATATATGTTGGTAATATACCTGATGCATAGGATATTCAGCTCCTTTGCCGGGTGGCTTAAAGTGAGCCTTTGTATGGTGCAGCATGATGTTCTTGGATCCCATAATATCTTCGAGACAATCGAGAAGGTCTGGCTGGCTCATGGCCTGCCCAAAGACGGCATGATGGCTCTGCAGGTTGTGGACTCCTTTCACCTACGCACATAAAAAAAGTTATTTGAGTTTTTAAGATTTATTTAAATCATTATTTGTTTGAGTCATTGCTAGTACCTACAACCAAAATGCTGGTGTTTATTTGGCGCAAAGAATTAGCATTTACCAATGGCAGCATGGCAATGCTGCCGGAAATCTAAGGTCGCTGACAAGTAGGTAGGTAGCTACGTTATGTTTTAAAGTTTTCGTAAGTACTTAAGTTTCTGTATGTGGACGTTTAGTGTTATGTGTAACTACAATGAAATTTAATTTCATAGTTTACTTACTGTGTAGCCTGTGGTGTTGACTCTCTCATCGTCGTCTCTGCCACCAACCCAGGATTGTTCCATCTTGTTAATATTACACCTCTTGAACAATTTGTCGTATTCGTCACTCATCTCATCGACTATCTTCTTCGGGATTACATTCTTAAGGACAATGTAACCGTTGTCCTTGTAGAACTTCTTTTGTTCGTTTGTGAGTCCCACCATTTTGCTGTATTTAAATTTTATCCTGAAGATTCTCGTTGGAATGCAGATATCAACTGATTTTCTCAATCGAGTGGCGCTCTATTTATACTAAACAATCCATGTCAATAAGTACAAATAGGAGATTATTTATGGTGACCTATGTCCCCCATGTCCGTCGCTATAATTATTTGCCTCATGTTGATAAAATTTATAATACGATACAAAAGTGCTATGAGTTCTGGATGGGGTGATTCTGATAACCCCATAATGTTTATGTCGACGTTATGTGGTTATCGCAATTATTCACATAACAACCAAGAAATTCTAGAATTGTAAGTACTTTCTCGAATCTCTGGCAAAGTACCTACTCATCTAGAAATCCTTTATTTTTCAACGACGAATGCCGTGTGATTTTTAAGAGATACTTAATATTTTAACTATATACGTCTTCAATGTAGTTTACATCTATCTTTATAATTTGGTATAGTTTGACTTAATTCCGTAAGAGTTTCGTTTTTAAATATTATTACTGTACACAATAAACTGTAATAATTAGATGGACATATACTTGCTAAATTAAATAAAAAGTAAAAGCAATACTACTTATCTATAGGCTGTGTATAGGTACTTACAGCGAGCTACGTTAAGTGATGATGACAGAATTGTCGTCTTTCTTCATTTAATACATAAATTAAAGTCAACTTTTATGACCAATTTCAATAGTCTTTAGTCTTTATTTTTAGATACGTACCTACATTTCTCGAGACTGTTAGGCCATTATTGTGTCTAAAAATTCTGGCATTGCGCAATTGGAGCTTGGGTAGTAAACTAATTGTTAAATCCATAGACTACCTACATAAAATCTTGACAAGACTCAAAGTTTTGTTATAGCACGTTATAGTCAAAATATTTATTTATTTGGACATCCAACAGCTGTTACTTAAAAATTGCCAAAACTAAAGTAACAACAGAAAGCCAATTAAAGGATTCCACGACTAAGTAACAGAATAATAACAATATTTTTTGTGTGATCCTAACAAATACCAACGAAAATTGTTAAAATTATTTAATTACTAGCTGACCCGGCAAACGTTGTTTTGCCTTATAAATTATAGTAGCCGATTCTCAGACCTACTGAATACGTATACAAAATCTCATAAAAATCGGTCAAGCCGTTTCGGAAGAGTACGGTAACTAACACTGTGACATGGAAATTTTATATATTAGATTGAATTTGATATAATAGACACAAGTGGGTAAGCATTGGCTGATAATGTAGCATTAAATATTACAAAATTCTCAATCTATGAGTTGATGACTTTCACAATCTGATTCAGCTAACCTTTAGACATCCAGCTCAACATTTCTATGAGAACCATTTCCGGTTCCATCAAGCCGGTTCCTACTCATTGGCGACCTGCACTCAGCTACCTAAAGCCCAATCATCTCCGCAGACAGACGTGCTTGGTCAGATAGGCAAGGAAGTTATTGGCGTATCCGAGGCTCCTTATACAC
The DNA here is from genome assembly GCA_958496205.1 of Idaea biselata. Taxonomy (NCBI): domain Eukaryota; kingdom Metazoa; phylum Arthropoda; class Insecta; order Lepidoptera; family Geometridae; genus Idaea; species Idaea biselata. Next base: position 22,416,124 of record OY292401.1, on the reverse strand, counting down.
CAAGATTTTGCCGACTTCCACAGCTCTGTGCTAAAATCTGGGAAGCGGGAGCTCTTCAGGTACATTGCCTTCTACCTATTGACCTGAATCTCCCACGAGGAGAGCCTTCTGAATAGACTACGTTCGGGGTATGGAAACTGTGCTCAGACATATAGTACTCTACAGACCACCCCCAACGGGAAGCGGGAGCTCTTCAGATACATTGCCTTCTACCTATTGACCTGAATCTCCCACGAGGAGAGCCTTCTGAATAGACTACGTTCGGGGTATGGAAACTGTGCTCAGACATATAGTACTCTACAGACCACCCCCAACGGGAAGCGGGAGCTCTTCAGATACATTGCCTTCTACCTATTGACCTGAATCTCCCACGAGGAGAGCCTTCTGAATAGACTACGTTCGGGGTATGGAAACTGTGCTCAGACATATAGTACTCTACAGACCACCCCCAACTCCTGTTAGATATCAAGGGGGGTTAGTTTAAAGTTAAATAATAGTTTGTGGGGTTGTGGCTCTTGTCCCATAGCCGCCATCTTGGAAAAAGGGGTTCACATTGTTTTTTATGGTTTATTTGACGAACTATAGGTCTCACAAAAAAAAATGTACCTATTGCAAATAAGATTATCTAAAATAATACTTAATGTTTAACCGACTGGAGGAGCTTATCAATTAAATTTTATCTTTTTTTATGTTGTTACTCGAAGCAATAATTTACAGCCAATTGTGATACTTAATTATTTTAAAGAGGATTGCGTAAGGATAAGTAAAGTAAAGTAAGTAAATATTGCACGACGTTACACACAGCGCAATCTAGCCCCAAACTAAGCACTAGGCTTGTACTATGGGTACTAGACAACGGATATACTACATATTGTAACTTTTCTTTTTGTAAATACATACATATGATATAGCGTAGTAAACGCTGAATATCCCATGTCTTCGGACCGTGGTGAGTCCTAGGACATGTTGGTTTCCTTACGATGTTTTTCCTTCACCGTAAGAGCGATGTTATTAGCGCACATACCTTTTTCTTAAAGAAAAAGACATTGGTGCGCGGTCGGCCTAGATTCGAACCCACGACTCTCGGAATGAAAGCCGGGGTATCTACCACTAGACCAACACCGCTCATGGATGGATGGATGATGGTCCCGTATTAAGGCCACGGGGCTAGATGGCGCTGTGTGTTGTTCACAGAATTTATTATTTATTTATTTAATGTGATAAGGATCTGACGAGGATCTTCGGAGTGATATTCATAGTTTCTCAGAAAGCAGTATGTTGCTCACTTTTGGACCTCTACCAGAATCAGATCTTACGCCACCAGGTTAGGGAGGTAGAGCACTTGGAACCACCTTCTTTTTCATATTTTAAATTCATTATGTAGGTATATCAAATCTGTAAGTATAGGTAGGTAGGAAGGTAGGTACAGAACAGAGGGTATCGAAAACCATTACACAGATTGACGAGTTTTGCGGTGTTTTGATGTCGAGGGTTATCACAATCAACCAGAGTAGTTTGTATTGAGATAATTAATGTAAACAACCATAATCTTATACACCTACATAATTGTGATGAATAATTAAGTAATTATTTTTTTTTAATTATTTAGTTGGATATATATTTTCATTTATTTGAAATAAGTTAAATCAATACGTTAAGGGAAAAGTATACCTAGGTACTCTTTTCTTCATATAGTCGACTGTTTGCTCTCTGGATAAGGACATTAGAAGAAATATGTTTAGCCATAAAATCTATATCAGCCATGAATGACCAGGCCACTACGTTTTAAATTTATTAATATCCTATTTTTTCTAAAATTTATATATATTTTAATTATTAAAAAATGAGAAAATAAAATGTAAACAAAACTGCATGTTATGGTAGTATACCTAAACATAATTGTTCTAATGTCTTTATCCAGGGAAGAAACAGTCTACTAGGTACGTTTGTATGGAGAAAGAGTAGGTAGACTTCCTCTTCTGAATCTAGCTCGTTTACACAGTAGCGAGCGAGTTGGCGTATGATTTAGACTACCGAGTAACTGAACTGCATTGCAGTATCTCGCACTGTTCGAATGTAAAGCCAGATTTACATTCCGAAACTAGCATTATAGAGTCAACTTTTCAAAAGTACTCTCGCAGCAATTACTCAAAGCAACTTTATCAAATAAGAAAGTAGATAGTTACCGTTGTGTCTACGCAACTTTCCTGAGGAGATGACTCTGCATAATATAATAATGGGTTGGCATCTCTGAAAATGCATGCCATTAAAACAAAACAAAAAAGTCTTGCCTTAATATCTTAAATGTGCTATACCCTAAACCTTGAATACAGGAAGATTCGTTCATTCATTCTTATAATATACAAATCTCCCTTAATTCAAGGTAGCACATTAAGTTTTTTTGTATATTGCACTTTTTTTGTTTTGCTACCAACATGACGGCATAGGAATTTAAAGATAAACCGCGCTCTAGTTTCGTAATGTAAACCCTTCTTAACGTACCAGTAACTCGTTGCGAGTACCTACGAGTTATTGTTTAGACAGCTTACTACTGACTACTGGCGTACGAAGGCTAACAGCGAAGGCTAGTACGAAGCTGGGCAGCAGCTTGCACATAATTGTAGGTACATACCTAATTGTACTACACAGATTTTACAGATGTGTAAGACTCTCTAACCCTTCTACAGAACATGTCGCAGTGTAAGTTTGTATATGGTAGGTAGAGAAGACGAAAAGAAGGCTTTTCGAAGACTAGAATAAAAAATACCTAAGTTAAATTGATTAACATATTTTTTTTTATGTTCTGGAAGCCATTCAGTAAATAGTTGAAACCTGTAGATATAAACCATGATGTACGCCAAGCTTCGTTTCCTTAATAATTGTAAATATTATATCTATTTATTTATGTACATTATTTATTCCTAAGTACCTACTTACGTTAGGTATCTACTACTTTGTGTCGGATTGTATTTCACTGTAATAAAATAATTAAATAAGTTCTTAATACCCAGTATTTACTTTAGCAGAGTTTTTTTTATAATTCTAGTGATATATTATACTATCCCAATATCGAACTTTTTGAATCAAATGATAGAGAAAAAGTAGATGTGGCATCTCATCACTATCAAATGTTGTATTATGGGTAAGACATTATTTTTGCTATGATAAGGCATCGATAACATAATAAATTATTAGTGTAATTAAAACATCCATGGAAAAAAATAAAAGTAAACAATGTTATCATTTTTTACTACATAGGTATCATATTATATTTAACAAATAACAAAATCATAATCGCAGTTCAAGGATTTAGGGTCACAGTGGGCTGAATCGGTTGGCAGTTTGATAGTCTTTGTGGATATTCACTCCTCGAACCAGCCAACCATACCCAGGCTGGTAGAGACGTTTATCGGACACTTCTCCTGTGTGTATCATTTTGTCGTCTGCTGAAATATACTGGACTAGGAACATTCGCCTGGGGTGGGTGGATGTATTGTGCGAACTGCCGTGAATCAAGAGGTAGGAGAATATAATGATATCTCCGCGCTCTGCTATTACTGGAGTCGCTTTGGATAGCGGGAACTTTTTCTGAAAGTAATTTAAATATCTTTTTAGGGTTCCTTACCCCGGTAAAAACGGGACCCTATTACTGAGAATTCGCTTTCTGTCTCATCTCATGAACCGTAATAGCTAGACGGTTGAATTTTTTTATTATGTTTTAGGAAAGTTTCTTAATCGAAAGCCGAATTATGGACCTAAATGTTTCAACGAGTTTTTCCTCATAAATTTTGATTTCTAAAAATTTTCAGAATGACGAAGATTCTACATTACCTATAGCTAATGTAATTGTTAATCAGTATGAGTACAGTAAGCTATATCTATCTACAAAACAGATTCTGATGAAGTTATTAAAGTTGTTTAACTTACAGTGTCAACCTGATAGTAGCCACCTTCGTTCATATTGACATCTTTCTGTGGGCCAAGTTTGTGTGAACCGGGGTAAACGAACAGCCCTCCGTTCTCTGGACCTGATGCGTCCAAGTGTAGGAACATAGCGACTGGTGAATCATTTTCGTAGGGAAAATATTGATAGTCCTGGAAAAAAACAGCACAGATACTTGAAAAACCAAAACTGCACTGGTTACCACTTACAATTAATGCAGTTTTAAAAACGATCCAGCGTAGGTACTAAAGTCAAAATCTTTGAATGTTATTTAGGGCTGTAGTCGACACCCATATATGTTCATTATGTCTGTCTGGTCATTGGTTATTTTCTTATTGCGTAGACTTATATTAAAGAAGGCAGTGTAGACCCTGCTATAAAAGTTGATAGAACTCTTGGTAATTATTAACTAAAAATAAACATTACAGATAATTCTATCACAAGACCAGCGGACGTCTTTTGATAAAAGTATCTGTAATATTTATACGTATATTTACCTGATGCATGGGGTATTCGGCTCCTTTGCTAGGAGGTTTAAAATGAGCTTTTGTATGATGCAGCATTATGTTCTTTGTCTCCATAATGTCTTCTAGACAGTCAAGCAGATTTGGATAAGTCAAGAATTGACCAAATATTGCGTGGTGATTCTGCAGATTATGAACACCTTTTACCTGTAAAATATTATTACGAAAGTTTGTGTTTTACTATTTACCCTCTTACTTATAACGTTTATGTAACGTTTGTCTCTGTCTGTTACACATATATCGAAGAATGTCTGTTACCTTCGAAACTTCATGTCACAGTAAAAGACAAACGTTACATAAAGGTAGTCATCGTTTATAAGTTAGGGTGTAAAATTCTTGGGTTATCAACAATCTATTTGTAAAAAATTTTTGAAGCTATTTAAATGGGCAAGTTAATATTACGTGATTAATTATTATGGCCATTAGGAATTTTGGTAGAAAATAAATAAAAATTGTACGACATTGCACACAACGCAATCCAGCACCAAACTTACCACTAGGCTTGTACTATGGTCACTAGATAACGGATATACTATAACTTTTTTCTTTGTAAATACATACCTACATAGGTATGATACATTAAAAACACCTAAACCAAAAACAAATTTAATACTTGCTTATATTTAAGAATCGAACCCGCAACCTTCTCTGCATTGCATTCGGGCCCTCCCCCGACGCACTACAGAAGTCTTCAAGTAGGTAATGCATTATAGTAATGAGTAGGTACGTTTCATACTTACAGTATAAGGTGTGTTGTTAACTCTCTCATCGTCAAATCTTTTCCCAACCCATGACATTTCCATCTTATCAGTGTTAGCTCGTTGAAAGATATTGTCATATTCTATGCTTAATTCGTCAATCATTGTCCTTGGTACAATATTCTTGAGTAAAATATAACCATTATCATTGTAGAATTTCTTTTGCTCAGGTGTTAATCCAACCATTTTTGTTATATTATTATTTTAATTAAATATAGACATAAGATGTAACGTAGAGGTCAGCAGATACTAATTATTTGGCTGATAAAACCGCTGTATTTATGGCCGAAATCTCAAGAGCAAATACATGTTGTATGTAAGGTAATAAAGTAAAATAAAAACTATTTGTATATTAAAGAGTGTAACACGACGTATTACTTAAGAAAAGTAGTTCATGAACTCTACCAATAAATGGCGCTGCTAAAGAAACAAAGTCCGAGCTAGATCGCGCTATCGTTGCGTTTAGCTGATCCATAGACCTCGCACGTGAACTTTGTCAAATGTATCCTCGGATCCTCAGATCACCTGCAGAATTGGAACACGGTGTGGGACCTGTCCGCGTTAAGGCTGTTCTCCTGAAAGCCCTGAAACTGTAACCGCCGACCTGAAAACCGTGTAAATATACTCGTATAGACTTAACCTGCGTTTTCTATCACCTCCACCGACTCCACTCCCCTACAAGTGGCAGCCCAACGTCGAGCCTGAATCTTCGGATCCCTGAAAACTGAACCTGAAGTCTGACTGGTAGAGCCGAGTCGGAGAGTCACGTGGAAGAGTCAAGTTAGATAAAGACAGTTCAAGAAGTCAAGTCAGAGTCGTCTACATAGAGCCGTTCTACTGAGCATTATCGTAGAGTCACCTCATAGAGTCGGTCCGTAGAGTAACTCATCAAGCTGGCTTCTAACACGAGACGTACGAGCGAACCGAAGTTCATCGTTACTAGGTCCGGTCGCCAAACTACAACCAGAAAATCAAATAAGATGATGTCAGAAGAGCAATTCGGAAGGCTAGTTGAAGCTTTATCCAGAAACAATACACCTTCATCATTTGCGCAATGCACAACGCGTTTTAATGGGGAAAGAGACCCCAAGAAGGTCGAATCATTTCTTAGATCGATCAATACATTTAAGCGGGTGCAAAGGATCACAGATCAAGAAGCCCTCTATGGAGTATCTTTACTGTTCGAAGATGACGCTAGCATATGGTGGGTCGGCGTTCAGGAACACGTAAATACTTGGGAAGACTTTCAAAAGCGACTTCGTGACGCTTTCGCACCGAAAACGCCTGCCTACGTCATCTATCAAGAAATAGTAAAGGTGACTCAACAAGATCACGAATCAACTGAAAACTTTGTGGCGCATAAAAGATTGCTGATGTCCCAACTACTAAAGCCTGATCATAAGCTTACCGAAATTCAACAAATCGATATGGTTTTCGGTCAATTACGTATTGACATTAGAGATCGGATGACCCGTAGAGCAGTGAAGACATTCGATGATTTGTTGGAGATCTCAAGAGGCATTGAACAAATCAATTTGGACAAGGCAACTGCCTCTTCAAGCATTGTTGAAATGCCTAAACCTCCTATCGTCAGGATTCATGCAAAGAATGAATGCAGTTATTGTCATTTTCCAGGCCACACTGCAGACAATTGCCGCAAATTAAAGAATAGGAACCAAGAGCTGAGAATCCCATCCCAGTCATTCCTACCTCAGGTCGCCACACAGGCACCGTCATCATCCCAACCAAAATTAAGCTGCTACGGATGTGGAGCACCTGGAGTCGTACGCAGTAAATGTACGACTTGCGCTCAACGAAGAAATAGTAATATTGGACTTAGCTCTCTTAACGTTACGGACACCAGATCCCGTCCTGTAATATTTATTGAAGTGGGCGACTACCGTGGCGTAGCTCACATTGATTCATGTGCACAGACAAGCGTAGCTTCCTACGAGTTCTACTGTCAATTGCATAGACAGGGAGTCCCGTTCGCAGAAACTGCAGCTTGTATTACACTCGCAGGTGGAGTATCAAAGAATAGTCAAGTTCTGAACACTATGGTACCCGTTTAGATCAATGGCAAATTCATACCAACTAAATTTGTAGTAATGCCGGAATCCCGTGACAGCAGAACATTATTGGGAGTGAATTTCATTCAAGACGCTGGAATGTTATTAAACATACCCCAACTTACGTGGTCATTCCTTGGTGAAGACCAAACTTACGAACTAATGGAAGAAAAGCTCGTGGACTTTGCGAAACCTAGCGACATGGGATTGGACCTTGCCTGTCCTGACGCTGCAGTACCGGTATGTGAGCCTGCAATGCCTATCGAGGGTGATTGTAATACATCACAAAAGCAAAAACCAAGCGAAGCTGCCTTGCCTTCCGAAAAAGCTAGACGTTCGCAAACTATATTTGATGGCTATGATCCTTTTGTAGATTACATGAAGAATGCGTTTCTGGACGTTCAACAGGCATTTGATCGGGTATGGCACAAGGGGCTCTTATGCAAGATTAAGTCACTTCTGCCTCATACTTTCTATGGAATCCTAGAGTCTTATATCACCGATAGAATATTCCAAGTGAAAGAGATGGACTGTACATCAGGTTTCCATGATATACTTGCAGGAGTACCTCAAGGCTCTGTACTTGGCCCGGTGCTGTACACCATTTTTACATCAGATCTACCGTGCACCCCTGGAGTCGATATTGCAACTTATGCTGATGATACGGCAATCCTTGCTTCGAGTAAACAACCCGAAGAAGCCACGTTGAAGCTGCAGCGAAGCCTAAATGAAATAAGCAACTGGTTCGATAGGTGGAGAATTAGGGCGAACACCAGCAAATCAGTACAAGTGACATTCACACTGCGTAGAAAGACATGCCCCCCTGTTAACCTAGGAGGAAAGGAGCTGCCTCAGAGTGACACAGTTAAATACCTTGGACTGCACTTAGACCGTAGATTGACATGGCAAAAACACATTGAAACAAAACGGTGTGAGATCAACATTAAATATAGGAGGCTGTACTGGTTACTAGGTAGAAATTCGAAATTGTCCATCGACAATAAACTCCTCATCTACAATTCTATTATAAAACCCGTGTGGACCTACGGAATTCAATTGTGGGGAGCTACATGTAACTCGAATATAACAAAAATTCAAAGAGCACAAAACTACATCCTTAAACAAATAAGCAACTCGCCTTGGTTCATAAGGAACTCTGAAGTACATGAACACCTGGGCATACCTACAGTCAAGGAGGAAATAAAAGCCTACGCTCGGAAGTACAGGACTAGGTTGGAAAATCATCCCAACCACCTAGCTGTCCAACTCACCCTGCCGGAGTGTATAAGCCGCCTCAAAAGACGAAGAACCCTGGAACTCAGCTGCATTGACTGAGTTAATATTATTATGGTAGATATTCCTAATGAGGAATATCTCCACCCGCAAATCATCCTACAACTCATCTGCTCATAGTCAGAAGACTGATCGCACGATAATTTCTTGGAAAAAAAAAAAAAAAAAAAAACATGAAGAATGCGAAGCAAGCAATCAAGATATCCGAAAGAAACCTTTTACATCATTCGCAACAATCTATTAGCATTATTGAATTAAACAAAAATTAAAAGGAGCAACTTTCGTCCAGGGGGAGGGAGAAGGTGAGCACCCACCCTATAAGTAGAGCATCTCAAGAAATAAAATCAAAAAGCATTTACAATCGACATGGATTGCGGCTTTTACGAAGTGGCTTCGCTGATACTTCACCTGGGATATCCATTGGAGTACATCCCGCATCGGCTCTGACACCATGTTGTGGCAAAAACTACTGGCGTCTTCAACCAATACACTGGAGAGTTAGACCGAAGAAACAGCCACAGCCTCCAGAAGTACCAATCAATCAGCAATCCATGACTTGTTCAGGCTCAGGACGTAATTGTCCTAGGAACATCAAATAATCCTGTCCTACTCGCCGGGACGTCTTCGTGGACAGAGGGGGAGATTGTAACACGACGTATTACTTAAGAAAAGTAGTTCATGAACTCTACCAACAGATGGCGCTGCTAAAGAAACAAAGTCCAAGCTAGATCGCGCTATCGTTGCGTTTAGCTGATCCATAGACCTCGGACGTGAACTTTGTCAAATGTATCCTCAGATCACCTGCAGGCTACCTTGGTACGCATCGGGCCTCTGCATCCTTCTTGGAACAGAGCACCTGAACGTCCTCGGTCTATACGCTGAAAGCGTGACAGACTGAAGTCCCCGCCCCCCCCCCCCCCTCGCACTACACCGTGCGCCGTACCTCTGTAACAGTGCATCCGCCCGTGCATCCTAATTGGAACACGGTGTAGTGATGTGCCGAGTATGGCTTGACTCGAGTCAGACTCGATTCTTTCGGTGGACTCGCTTACTCGAGTCCAAATTTATTTTGACTCGAGTCCGCAGACTCGAGTCCGGGACTCGAGTCCGGCGTACTCGAGTACCGGGCTCGATTCTGGGACTCGAGTCCGGGACTCGATTCTGGGACTCGAGTCCGGGACTCGATTCTGGGACTCGAGTCCGGGACTCGATTCCGTACTGCTTACTCGATTCTATTATGCGATTCCAACTGTTGAGTAAGTTGACTCGCTCGTTCTCGATCTCTGTTCCATTCACTCCACGCAATGTTTCGTTTTCCATAGATACATACATTTACTTGGAAAACATAGCTCCCGCCAAACCGTCAAACTTCGACTGTCCGTCCGTACGAATGACGCGGGATTTTTTATTCAAGAATAATATTGTCTGTGGTAGTCCAATCAATCAATATTATTGTTTGTGGCAGTTCAATTCAGTTAAACTTTGAATAAAACCATAAATGTTGTAAAACAATAATAAATCTTGGGGATTAAGGAATAACAGTCGCTTGACACACATTGGTGATTCGAGTCCGGAATTCGAGTCTGGGATTCGAGTCTGGGATTCGAGTCCGGGATTCGAGTCCGGGATTCGAGTCCGGACTCGAGTCTGGGATTCGAGCCCGGACTCGAGTCCGGACTCGAGTCCGTATAAACCGACTCGAGTCGACTCGAGTCACAAAAACAGCGACTCGGCACATCACTAACACGGTGTGGGACCTGTCCGCGTTAAGGCTGTTCTCCTGAAAGCCCTGAAACTGTAACCGCCGACCTGAAAACCGTGTAAATATACTCGTATAGACTTAACCTGCGTTTTCTATCACCTCCACCGACTCCACTCCCCTACAAGAGTCTATAAATATTCAAGTATTGGCAGTTTAAACACAGTTTAACTAGTCGTTAAACTACTACTTACTCGCGTAAAGGCGAGAACAATTTGATAAACTAAATCTTAACCCTTCAAATTCAAGAATTAGACTTTTTCTATATATTTTCGCGATGTTGGATTGAAATTAAACGATTTTTTCTGGTTTTAATCGCGTTGTTTTTATTATTTTTACTTAGTATTTTATCAATGCTCTATGTTTCAAAATCTTTACGGGTACGACATTTGTAAACCTTACACCTCATCCTTATTGTAATTATTTTTGGTGAGTAGGTACAATAAAGGTTCTGCGTTCTGCAGGGCTATTGCGTTTCTTTTGACCGATAATTTCTGACTTTCGAAATTCAAATTTGTTTGAAACTGCTGAAGAAAATTATCGGTCGGATCGACTGATAATTCCTAAATGACGAAATAAAGTAGGACCTCTGTACCTATCTAACTGGGTATAATATAAGGGTTCCGTTTTTTTGCCATTTGGCTACGGAACCCTAAAAATGAGTTTAATTTAAAACATAGTAAGATTTGGGTTTTTTAATCGACGAGACGTCAGGGCTCAATAATTATTAGGTAGGTACACTGTGATTTCACTATGATATTAAATTATCATAGGGAATATTAAGTAGGTACAAATAAATTACAAAAACGTTTTTAGATGTACGTATTTAGTTGTAAATACCTCATAAATAATTATAGATTACGAAGAGAAAAACAGATTGATCAATTTTAAGCATTTTATTATCACAATATGTCACAGTGAAGGTTACAATAATTTAGTAGGTACTATATTTATGCTGGCCGGTTAACTAAAGCTGGCGCGATTACAGTACTAACATTGGCCTGTAGCTGTAGATCTAGAACGATCGTGCGGGTTAAGCAACGCTTGGCGCGGTCATTACTTGGATGGGTGCCCGATAATTTAAATTGTGTGGCAAAAAAATATTTTCTTGAGCTACTCCGTGCTTCGGAAGGCACGTTAAGCAGTTGGTTAGTTAACTGACCTGGGTAATATTGGTAGTATATTGAGAGAGCTTCAGTCCGAATATGATGTCGAAAAGGTTTTCCCCGTTTCGCTCATTGCGACTCAATAAGACAGTGACGGGCTGTCCGGTCGGCCTTCGGTATCGGACCGAAGCGTTCTTAATACTACTAGTTAAATGTTATACGTGAAAGGTAATATAAAATATATTTTATACTGGACTGAACCTGTTTGCAGTCTGGTAGTCTTTTTGAACATTAACTCCTCTAAAAAGCCAGCCGTAACCAGGAGAATAGAGTTGATTCTCGTTAGCTCCTTTACTAATAAGTTTATCGTCGGCTGAGGCATATTGTACAAGGAACGTTCGTCTCGGACGGTTGGAGATATTTTGGATACTGCCGTGGATCAGAAGGTAGGAAAACACCACAATATCTCCTCGATCAACAATCACAGGAGTCGCATTTGAAAATGGGAACTTTTCCTAGTAAAAAAAAAAGATATTATATTAAAAATATTACCAAGAAAAATAAAGATAATACTGCAATTTATATGATCCAAATACTTACAGGGTCAAGCCTGTAGTATCCGTTTTCATCGATCTCTACATTTTGGGATCCAGTTTTGTGAGAACCAGGATAGACGTAGAGTCCTCCGTTTTCGGGCCCTGATGCGTCTAAGTGTAAGAACGCCGCAACAGAAGAATCTTTCTCATACGGAAAGTACGGATAGTCCTAAAATGAAGAAAATAACATAAGGTAGGTACACTTTTAATTGACATGTAAGTAAAATGTATGAAAGTTGCGGCCATAGGGGACAAGTTAGAGAGCAGCAGACTGCCGTTGTTGTTCGCGGATGTACTCCGCAAGACTCTGGCATTTGCGGCGGCACCGTTAGGTTTTAGTGGGTATGTATGCCTCTGCCCGAACACCATCCCAGGCCAAAGGGGCACACCGGGCTGCTCTCCCCCGTGAGCGCCCTTGGTCTAGTGGTAGATACCGCGACTTTCATTCCGAAGGTCGTGGTTTCGAATCCTGGCCGACCAATGTCTTTTTTTCTTTAAATCAAATTTAAGTGCGCTACTAAAAATCACTCTTACGCTGAAGGAAAACATTGTGAGGAAACCTGCGGCTTAAAGTCACGCAAAAAGGCCTAGTTATAGGGCTAGTTGCGTGTGAGACATTGACAGGGAATAGATTAGAGTGGAGGAAAAAGACATGCTGTAGACTCCATATGGGATAAGGGCAGGAAGAAGAAGAAGCCATTAATAGATATTAAGGTGCTACAGGCTACAGCTATTTTAATTAATTTACCTGATGCATGGGGATCTCAGCACCATTCCTTGGCGGCTTAAAAAAAGCTTTTGTGTAATGAAGCATAATGTTCTCTGTTCCCATAATATCTTGGAGATAGTCAAGCAGGGCTGGGTTACCCATGAACTGACCAAAGACTGCATGATGGTTTTGTAGATTATGAATTCCTTTTACCTTAAGAACAATATAATTATTTATAAAAGCACCTCACTCAGAAGAAGTAGGTACAGTCGGAAAAAGACTGAGGGTACCAGGTGCATCTTTATTTCTAACCTAACCTTACCAACAATAATTACAGAACCGTTTTTGAAAAATAAAAAAATCATATTATGTAAAATATGCACCTGGTACCTACTCTAAGTCCTTTGCTGAACTGTACGCATTTAGACATAAGAATATTTTGTAGCCGCAATTAATTACTAACTTATTTTGAAATTTATTACTTAACTGAAAGTTTAACGTTAAAAAAATCTTTCCTATCGGATGCCTACATCATGCGATGCTACTAATATTATAAAGATGAAAGTTTGTAAGTATGTATGTGAGCACAGTAATAGGAATCGGTTCATCGGTTTTTACGTGATTGTATCAATGAAACTTGGTATGTAGATAGCTGGAGACCTGGAATAACACATAGGCTACTTTTTATCCAGATATTCCAGCGGGATCGGGACTTACGCGGCTGAAACCTCGGGGCGCAGCTAGTTGCTTGTAAAGAATACACTCTCTTTTCATCTCTCTACTTTCAGCGTTATAGGCTGTTCGGTGATCCATCAGTCAGTCATGAACAAAGCACTTTATAGATATAAGATACTGCGTCCCGCGGTTTCACCCGCGTAAGTCCCGATCCCGTGGGAATATCGGGATCAAAAGGCTATGTTACTCTTCGATAGTGTAGCTTTCTTTTGGTGAAATAATTTTTGAAATCGGTCCAGTAGTTTTTGAGTTTATTCATAACAAACATACAGACACACACACTCACACACACACACATACACACACACACATACAAATACAAATCTTTCCTCTTTATAATATTAGTTTAGACTAGTCTAGATTTATAATATTACTGTATTTTTTTTATAATCTTACTGTTTGTGATTTTAAAATATTACTTACGGTTTTATCTGATTTATTAGCCCTGTTCCCAAACCTTCTTCCGATCCATGATATTTCAGCCTGATCATCGTCAGGCCGTTTAAACAAATTATCAAATTCAGTACTCATTGTTTGTAGCATTTCTTCTGATATTATGTTTTTAAGAACGATGAAACCATTTTCTTTATAAAACAACTTTTGCTCCGATGAAAGTCTACCCATTGTGATATCCACTTTGTTATTTTCAAAATAATCACGTAACGTGGAGTTCAGTAGATAAACTTAAATTTACTAAAATATCTGTTTGATAAATCGTGTTATTTATACTAAATACCGTTTCTACAATATCTAAAAGCCTGTGTAAGATGTATGTTGGTACATTTTGTTTATTTTTACCATTTACGATTCATTTTATTTCCTAGGTATTTATTTAATAGGTAGGAAGTTTAAATAGTTTTAAATAGGTTTTATTTATTTAAGGCTCACTTGCACACTTATTTAAATTAACTACCTAGTCCGGAATAGCTACTCCTGAGCATCCATGAATAGGATGATATCATATCACATCTACCTACCTATCATCGCTTATACATAAGTCATAAAACCGCTTCCATATAAAGTTCGTAGTTATTTTTTAAAATATTGTATACCTAACCGAATTTTGAATACCTACTTAATGGATGGCCAATTATCCACGAAGTGCATTTTATTAGCATTTATAGGTAATAATTAATTTGAAAAAAGAATTACAAATTTTATGTAGATGCTATTCGATTGTTTGATATCAACGAACAGGCTCCAAATTGTCTTTTATTTCTTTAAATTCTGTGTTCGAAATTCAAAAAAAGACTTTTGAATGAAATTATGAATGTGCCAGGTTCAAAACTGCATAAAAACTTTTTGCTCGACCTAATATAAAATTTTAGCTAGGACCAAACGAAACTGAAAATGCAAAGTGGGCCAATAGATGTGTCCAGAAGTGTATTTTGTAACAACTTATGCACTCAACATTTGACATTTTTGATTAAACTTTCTTTAGAGAATTAGGTACCTACCGGTTTTCAGTTACCATCACAATCGCTGGTTGCCTATAACTACTAACTAACCCCTTACTTATAAACGATGATTTACAGATGACTAATTTATGAAACGTTTGTCTTTGTGCGTCAACTTTGAAACTTCATCACAGTAAAAGGTAAACGTTTCATTACTAAGTCATCTGTTAATTATTGTGTGTAATTACTTACAGCAATTAGTATATTCAAGAAGTCTATTTGCATCTACTTATTTGGTAGTGTTCGCATAAAATTGCTATCCATAATATATTCTGAGAAAGTCTCTGCGTACTTAGGTACATACATTAATTACAAAGTTTTAGCCATTTCAAATATTTGGAATAAAAGTAAGCTCCTGATAAACTTTCAAAGCAAATAACACTAACGCACCAAATAGTTGCTATGTATTTTTTTGTATAGTTTTGATAGCAGTTTAGTCGGAAGCTATAGTTTCATTTTGAGTGAATGGGGTGGCACACGCAAAGCTGTGAGCAGATGGCGCTGGCATCAGATGATCGTTTTTTTTTTGTTGATGGTCCCTCCCGAATGAAAACGCCGAGTTTTTTATTTTTCTTTCGGTCTGAGACTGATATGGCCAATTTAGCGCCGAGAGTTGTAAAAAAAACCTGTTTGACAGTTCTTAATTCAAACCTAAGATCATCCGAATAACGCCCTCTGCCGGGATAAAAAGTTAGTGTTCCTCCTCGTTGTATGCATTTGCAATGACGTTAAAATGAAATTGGATGATTCAAAAACAGAAATAATCCCCAGTTGGATGGACACCATTCCTTTGGATCGGGGTAAAAGGCATCTCAAGATTTTTATACGATGACAAAATAACAATAGATAGGTACATAGTTACAACCGTTAAAATCCTTTTTAAAAATCGGTTTAAAAATAGACCCTTTGATGGAATCTAAGGATGACGGAATCTAGCTGATGCTCTATTTATGTGAACTATTCAGGTGAATTGAATATGCTTTCATAAATCCTATCGACAGGGCCGTCTTAAGTCTATTCTGCGCCGGGGTGCGGGACTCAGTCTGTGCCCTCGTTTTGTTTACACTGCAGCGTGGCACGCGACCGACGACACACTGCAGTATGAAAGGGGTCCTAGTCAACCAAGAAAACACAATACACGTCATTTGGATTATTTATTTATTTATTACTCTAAAAAACCAAAATGAACTTAAAACTTCGATGACAAAATATCTATTTATTACATGTACATTGTACATACACATACATCAAACAAACTCATTTTTTCTTGCTTTTGAGTTGACAAAGATTTTAATTAAATCATTTATTTTTATATTAATTTTGGATTCTATACTTATAATGGCTAAGTTTGTCAGTCTTGGGTCATGGTTGAACGAAGATTTTTTTTTATTAATTTTAATTTTGAAAACGATCTTTCACCTTCTGCTACTGTAACAGTACTTGTACTATTTATGTATTCAGTGGTAACAGGCAGTGTTAAATATATACGCAGAGCTGTTGAGATATTAGGAAATGAGGAAATTAAATTATTAGAATATATATAGCTTAAAATATCAGTGGGAGTACCGGGCGGGAGGACCGGGCGGCAACGTGTCAAACGTACATACCTACTCGTACATACACACTCTTTGGATTAGAGATTTTGCAGTGCGCGTGTTGTATTAAATAAAATTGTTATTTGTGTAGTGTAGTAATGCGGTATGACAAGCGCCGAAAGCGTAATATAAGTAAAAAAAATATTATTGTTGACGACTACTTTTTTATTGCTTGCGCATACATATTTGTCGTAAGTAACAAGTATATAAAACTGCGCAATAGCGTTAAGTTCAATGAAATATCCAAAAATTAAGCGCTCGACAGGCGCCCCCGGGCGCTCCGCGCCCGGGTGCACCGCACCCCTTGCACCCCCTGGTAAAGACGGCCCTGCCTATCGATGTGAAAGTTATTGCTTAAGTAAGTAAAAAATATGAACCTGTACTAAACCGATTGCGATAAACCTTGGTATACAGATAGCTGGATACCTGGATTACCACATACGCTTCTTTATATTTGATTGGGACGATTGGGACTTACGTCACAGAATACATAAATAGTTGCTTACGTGGGCAAAACCGCAGAGCGCAGCTATTTTACAATATTTTGACCCAATTTCGACTGAAACGGCTAAAGGACCATGTGTTGCTGACATTGTTTGACGGGTTTAATAAAATCTTGCAGTAGTGTGTTAGCGCTATTACATTTTCAATAAGTACACCGAATAGCAATGGTAGAAACGATACCTACTCATTTATAGCTAACTACGTTCACTAGCTACGCGTGTAACTTTATAAGTAACTAGCTGTTGCTCGAAACCCGGCGGGTTTCGGCTAGTTCGATTCCATCCGGTTGCATAGTGAATTAAATTCAATTGTCATATTGTTTTCAATATCGCTATGAGTTATTCAGCTAGATAAATACATCAGATAGCTGAAATAGCTCTAATAGAGAGGTAGAGGCCTTCGACCTGGTGGTCAAATATTGCGAGAGTCCTCAAGCAAGCCAAATTGGCAATAACGACAATCCGAGACAGATCAACTTGCAGCTGTTAAGTGAGGAGACCCGTCCCTAAACAACGGCGGAATAAAGGGAAGGAAAAAGAAGAAGATTAAGCTATCTAAATACTTAATCGTAATCGGTCCAGCTGTTCTGAAATTTAAATTATAATATACCTACCTACAACATACCCAACTTAATTTTGTGTAAATCTGTATTTCGCCTACTTTCAGTCGATATGGACCGTATATCTAAACTTTTGGTCTCTCTCTTCCAACACGTTACCTCCCACTGTGCAAAATTCCACACTTAAACGGTCGCCCAGGGAAGTACTGACCGTGGAAGGCGCGGTAGCGCCTTTCGCGGTCAGTACTTCAACGTGTGGAGGTAACGCGCGCTGCTCATCTATAAATAGATACCTACTATTATTATATAGAGGTAAAGTTTGGGTATATGGAAGGACGTTGGTATGACGGAAACGTATGGTGATCTTCGTAAATAATAAATACAAAAATAATCGAAGAAAGAACAATACAACATTTAAACTAATTAAGTAAAAGCAGTAAAAATCATCAAAATTGTAACCATAAGTTTAATAATTTAGGAGCTTTTTAATGAGAAGGTGGTTTCGGGTTGTCTATCTAGTTCTTTATAAGCCAATTCTATCGATAAAAGTCCAAAAAATTGTAATATACTGCATTGTGGGATGCAATTCTGCTCATCATTCCGAAGGTTCTGATTAGATTTTCACCAAGATTTTATGGAAGTCCAATCCGGCACTCTCACCTCTCACCATAAAAAAAGAATTATCGAAATCGGACTTCATATACGGAGTACGGCGGGAACATATTCACATACATACCTACATACAAACAATATACGGGTCGAATGGAGAACTTCCTCTTTTTTTGAAGTCGGTTAAAAACAGCCATTATAAAGAATTTTCGTACGTTCAGACAGATCTGGACATATGGAGACACATACGGTATTTTAAGAATTTCCAGCTATCCGGTTTCGTTTTTCAAATGACCGGATATCCGGATATCATGTGTTGATTCCACACAACACACTTCTTCAATAAAACATTCAAACTAATTAAGTAAAAGCAGAAAAAACACAATTGCCGGATAACCTGACCGGATATCCGGACAAAAAGTATAAGTATATGCCTATATGTTAATCCGGGTCTATAGCTATCTGCATACCAAATTTGGTTAAAATCGGATTAGCCGTTTCTGAGATTAGCGGGAACAAACAAACAAACAAACAGACAAAGTCTCTAAAAACATTTAATTCGTGTTTAGCTACCGATTTTGAGGCGATCTGCATTTTTGTTTCTGGATATAATTCAATTACAGATTTTGTTATGTCTACAGATTTATAATATGTATAGATAGATATAGATAAGTAATATTTCGCGAAAGTGATGTTTCCGTGCATCTGACATTCTGCGAAATTGATTTGAATTGAATTAAAAGAATATTTTTTAATTACCTTTTAGTAAAAGTTTAGTCATAACGCAAAGGATTAACGTCGTAGATACATACGTATTTATAATATGTATTCGTAGGATTTATCAAAATATTCCATGTAGCAAAGCAATGATAAAGCAAAACTTTTTAACCTCGCAACGTAGGTAACTTATCGCCGCGTCGATAAATTCAGATTACAATAACATTGGATCTCAAGATATAGGTGGGTATTACCAAAATGCACATAAAGTAGGGTTTTTAAATAAAATACAAAAATTACTTTCAAAGTAGGTACTTAGGTATATTTTGTTTTCAGATTAAATTACAATAGGACCGTTGAATTTACCGCTTTTCTTAATTATTATATTCGCAAAATACCTACTATATTAGAAATATAAAAACTTAGTCGTTTGTTATCATCGTTTATATGTACCTATATAAGTAGGGGGGTTTATCCCTATTACTTTTAAACGATGATTAAAAGCTGCATAAACTATGTACCTACCTACATTTTGTCCTTAACTGTTACATGAAGTTTCAAAGTTGACAGACAGAAACAAACCCACATTTTTATAGATCTAACTTTTTCCTTAAAATTATTTAAACTCCGCCTCAAGAAGAATTCACTAAAGTTTTCAACGGGCATTTTACTTAAACATTTTCTTTCACACAACATGCGTTTCATGTTCCGATTTAACTAGGGAACTTTCCGATAAACCGAGGCAAGTGCGGTGATTATCACGCTAATTAAATTTTCGCTGTTTCGACTAATTAATTCCATAACAACGATTCTCAACGGCCTACGGCTAGGTAGGAGCGCTAAGATATCGCTTTACGCAAATACTTTCAAATATTATGAAATACAAAACATAGATCAAATACAAAGCATTTATTGTTATCTACATTTCACTTACATACCATAGTAAGCTGGTTAGATTTACTAAGGATTTTTAATAGATAACCTTATTTTTTTTAATATTAAGTAATTTGAATAATTGCAAGTCGTAATCGCTCACCGGGAATAAGAAAAGGTATTCGAATTTCCTTACGTTGTTTTATACAAAAATAGTACTTACCCAATATTCAAAGTCTTTACTATTTCAATAAATAAACTAAAAATGGAGCTTATAAATGCTTTACGTAATAAGCATATAAATAGTGTCGATGACTTATTAACTTAGTATTTAGTACCGTAGTTAAATATCTACGGTACTAAATACTAAGTTAATAATAATAATTATGATGTAAATAATCATAATTATTATTGCAACGTGACTTGTTACATGTTAGGTACAGTGAAATACTATAGGCAGTTGTACCTAATATTGAACATCAAAAATCTTCCCGTGACGAGATTCGAACCCGTGCCTCTCGTTGCGCTAGCAACTAAACCAACGTGGCACAATAAAACTTAGAAATGTTTTTTGCATACATAATTGTATCCAAAATTATTAGATAAGTTGTGGAAGATGGGTACCTACTCAAAAGTAATATTTAAGAGGTTAATACTAAATACTAATAAATTACGGCCGGCCGCCTGCCTGACGCCAACCGTCCTAGGGACCAAGCAGCTTACCCCTAACGCGCAGGGAGAATTTCAATGTTTGCTAGTTTCCCCCAGATCCCTTAGTCGCCTTTCACGACACCCACGGGAAGAGATGGGGTATCCCTATTCTATGTCGGTGATAGGTACACAGCAATATTTAAGTCTTATCCGAGTATGTTTTAACGTTAAGACATTTTAGGCGCCTCGTGGTGGTAGTGATGAGGCGTCGCGCGCGACTCGATTCTAATTGGCGGCGGTGTTCGGCGGCGTCGGCCCGTGATGCACTCCTTCTACCAAATGCATGCATGAGAATTTAGTTTTTTTTTCGACGCAGGAGTATGTAGAGCATTTCTAGTTTTTATTTTAACATATTTCTATACACCTCCTTACTTATAAACGATGACTAAGTTTATGTAACGTTTGTCAGTGTATGTCAACTTCCAAACTTCTTGTCGCAGTACTTTTACTGTGACATGAAGTTTTAAAGTTGATAGACATGATGACGATGACTAACATTATGTAACGCTTGTAAAGACAAACGTTATATAATGTTAAGTAACTTTAAAACATAAAAAAAAGAATGATCGAAATCGGATTTCATATGCCGGAGTGCGGCGCGGACATATCCACATACATACTAGGCATGCCTTTTAAGTTCTGTCGTTTGTATATTTGCCGCCAATTTTAAAATTAGAACTTTTCAAAATTCAAATTTGTTAGAATTTCGAATATCAAAACAATTGAAAGCATTAGGATTAATGCAATTGTTTAGTCACAGCGTCGGTTTGAATCTGTCAGGTCACGTTCGAAAATGAATCTTACTAAGGAAAATGTTCGTGCAATAATTTTCTATAACTTTCGAAGAGGCCTCACGCGACTTCAGTGTTTCGAAGAGTTAACATCTGTATTCCATGATGAAGTCCCATATCTGCGGACCATCGAACGCTGGTATTTGGAATTTGAGCGTGGACATACCACACTTAGTGACAAATCTCGTGAAGGACGTCCAAAATCCGCCTTCACTGAAGATAATATCGTTGCTGTGAGACAACTAATCGTCGAAGATCGTCATGTGTCATATCGAGAGATAGAGGCGTTATTGGGCATCTCAGGGACAACCATTCAAAAGATATTGCATGAGGCGCTTGGTGTGAGAAAACTACTTTGCCGTTGGATCCCGCATTTGCTTTCCGACGATCATAAGGCGGCCCGCGTCAGATGGTGTAAGAAAACTCTTCAGAGGTTCAACCGAGGAGAGTCAAATCACGTCTACGACATCATCAGTGGTGACGAATCTTGGATCTATGCCTACGATCCTGATTCCAAACAACAATCTACAGTCTGGGTTTTCCAAAACGAGCCAAAGCCGACTAAAGTTGTTCGCTCTCGAAGCACTTCAAAGAAGATGGTGGCTACGTTCGTGGCGAAAACCGGTCATGTTGCGACGATTGCACTTGAAGATCGTAGAACGGTTAATGCGGAGTGATATACCACAGTTTGTTTACCACAAGTCATCGCCGAACTTCGGAAATCTAGCCCAAAGCGACGCATCATCCTGCACCATGACAACGCAAGCTCACACACCGCTCGTCAAACGATTGAGTATTTGAAGCAGGAAAACGTAGAAATTCTTGACCATCCTCCATACAGTCCTGACCTAAGCCCTAACGATTTCTTTACATTTCCTAAAATTAAGAAAACTCTTCGTGGTCAAAGGTTCCAGTGCAGTGAAGAAGCGGTCGACGCTTTCAAGTCAGCCATTTTGAACACCCCCACTTTGGAGTGGAATAAATGTTATAATAACTAGTTCGAGCGAATGGAAAAGTGTATTAAACTTCGTGGTGAATACTCTGTAAAAGAATAATATTTAGTTTTTAGTCCCGACACCCGACTAGTGTTATAACACAGCGTGCAGTGTGCAGCTTGCAAAGAGCACCACCCTCCCACCGCTCTTTGCATGCGGCAGAAATATGCTTTAGTGTTAGTGACACCAATCATTAACCATGCTTCGACGCGTTTCGGCTTTAAAAAGCCATCATCAGGAACGTAGACTCTGACCGAACTGTGAGGGCGACGAAAATTAGTAAAGACGCCGCTCGCACGACACTGTTGACTTGCCGACAGCTGGAACAAGAGTGAGCGAACAACGCTGTACCCCCACCACTATACGTCGGTGCGGCCGTCATCTGCACCCCCACCACGCTTCGCCAACGCTCTTAGCAGGGGAGATGGAACGATGCTTGTTTGTTCATTCAGCAGAGTATTTTGTGAATTTTTGTTTTTCAATATTTCTAATTGTTCCAACAAACTCAGTCTTAAACCCATATCACAAATATGTAAAATGTTACAACTATTAGTGTCGCGCAAGGAATGGCCAGTATCAATTATGTGTTTTGCGAAGTGTGATTTTTCCGGGTGGCCATTCCTGTACGCGGCCACATGTTCCTTATATCTAGTATCAAAACTGCGACCAGTCTGACCCACATAAAATGCGTTACATTCGTCACAAGCCAAACGATATACCCCGGATTTTTTAGAAGATTCTAAACGATCTTTACCGTTACATAAACGGCGAATCGTCTGGCTCGTTCGAAACGCAACGTTGACATTGTGTTTTTTTAAAGTGTTATGTATTTTATGTGAAATCGGTCCCACGTAGGTCAGGCTGCTCACGTTGTTATTTTGTTTTGGTTCCGAGTGTGCATATAACAGTGAGCGTACCATTTTTTCTTGTTTTTTGAAAACGATTTTGTCAACTAACTGAGTGGTGTAACCATTAGCAATCGCGATCTGGTAAATGGTATGTAATTCTTTGACATATTTATTCGTGGTCATAGGTACCGTCATTAATCTATGGACAAAACTATGGAAAGCTGCCATTTTATGTTGTAATGGATGGCAAGAAGATGATGGTATAACTAAGTCGGTATGCGTTGGTTTATGGAAAATTTGGAAATCTAATTTGTTGTGGGACCTAGTGATTGTTAAATCCAAGAAGTTAAGAGACTGGTTTGACTCCAACTCTAGTTTGAATTTAATTTTTGGATGGATATTGTTTAACTGTGTAACAAAATTGGTGATTTGTGGGTAGGTTCCCGTCCAACAAATAAATATGTCATCGACGTATCGGTAGTAAAAAAGGATGTGTGGCTCGCTCACTATGTTATCACACTCAAAACCATCCATAAATACATCTGCCATTAAGGGACTTAATGGTGAACCCATAGCCAAACCCTCTGTTTGTCGGTAGTATTGATTGTTGAACCTAAAATAATTTTGTTGCATGCACAGTTTAGTTAAATTAATTATTTCATCTATTTCCCCAGGAATCAGCCGTTGTTTTTCTAAATGGCACTCCAGAATACGTAAACTATCTTGATAGGGGACATTTGTAAATAAGCTTTCTACATCTAACGATAACAAAATTGAATTTTGAGGTATGTGTAAATCTTTGATTTTATTGATAAGATCCAAACTATTTATCAAACTGTGTTTTGGTTTAAAACCCAGCTTGACCTTGATGTAATAGTTTAGAAATTTTGCTAAATTTTACGCTGGAGCACTAATATAAGAAACAACGGGTCGGATAGGAATGTTTTCTTTATGTATTTTTGGTAAACCGTACAAAAGTGGCGGACGCGGATTCATCGGAACTTTATTTTTTAGGGTTCCTGGAGAAATAAATGTCGTTGTTTTTATTGCGTTTTTTATTTCTGTTACATATTTTTTAGTCGGATCTGAATTTAATCTATCAAAACCAACACCCTGAATGATGTTGTTAACCTTCTCTTCGTAATCAGATCTCTCCATTATAACAATGGAGTTGCCTTTGTCGGCTTTAGACAAAACTAAGTTTTCGCGGTCTAGCTTGCCCTGAAGGGACTTAAACATTATTTGTTCATTTGTTGATGTACTTGCGCGATTATTTTGAATCTGAACGGACACTTGAAGTTTAACAGCATAATTTACTTTACCCAAATGACATGCAACTTCAGAATCCACCACCAAAGTTTCGAGTGATTTCTGGGACAATTTCTGATTAAGATTGTGTTTCAAACCTTTCTCCAAAAAGGTTTGTTCTGCCGGAGTGAGTGGTGTACTAGAAAGGTTTTTAACTCGCGGGTAAAAATTATGTGTTGTCGGTAAGCTAGGGGAGTTGTGATCAGAATTGTCCCTAAGTAATCTCTCCAACTTCCTACTTTGTGATAAATATTTTTCATGCGCTAATCTAGAAGCTATTTCCCTCGCCTTGTTATCTAGAATATCAAAGCCTATTTACAAATGTCCCCTATCAAGACTTTGAAAAACAATAAAAGGTTTTATAGTACTATAAGGTTATATAGTTTTTTTTTCTTCAAACGACAGAACTTAAAAGGCATGCCTCGTACAAACAATATACGGGTCGAATTGAGAACCTTTTTGTAGGTAAGTAGGTACCTACGTAAATGTTCATTTCACAGATTATAGAAATCTTTAAAATCTGTCAAATACACAACAGCTGCACAGCACAGCTAAGATATTAATTTACGCCAATAGTGGGCGAAATACTCCGCCGATCAAAAATCCCCGACGACAAAAAAAAACTATAACCTCGATTCACGATTCACGAAACATGGTCAATAGTACCCTATACTATTGACCATGTTTCGTGAAGATCGGTTGGGAAATACGATCTGTAGAAGAGAAGCATCATACCGTAAAAGGCACCAACTTTGCCCGTTTTTTTTATAAAATCGAACAAAACATCATTTTTTTCTATGGAAACATACATATTTTTTTTATTTGTTAGATGTATTACGATCATATGCTGCATTACATAACAATTTGAATGAATATATTACACTTTAAAACTATTTTTTTTTTTCGATTTTGATGGCGGGCAAAATTATCCGCACTTCTTACCAACATTGCCCACGCCTATTTGTTGACGAAATATGAGTCTTATTAATACGTAATTTAGATAATAACTAGTAATTTATATAATCTAGGTATAGTCTTTAAATTTTCGGTTGAAGCATAAGCAGTTTTGCAGTAAAATCAGTGGGCAATATTACCTAGCGATTATTACTCTTTTCCATACAAATCCTAACAAGCTGTTGTAACTCTCTAGGATTGTCACGTGTCTATTATAAGTTTCGAATGTTGCAGAATATCAGAAATGCTATTTTAATTGAATTTAGTATTAGAAATAACAATGTATTATCAAAGTTTGACAAACTAAGTATGTATTTGTTATAATTTTTAAGAAAAATACTGTTTTCTTAAAAAATATAACGAATCCACTATATTTTGCGAATTACACAGTGACTGATGTTTGTGATTGTTTAGTTTGTTTCAAGAAAACAATCTAAATGATACATAAAAAATCGATAAATTGGGATCCTCATTTTTTTGTGTCGGTTAAAATGAAATTTTGGCAACAATATGTGCTTTTTGATGAAGAGCAAAGTTGACAAGAATAGGTCTGAACAGTTCAGGGTATCTTTGCCCACCGCCACTACTGTTGTATTTTAAGGCTTAGAATACTGAAACCTAATCAAAAATGCTTTAAAATTGGTATTCTATTACATACAGTAAAATCAACTTTCCAGCGTTTTCGCCGTGACGTAAAATTCACTCTAAAATATCTGTAAAATTTGCCCGCAAAAAACACATCACATTCGACAAGACCTGACAGGTGACTGAACGAAGTTGGGAACCAAGGCAATGCATCGTGTTGTCAGATACATAATCTACCTACGTTTCTTCCAATTAGTAAATATAACCATAACGCTAAAATATTTTTCAATATTAACAGATTTGCTTAGAAACTGCTTTTTGGGCAATGTTTTGGTGTTGCCAAAGTTGGTGCCTTTTACGGTACTGACTAGGGCATGAATCCCGGGATCCCGGGATATCGTAATCCCGGGATCTCGGACGCAAAAGTTCGATATTATAATCCCGGGATTGAGTGATCCGATATCGAGATTTGACCAATTTACTATTTGGGTTCATATTAAGGGTTTTAGCTATATTTTGCCTCATGGAAAGATTGAATAGAACTATTAAAATTAAACCCAAATTAGTCTACCCCTGAGATTTAGATTTAGAAGCGTAGGGAATTGGTAAAATGTTTAAAACAATAAAAGTAACGTGATTCATTGCAATTTTTAAGACAAATATTTTTTATACAAGCTCGCATGCTAAATTTTACTGCTAACATCATTTTAGTGGTGCGCCTAGAATTTGGCGCGAAAGTTTAGATACTTTCGGGTTTAGGCTAATTGCCCGCCATATTTCCAAAATGATGGGGTGGACGGTCCTTGGGGTAACTTATTTACGTAATGAAACCACTAGAGTCTTAAATATATTAAATATTTTACATATTTTTATTGTATTAAATTCGCCTTTTTAACGATATCTAAAACCCCAGTATCAATCCCGGGATCCCGGGATTGAGCTCTTAATATCGATATCATCTCGAGATTGAAAACCTTCCGATATTGCATGCCCTAGTACTGACAGACATAAGAAAATTATGCCCGACTTAAAACAGAGACACTTCGCTCGCTTCTCTCCCTAGAATTATTAGGTATTTACGTAACATATGTAGGTATTCTATTTTTTTATTTTAACACGTTAACAGTGCTACTACATTATGAGGACTAAAGTCACACATGTTAACACGTTTTTGTGCTAGATTTTTGGTTCACACGTGTATGCAAAAAAATGAAATAATAACACGTGTTGTCTTTGAAAAGGCTTCAAATTTGTTTGGCGTCGTCGTCCATATGTGATGCACGCACGTATTTGAACGATCTCATTATCACCTACATGTGGCGCATCCACTGTTAACTTGTTTAGTGTTTAAGCCTGCACTAGGCTTTTCATTTAAATATTTTAAATGAATAATACCTACTTCTGCAAAAACACAACGCACGATAGACGCCCAGCGAGATTCGTACCAACATCGCATCTTTATTCAATCCGGGAGCAATGACATGACCAATTAGTCTACGGGCGTCGTCGGTGACCCATACGCTGAATTTTTGCATCAGTGTCGATACTGATGCAAAAATTCGGCATTTTGTTCTTGCAGAATGGGTAAGTATTAGATAGGTATGTACCTATTATTCCTTTAAAAATATTTGTAATTAAATTACACCTGTGTAAACATACCTATGTGTTTACACAGGTGTAATTTAATTAGATATAATTTAACAATCACATTGTCCTACAAATTGCGTGCTACGTTATCCCGGTCAAAAGTAGTAGTACAGATCCTACCTCTGTTATCTACCACAATCGAAAGTTTCGTATAGGAAATTGTTGGGCGTCTCATCAAAATGAAGCTACTCACGGAAAATTAGCTTGATAGTAGCAAAACTGTACCAGGGATCCTGGACTATAAATATTTGTTCCCGGCGGGAATCGAACCCGGGTCAAGACGTGTTCCAACAGTCAAGTGTTTGCCCAACACGCCGCTGGGGTCGACATGAAGTCAGTGCTCCGACATTTCGTTGAGGAGTTTTTATCACAGATATTGATAGACACGATGGAAAAAGCTAAAAGTAATAAACACCACGCGATTAAAACCGAAAAATGAACATCGCGAAAACAGAAGAAAAATCGAAGATGAATATTTTAATTTAAAAATAAAACATAACTTTTAAGTTTTAAACGTAACATTTATTTTAATGCCAGTTTATTTATGAAATTAATTAAAAATAATTAAGTTTTCATAGGTTTTGATTGATCCAGGGCACGAAAGACGTTACCCGAGCGTATGCTGCCGGGAAATTTCGTTGACAACCTTGTGCGGAACCGAAAGATACAACACCGATCTGAAAATAATGAAAACAACTAAGTTAATATTGTTCTTTCTTCTTTCGTAGGTACTTTACCTTGTTCAAACTTTTTAGTATTTGGATACTCTCTCTGTCTGTTTCGTTAATTTAGTTCAATTAATCGCCTACATTGGGTTCATTTGTTTAACTTACTTAAATAAAATTAAAATGTATCCCCTAATTAGGAATGCAAGTAAATTATCTATAGGTACCTACATATAATAAAAAAGTAACCCAGCGATGTCTGTTTTTGGAACATGTAAAAAAAAATACAATGACTATGGATATAATAATTATATTGACGCAAAAGAACGCATTTTTATTGGTTTTATTTTTCTTATTTAAAAATATGATTTCTTAAGTGTTTTATAAATAAATTATATAAATAATAATAATGTTTTTCTGGTTGTCTGTTAATCTGTTTGTCTGTGCCTTTGTGCCCGCTAATCTCAGAAACGGCTTATCCGATTTCAACTAAATTTGGTATACCTACCAATAGCTTCAGTACTTCCTTGGTCATCCGTAAAAGTGTGGATTTTTGTACAGGGGTAGGTAGGTGTTCGAACAACGCTGATGAAGTCGCGGGCACAGCTAGGACCTACCTAATAAATTAAACCCTGCCTTGAGGAATACCTACTCGTGGCCCATTACCACGTTAACCGGCTCCGGTTCGGATTACCAATGTTTTTACCGGGTTTGAATCCTGACTAGTAAGAATTTTTAAAAACATTTTTTCAATAATTATATTGCCTAAGTTTAGATTAATACTTTTAGAAGTTATGTTAAAACCAAACAATATCATCGATATCCATATCCCTTACAAAAATACAAACCGATTTTTAAAAAGAGATCAGGCTTTTACTTGACAGTGATTCGTTATAGAAAGAAAGCCTTTCATAGTGTGTCATAGGAAGTAGAAATGTAATAATATTTACCAAGGTTGGCCTTCCGTTTGTGTTAACGGTAAGAGGGCCACCAGAATCTCCTGAACAGGTACTCCGACCATTAGCACCACTCGTGCAAATGTTGCTACCCTGAATGATGAAGGGGAAGGACAGTGAGCATACTGTATTGGTGATGACAGGTAGGTTAACGTGACTTAGGAACTGATTCGAGCTGATGTTTGCACCTGTAATACAATAATGATATTAATAAAATACCAAAAATACATTTTCGTTTTGTGTAATTCAAATATTTATATCGACTCGAGTTCATAAACCGCGCATGGTAGCAATTGCGTTATCATTGAAAAAAATAAAATTAAACTGGTTTAATTGTGTAATTTTGGTGGAATCTTATTCAATTTAGTTCCATGAATTTGCACAAGTGTAGGGAAAACATAATTGAGTGTTAAACATGGACGTTCCTCGTTGCCTCCAAATCTCCTTCAAGGTTATGGTAAAGTTTCCAGGGCTTTACCATAGCTCCTGACTTGAACACTTTGAGCCCTATCGGGCCGATTTCATGCAAATTATATATTACAAACTTGTTACTAGCAAGATGTACCTAATGTACGACACCAAAACAAAAAGAAGAAGAAGAGCGCCAATTACGTAAACTGTGATATAATAAAGTAGGTCTCATTTAAAGTTATTTTGTTAACATATCAGCATTGCATAGCGAGAACTGAAGAAGATAATATAGGTAAATTTATGATAAGTATGTTGACTTACCGTCTGCAGTAAGGCCAAATCCTGAGGCAGTTGCAGTTTCACCAGCAAACGTCTCACTCAGCTGTGACCCACTGGGCAAAGCGATAGGGGCAATAGTGTCTGTAAATTCAGAAAGACTTGTTTAATATCACATTCAATCAATAAATGTTTATTCGTTCTTGCGAAACTTACTGCTTGATCTGACATTGCTAGGAAGGCGAATAACTGCGACATCATTGCGAATTAAACTTGGTGTCCACGATCCGTGCATTACAACTTGGTTAGTAGACTGTCTAGTGCCACCGGAGAAGAGTGTGATTGAGCCAAGGACCACAGTGAATGATGTGGCTCGATTTTGGCCATCAAACCAGCAATGAGCAGCAGTCAGAACTCTATTAGCGCTAATTAACGAACCACCACAAACACCTTGACCTTGCCCGAATTGGGCGAGAAGACCAGCCTAAAAATAAAAATAAACCGTTGAGTTCTATGCTGTATACTATACGAGTGTATGTCTTGTTAAGTTATTATATTTTCTAATAAATCCTTAAAACCTTCTGTATTTAAAGTATATATTGACTAATCCGTAATAGAGTGGAACGATAGACCAATTATGGCATTAATAATGTTATCAAGGGAATTATAAAAACACAACTCAAAATCCCTGTAGAATTTCTCGAAAATTGTTGATTATTTCCTGACGCAATATTTTTCAATATTTATGGTCAAAAATATTTTTATGTCGTTTGTAGCTGACAATGTTTTTTACGCTTTGGTGTATAAACTAACACCTATCAAAAAGTAAAAGGTGGATAGGTAAGCTTTCACACAAGAAAACGTTTTTGTCATGAATTAACACCAAAATGTGGGAAACAAAGTCAACTACAAACAAACGCTTTCAAAATCAAAATTAAAATCAAAGTACGTTTATTCATTCGGATATTAGCAAGATATCTCTTTGACATGTCATTTTTTTTTTATTTAATCTACTCTACTATGTCTTCGGATCGCGACCTCCATGACATGAGAAGAAGACACAAGAAACTCATGGGGTTTTTTTTTTTGTATATTTTTTTTTGCAGTAATCATGTGATTTACATTGTCGCATATATAATATTATTGAAGAAAAGTGGAACTGGAGCAATAATCCATACTTACTATAATAATCCTTACTAGCATTACAAGAGCGAAAGTAACTCTGTCTGTCTGTCTATCTGTTCAAATAAGTTATAATATACAAAATAATAAACATAAAAAAAATTATTTACTTAAAACACTATCTCATCCACAAACACACAACCTAACATAGTAGAGCATAGATGAGCTAGAGAAGGACCTGTTTATTTTCTGAAGCCTACTCCAGGGCACAGTTAGATCATCTTTATTTCTTAAATTAAATAAATGTATGTCCCGATTTTTAACAAGCTTGTCCTTATTTTTATGGACGTATAAAAGATTTTCGTAAATATATTGTGAATATACTGTTAAAATATTTATTTCTTTAAATTTTTCTCTAAGTGATTCTCTAGGGCCCAACCCGTAGATAGCTCGTACCGCTCTCTTCTGTAAAATGAAGATATCCTTAATATCTGCAGCACACCCCCACAGCAGGATGCCATATGACATAATGCTGTGGAAGTAGCCGAAATAGACCAGGCGGGCATTCTTAATATCTGTGAATTCACGAATATTCTTAACAGCGTAAGCTGCAGAACTTAGTCTCGCGGACAAAGCTACCACATGTGGGCCCCATTGAAGCTTAGAGTCTAGAGTTATACCTAGAAAGACAGCCTTCTCAACCTTTTCGACTTCCTCGTTATTAATTTTCACTACAGTTTTGACATGTTTAACATTAGGAAGTGTGTATTTAATACATTTTGTTTTGGATCCATTCAGTAAAAGATTATTGGTATTGAACCAATATACTATTTTAGAGAGAGCATTGTTCACGTCGTCTATGTTTAATTGGCGTCTTTTAACTTTAAATACCAATGAGGTATCATCTGCAAACAATACTATCTCATGTTTGTCCCTTACTAGGTAAGGTAGGTCATTAATATAAACTAAAAACAGGAATGATCCTAATATGGATCCTTGAGGAACCCCCATTGTTACAGGAGAGCCGGGGGATCGTTTTCCGTTGACATCGACACACTGAACCCTATTGCTCAAATAGGAGGAAATAAGATCCAGAGCGCTATCTTTAATACCATAGTGATGTAGTTTCATGATCAATGTATCATGTTTAACGCAATCAAATGCTTTGGATAAGTCACAGAACACCCCATAGGCATCGTGTGACTCCTCCCAGGCTTTATATATACTTTGAAGTAATGCAATACCTGCATCAGTAGTTGAACGTCCCTTACTGAAACCGAACTGTTTATTGTGGAGAATATTATTATCATGAAAATGTTTTAAAAGTTGGTTTAAAATAATTTTGCAAAGATTTTACTAAGTGATGGTAGTACAGAAATTGGTCTAAAATTAGTGGGATCTGACGTACTCGATTTAAATAAGGGAGTAATTTTACTTAATTTCATTAGATCAGGAAATACACCACAGTCAATACACCTATTGAAAATCATGACTAAATCTGGCACAATATGTTCAATAATAGACTTTACAATAGGCACGGAGATCCCCCATAGATCTTTAGTCTTCTTCAGATTTATTTGCTTAAGGCTTACCATAATATCATGATTTCTTATATGTTGAAATTTAAATTTTGTGTTGCATTCGAGTACATGACTTTTTAAGAAAGATTCTGCAATGGGGGTTAAGGAGTTCAAAGTTTTTGTCAAAGTAATAGGTATACTTGTGAAAAAGGATTCAAATTCGCTTGCAACATCTACATCATTAATGATTATCTTATTATCTATCTTTAATTTAAATGTACTATTTTTAGCTGTGGTTCTCCCTGTTTCAGCATTTATAATTTTCCAAGAGTCTTTAATTATATTATTGCTATTTTTGATTTTTGTTTGAATGGAAAAACATTTAGCAAGCACACATACTCTGTGAAATATTTTGGAATAATTTTTAACATAAACCTTAAACTCCTCTGAAAAATTGAACTGTCTTTCCGCGTATAGCTCATATAGTTTTTGTCTACTTCGATGGATTCCAACTGTTGCCCAGTCACTAAATTCGCGTTTGTTAGAAACTACCATTGTTCGAGGAGTGAAAATTGATTTAAATTGGTCATTGAGTACCGATAAGAAATTATTATACAATACATTTGGATCCATTTCACACGGAAGAAATGGTATAATGTTAGTTAAATTTAATTTTAGTTTCTCAAGACGAGCTAAAGTTACTGGTACATAGGTTATCTTCCCCTTAGGTATAGGTTTTATAACGACGGCGAAATTTGTTAACTGACCATAGTGATCAGATTTAATTTTTTTAAAAACACATTTACTGTTTACATTTACACTTTCAGAAACATAGATATTATCAATACATGTTGCCGAAGTATCCGTTACTCTAGTAGGCTCCAGGAAGACATTGGACAGGTTGTATGTGTTGTATAAATTTAGGAGTTTATTTGAAAAAGAATAAACTCTAAAGAGATTTACATTAAAATCACCACATACAGCCAGTTGTTTCTTAGAATTAGATAACTTTCCTAGCAAAGCATCAAGTACTTCAATAAATACGTTAAAATTATCATCAACAGGCCTTCTGTATACACTAGCCACTATTAATTGCTCCAATTCCACACAAGCTATTTCTATGACACTCTCTACAGAGAGAGACACAACATCTTTTCTTTCTTTAAATACTAAATTTTTATTTAATAAGACAAGAGATCCCCCCTTTGCCATGCTCTTTCTGCAGAATGCGCTACCGACCTGGTGATTGCTGAAATTAAACATGAGCTCGTGTGCCCGCAGGTGATGCTCAGTTAAACACACAATATCAATATTATCCGAGTTCATGAACAATTCCAGTGTTAGTATCTTGCCCTTTGTCAAACGATCAATGTTTAGATGCACCAGGTTTAAATTACAAATTATTTTAGTATTATTTTTAATTTTATTTGATTGAGGGCATTTATTTAGGTAACCATTATTATTTGACTTTTTGGACAATGCTATTAAAAATTGAGCAATGTCCTTATTATTTTCTACCACTAATGAGCTAGAGGATACCTCTAATGTCTCAGATTGTAATTTAAATTATTCGATGAAAGGTTTTCATCAGAAATACAGCTTTGAACAAATATATTCAAAAAAATGTCGCCAGGAAATAATGTACAATTTTCGATGAACCCGATAAGAATTTATAAAAGTATTTATCTTTTATCTCACCTGATATGGGAATTGACCGGCACTAGCGGCTGAACCTCCAACAATCCTGCCTGCTGATGCTGCTTCTTCTGCCTTACGGATTTCATTGGCCAAAGGAATAGCGTATTCTGTCATGTACCCAATTATGCTAGGTGTTTCAAAATCAGCAGAATACTCAATGCTTCTTGCAGAAGCAAGAGCCAAGAAACCAAGTAAAAACAGGATCTTCATTTTGCCAACTCTAAGTTCAGGTGCGGACTACGTTGACAATACTAGATTTCGGTATTTATAGCGGTTGTTACTGTTAATTTCGATATATCACGATAAAGTAATCCTAATCGCTTGACATTAATTCTGATAATTTTAATTAATAGGTTCTTACAATATAATAATAATTTTATTGATTAGAAAAAACAACGCGATCGTCATTCTAATAACTAGAAGTTCTACGAAAAGTAGACCTCGTGAACTTCATGTGAACACACGCGCCTCGACGCTCTCACAAAATTGAGATATGAGAGCATCGAGTCTCTCACATCTCAATTTTGTGAAAATCACTTAAAAGTGTAAAGTCAAGTTAACTTCACATTTTTAAGTGAAGTTAACATGACTTAAATGATATTGTAACACCATGCCATAACTCATACACATAACACAATACCAGATTTTTTTGTAAAGAGGTTTGAATCGTTATAGCCAAATATATGGGTTATGTTATATGACTCTGACAATTTCTAATTTCAAATGACTTGACCATAGCTTAGATACAGCTTACGGAATATGTAGTTGGAGGGCCACGCGCCTTAGATATCAATTTACCCCCCTAGTGGGCGAAATATCTGTCTTAATTTTTTATATCCAGTACCTAGCAACCAGCTATCGAGTCTTGAGCCATGATAAATAATGGCTCAAGACTCGATATATATAAATTAGCATTTTTTATATGTAGCATTTTTTTCACCCAAGAATCCTAAATGGTACTAATGAGGAGGAACACTAACTTTTTATCCCGGCAGAGGGCGTTAGTCGGATGATCTTTGGTTTGAATTAAGAACTGTCAAACAGGTGTTTTTGACAACTCTCGGCGCCAAATTGGCCATATCGGTCTCAGACCGAAAGAAAAAAAAACTAGGCGTTTTTACCATCATCAAAAAAAAAAGATCATCCGACGCCAGCGCCATCTGCTTTTAGCTTTGCGTGTGGCACCCCATTAAACGTTTAACTGAACTACCGCCTCCGCCATTGCGTCTTCCATATTGCACCAAAGTCACAAAATAGTCTATAAAGGAGTTTCTATTACGATAAACTCGAAAGTTCTCGTGCTTACCCGACCTCTTTGGTTCGATTTCAGCAATATAAATAGTTAGATTTCTCATTATCCAATGTAAAAAAAAACTAAAAGTTTTCACAGGATAAAACTACAATTATGTGCCTATCGAATAGTGCTAAAACCGTTCAGACACGTGTCTATTTTTGGGCATTTTCTATATGGGCCCGGAACCCCTGGGAAAATGAATAATTTCCTATATGTTTTGTTCGTTGACGCTGTGGTTGGTCTTGTTGTAGATTGTTTCCGTTTGTTGTGTATGTTGCTATTGTTGGATTTTTATTGTTGTTAGCGTCGTTGTTGCCTGATGTTACTTTGTGTTTGTTATTGAAACTGTTTTCAACAAACTTTCTATTGAGATTTTGTAAATAAAATGACCTTTTTCGACACGCAAATGGCTATATCTCGAAAATTTCATGATTTAAGGTACAAACTTGTTGTTCCTTAAACCTACTGTTTTAGAATTCTCATAATGTGAGCCAGTTTTTAAAATGGTTGGACACATAGGTCCAGTACTTTGTTTTTACACCACAGGTGCTCAAAGTTGGCAGATAAAAAAAACATTAAACTATAATTTAGGTTTAGAGACGTCTTTATTACCCCCAGCCAATGAAATATTTTAAATGCAATTTAGAAACACCATTATTAGGGAAGATATTAAAAGAAAAAAGTTGGTGCTATGATTTCAACTGTGGACGTGATACCCATAAATATGGGAAAAAGTAGAAATTTTCAAAATTTCACAAAAAATGGCCTAGAGCTCAAACGGCTTGGAATAGAAAACTGAAATTCAGGGGGTGAATCCACGCCTTGCCCCCGCTTACGCACGGGCAGGATTATCCATTTATTACGGAAAATCCTGTATACATGAAAATTGGTACACATACCGTAGGGGCGGAATAATCCTAATCCTATTCTTAAACTATCCTAATCCTATGACCTTTCTTATCCTTCCTACACCGTACCTACCTATGTCAATTGTATCAACTTTTATGCAAATAAAGAAACTGAAACTATCTTAATCCTGTTTCCTGTAGGATATGCGGACTAAGCCGCGGGATCTTAGATCTAAGATCTAAGCATACATAGGGACAAGGCGGGAATCGAGCTTGTTTTATAATATGTAGTGATGATATATGTAGGTGGAGAACAACATATGGTTCAGACATGTACACCACCTCCCCGTCCGAAAGCTAGCGACATACTAACGCCCGCCCGCGCCGCCGCCCCAGGCGCGTCTTCAGTATGAGCCGAAATGCTGTATATTTTGAATATTTGTAAGATGTTTTTATTTTTTTTATTTAATTTGTGTACCGTTTGTAGATAAAGTATTTTCCAGTGTTTTAGTGTAATTAGATGTCAAAAATTCCTTTCCGTTTCGAAGTAGTATGGATTTTTCTGTCGAAAACACTATGTTTTTGGTTTAATTTTTAACACATTAAATAAAAAGGTATTTCTTTTGTTTGTGTACAGTTTGTTGTAGCATGATGTTCGATAGATCATTATGCATTATTTTTGTTTTTCATAGTCTTTTCAATGAGTAGTCCGCCTCTAAAATGGCGTAGTTGGCGTACATAGAAGCCTTCAGGGAAGAGTTCAACTCGCTGCAGCTACACGTTCGATGCTGTAATGTCGACATGAGGTTGCTGCAATTCGAGGCGATGTCTTCTATGAAGAGATTTACGTTTCCAAGCCGAAATTTTATCTATTTTGCTGACTGTGACTTCGTTAGTTTGTTGGTCGGTGGAGTGTAAATTGAGTGGAGTATATTTTTTATCTGTATGAGCTATTATTCTGTGAAGGTAGGATTGTTGGGCTTTGTCTAAAAAGAAGTTTCTTAACGTTCAACCCACGCCCTTCTTCAACCCTTGGTAAAGTTAATTTTTGCACACAGGATCTAGGATAGTGTTTCCTGTGGGAGGTCAAAGATGTATTTATTAACCGTTGCAATTTAATTAAGTTGGTTTTTGACCAATTTACAAAACCGAAGGAGTACGTAAGTATGGGAATCGCAAATGTATTTATGGATTTGACTAGATTACGGGATGATAACTGTGAATTCATTAACATATTAAGTCTGTGTTTATATTTAGTATAAGCTTGTTTTTAGTGTCTTTTGGTCTATTTGGTAGGATTGTTCAAAACCTAGATATTTGTAGGTGTTATGTTGTAATAATGGTTCTATTGTCTGTTCGTTAGTTAATGTGTATGGGTTGTTTTCTATTTGTTGTCCTTTTCGCAGAGTAAACGTTTTACACTTATCTATACGAAATGTCATTTTAATATCATCGGAGAAAGTTTGTGTCAGATCTGCAAGTGAATGTAATGCTGGTATACTATTACTATAGAGCTTGATATCGTCCATAAACATCAGATGAGTTAGTTTAAAAGTTTCTGTATTGTTATTATTTTGTATTGTGAGACTGTGATCAGTAGAGTTTAGTAGAGTAGACAGTGGATTAAGAGCGAGGCAGAACCAAAGAGGGCTTAACGCATCTTCCTGGAAAATACCTCGTTTTATCGCAATCGGTTCAGTTTCAATTGCCTTTCCAAGTATTAATTTGGTGCTCCAGTGATTCATAGATTCTTTTAAAAATTTAGTTATGGCTGGTCTTATAATCTTATAGTAATCTAATATATAAAGAAGCCAGCTGTGAGGAACCGAATCAAATGCTTTTTGGTAGTCGATATACATCGTACAAATATCATTCTTTAATTTTACATTATGTTTCATGGCTATGGAATCTATTATAAGTTGTTCTTTGCAACCTTGACTGTTTTTACGACATCCTTTTTGTTGGTCTGCTACTAAGTTATTTTGTGTAACATGTTTGTAAATAATTTGTGAGATACAATATTCTTATTATAATAACTTTTATTCACCTCTTTGTTTGACTAATGTTGATGCATTTTATATTTGCAGGTGGGTGGGTGCTTGCACTATATAGCATACCATATCTGTGCGTAGCTTCATCATCATTATAAGTAAGTAACTTTAGAAATATTAGATGTGTGGAAGTTATGTTTAATTATATTGTTATTAACTTTTTTTTTGTCACTGTTGAAATTAATTTTATTCATGTCCAATATGTAATTGTCAGTGGTCGGAATAGGTACCTACCCATATTGATTTTTTGTATAGTAGTATATTTTTTGTATAGGTATACACAAAAAATAGAGAGTTCCTAGACAGAGCGTACCCAACTAGAGAGTTTCCAAACTCGTGGATTAGATGACTTGGCCCCATTTCATGGTCTCTACCTGTCACGCACATTATTGTATTGGAACTATGGGAGATGATTTTGAACAAAATTCGTTATAAAAAAAAATTAAAATGTGTAATTTTTCCTTTGAATTTTCACTCCATTTTCCCCATAAACCTTGTTTTTGACAAGTTGGTAGAGTTTTCTGCTACATGTAGTACACCGTTGTAATAAGGGATGTCAGGAGAAATTTTGAAGAGTATTTGAACTCCTCGATCACTATTAGTTTTTTTTTAAACGATGTTTAGTTGACCTATCGAACAACATTTTTATATTTTCTTAACTTTGAGAGCCCATAACTAATTATTTTGGATCAATATTGCCTTTGATAGATCAAGGATACATCTGGGACTAAAATCAAATAAAAAGTTTAAGTGAAAACATGTACAAAAAAAAGTTGTAGGGGTAAAGAGGTAAAATTTGGGAAAATCACAAAAATAATAAAAAAAATTTGTGAAGAGTTATAATAAGGTCATAGCACACTTAAACGACTCTGCTCCAACACCGCTCCCATCCAACACGGCCCTAAACTAAGACGACTGCTCGCAGTCTACGCGGCGACAGCTAGCAGGCAACCAGCAGTCCACGCGGCGACAGCTAGCAGACGGCCAGCTGTCCACCCGCCTACCGCTCTCGCTTTTCGCGAATACGATTTAAATCGTACGGTTGGCAACAGTCCGCGACGGCGCGCGCGGCGACTGCTAACAGACCGCTCGTCTACAAAGTGCGGCCAGCGAGGCGTCAACTCCCGAGCAGTCTGACGGCGGTAAGCTCGCTGAAAGCGAGCTGTCTGCTAATTTATGATGCCAATGTAAAATATATCTAAAGAGCAATATTTAGAGCCCATATTTGAATTATATTTTTCTTACTGGGTGGGAGCAGAGTCGTGTAAGTGGGCTATGACCTTAAGGATCTTTTTCTTCAAATTGTTTTTTACAAATAGGTCCACCTACACGCCCACCAAGTTTGTCTAACCCTCCACCAAACACCCTGTATTTAGGTATCAATATATTATCATCCTTTTTAATATTATTTAGTACCCGTATTCAAAAGTATTTATTTTTTAATGTACCTAAATATTTTTTGTCATTTATCTTTGACCATGAAATAATATTAATGCTGATAAATAATCAGATAAGGATCTATAGATACCTATACTTACTTAGTTTTATAATAACTAGCTGCATTTCCCAGTTTCACCCTCGAAAATCCCTAACCCGTAGTAATAAAAGTGGTGAAAAATGTGAGTCGGACTCACGCACAAAATGTTCTTCTTCTCATCCGAGCGATGTTTCCGGTTGCATCCCTCTCGGGAGCCCGGGGTCCGCTAAACCCCAAATTGTTTTTTTTTATTTTGGAGTCGGCGCAGTCGGTAAGTCATCATTGACCATACCTTCTGCAATTAGATTTGGCAATGTTTTAACGGCCGGCCGCCTGCCTGACACCAACCCTCTTAGGGATCAAGCAGTTTATCCGCCACCGCGCGGGGAGAACTTATCTCCCTTATTAGGATTGTTTTAGAGCGGTGTTGGTCTAGTGGTAGATACCCTGGCTTTCCTTCTGAGAGTCGTGGGTTCGAATCCAGACCGACCGCGCACCAATGTCTTTTTCTTTAAGAAAAAGGTATGTGCGCTAATAACATCGCTCTTACGGTGAAGGAAAAACATCGTGAGGAAACCAACATGTCCTAGGACTCACCACGGTCCGAAGACATGGGATATTCAGTGTTTTCCATGTATCATATGTATGTACTTACAAAAAAAAAGTATAATATGTAGTATATCCGTTGTCTAGTACCCATAGTACAAGCCTAGTGATTAGTTTGTGGCTAGATTGCGCTGTGTGTAACGTCGTGCAATATTTATTTTATTATTTTATTTATTTTTAATATCCCTCAGATCCCTTAGTCTAGCTATCACTGTTCACGAGATACACCATGGTCACAGACATGAGACACCACCAGCAGAGTCTTAGTAAAACTGTCCCTTTTTGTACCTTTTCGATATGGAACCCTAAGAAAAAGCAATATTATAAGCCGCATTTCCATTGTGCATGCCTAGGGTACAAACTTGTGGCGTAATATGTTGGGGCAATAAGGATGAAATTAGGGTAATTTCGTGCAAGTTGCATGGAACAAAATGGATACACGGCTTTATTGAATAGTTTCGGATAAACAATATACCTATACCTACTTAATTATTATATTTTATATTAAAAAAATATATACCTAATCATTATTTTTTAATTAAGAGGATCGTCGCCATTCTCTTTCTCCATACAAACGTATTTTAAATTTTCCTCCCTGGATAAAGACATTAGAGCAAATATGTTTATGCCATAAAACTTTTACTATATGTAGTATATTTATTTTTTAATGTACCTAAATATTTTTTGTCATTTATCTTTGACCATGAAATAATATTAATGCTGATAAATAATCAGATAAGGATCTATAGATACCTATACTTACTTAGTTTTATAATAACTAGCTGCATTTCCCAGTTTCACCCTCGAAAATCCCTAACCCGTAGTAATAAAAGTGGTGAAAAATGTGAGTCGGACTCACGCACAAAATGTTCTTCTTCTCATCCGAGCGATGTTTCCGGTTGCATCCCTCTCGGGAGCCCGGGGTCCGCTAAACCCCAAATTGTTTTATTTTTATTTTGGAGTCGGCGCAGTCGGTAAGTCATCATTGACCATACCTTCTGCAATTAGATTTGGCAATGTTTTAACGGCCGGCCGCCTGCCTGACACCAACCCTCTTAGGGATCAAGCAGTTTATCCGCCACCGCGCGGGGAGAACTTATCTCCCTTATTAGGATTGCTTTAGAGCGGTGTTGGTCTAGTGGTAGATACCCTGGCTTTCCTTCTGAGAGTCGTGGGTTCGAATCCAGACCGACCGCGCACCAATGTC
This sequence comes from Idaea biselata, assembly GCA_958496205.1. Lineage (NCBI taxonomy): Eukaryota > Metazoa > Arthropoda > Insecta > Lepidoptera > Geometridae > Idaea > Idaea biselata. The sequence continues at coordinate 22,374,348 of OY292401.1, read as the reverse complement.
TTTTCCTTTAAGAAAAAGGTATGTGCGCTAATAACATCGCTCTTACGGTGAAGGAAAAACATCGTGAGGAAACCAACATGTCCTAGGACTCACCACGGTCCGAAGACATGGGATATTCAGTGTTTTCCATGTATCATATGTATGTACTTACAAAAAAAAAGTATAATATGTAGTATATCCGTTGTCTAGTACCCATAGTACAAGCCTAGTGATTAGTTTGGGGCTAGATTGCGCTGTGTGTAACGTCGTGCAATATTTATTTTATTATTTTATTTATTTTTAATATCCCTCAGATCCCTTAGTCGTCTTTAACGACACCCACGGGATGAGTTGGGGTAACCCTATTCTATGCCGGGGCTACACGCACAAAATGTTCCGTACCATAATCACAAAAAAATCACGTTTGTTGCATGGAAGCGCAACGTAGATATTGGTATTTATGTTATTTGATTTTAGTATTTGTTGTTATAGCAGCAACTTAAATCTATATCTATAAGTACTTCTAATCTAATAAACTTTTTAAATTCATACGATTTGGTATCATATTTACATTTTCCCGGGTCTTTATCGCGTATTTTTTATTTGTTCTATACTAATGTTATAAAGATGAAAGATTTGTATTTGTGTGTGTGTGTGTGTATGTGTGTGTTTGTCTGTATGTTCGTTATGAATAAACTCAAAAACTACTGGACCGATTTCAAAAATTCTTTCACCATTAGGAAAAATGAAAAAAATGTTTCTCCGTTTTATTTCATTTCGAATGAATATTTTGGAAAACCTTGTGGTGGGGGGCCCTATAAAAATAAAATCTTAATCCGAATAATATCGATATTAAGGTAGAAAACTAAATTTTTCATAATTTATTTTGGTATTATGTTTGTAAGGAAATGGTAACAGTACCCACGTTCTTAAATACATCATCTGTGAGAATTTCAACTGTCTAGCTATCACTGTTCATGAGATACACCATGGTCACAGACATGAGACACCACCAGCGGAGTCTTAGTAAAACTGTCCCTTTTTGTACCTTTTCGATATGGAACCCTAAGAAAAAGCAATATTATAAGCCGCATTTCCATTGTGCATGCCTAGGGTACAAACTTGTGGCGTAATATGTTAGGTAAGTAAGGTAATAAGGATGAAATTAGGGTAATTTCGTGCAAGTTGCATGCAACAAAATGGATACACGGCTTTATTGAATAGTTTCGGATAAACAATATACCTATACCTACTTAATTATTATATTTTATATTAAAAAAATATATACCTAATCATTATTTTTTAATTAAGAGGATCGTCGCCATTCTCTTTCTCCATACAAACGTATTTTAAATTTTCCTCCCTGGATAAAGACATTAGAACAAATATGTTTATGCCATAAAACTTACACTATATGTAGTATATTGTATAATAAGTAAAATTGCAAAGAAATCGTTTAACATTAGTTCGTATTCCACAAAGGGGACAGTACCTACTGCAAGATGATAAATGTCACATTTTAGGCTCTTATTTGTTTACTTTGTTTTAAATATATCTTAACAATTTATATAAAAAAGGAAGCTTTTATCATTACGAACAATTTAAAATTATTCGACACTTCTACGTCACAGAATAGTTAGTTACTTGCAACTTGTATACAAGGGACATTTTATAAGTGCTGTGGTAGACATTTTCACGAAAATGCCCATCTGTCATGACTATGCATCTACATTTTTTATTTTTTTTTATTATAATTTTAATTAGAAAAAAAAAGGTAGATGCATTGTCATAACAGATATAAGTTTTATGGCATAAACATATTTGCTCTAATGTCTTTATCCAGTGAGAAAAATTTAAACTACGTTTGTATGGAGAAAGAGAATGGAGATTATCCTCTTAATATATTTTAGATAACCAAGTGCTGTGACCGACTCTTGAACATCACACTTCACACTAATATTATAAATCGAAAAGTTTGTTTGTTTGTTCCTTATTCAAGGACAAACGGCTCGACCGATTTGGGTGAATATTTGCATAGAGATAGCTTAAGTCTTTTTCTTCTTTTCTCATCTTCGCGATGTTCCCGGTTACATCCCTCTCGGGAACCCGGGATCCGCTAAACCCCAAATTGTTTTTTTTTTAATTTGGGGTCAGCACAGTCGGTAAGTCATCATACCTTCTGCAATTAGATTTGGCAATGTTTTTACGGCCGGCCGCCTGCCTGACACCAACCCTTTTAGGGAGCAAGCAGTTTATCCGCCCCCGCGCGGGGAGAATTTAAGGTTTGCTAATCTCCCTCAGATCCTTAGTCGCCTTTTACGGAACCCACGGGATGAGATGGGGTAACCCTATTCTATGCCGGGGCTACACGGTAAACAAAAAAATATACCTACCTATATTTAATTATTATATTTTATGTTAAGAAATAGGTAAGTATATGATAATTATTTTTTAATTAATATATTTTAGATAACCAAGTGCTGTGACCGACTCTTGAACATCACACTTCACACTAGTATTATAAATAGAAAAGTTTATTTGTTTGTTCCCTATTCAAGGTCAAACGGCTCGACTGATTTGGGTGAATATTTGCATAGGGATAGCTTAAGTAATGGAGAGTAACATAGAGTACTTTTGATCCCGATAATCCCGTGGGATCAGGACTAACGCGGGTGAAACCGCGGGGGGCAGGTAGTAGAATATAACACTTTGTTACTTTTTGTAAGAATTAGTTATTTCTACAGTAGAATTAGAACAAACCAACAATACTAGTAGGTACCATACCTACCTACATTTATCTTCGTCTCGCTCAGTGCGACTCAAAAAGACAGTGACAGGCACATGTCGGCGGGGCTATTCTCTAAGAAAAAACTACATAGATCCGATGTAGAAACCTGTAAAGTTTCAGTCAACTTTTCTAAAACTACGTTGAAACCCGTTAAGTTAACTCGATAGTCTGCAAGCCAATGACGTCACACAAATGTTAGCCGACCGGGGCGTCTACACGGTTTTTTTCTTAGAGAATAGCGCCGCAGGTCGATCTTCGGTTTCGGACCGAAGTGATTTTAACACCCCTGCTGTTCTTATATTTGTTACAAGCTGTATACGCCGTGGGAATATCGGAATAAAAGTAGCCTATGTCACTCCCTGATAATGTAGCTTTCGATTAGCAAACGAATTTTTGAAATCGGTCCAGTAGTTTTGGAGATTACCCCCAATATACATAGGGGAAAGTCGGATATATTGTCTAGCTTACAAACTAAATCCCAATTTGCCTGCTTCGGTTTAGAGTCGTAACGAGTTTATATATAGTTATATGGTCTGAAGTTTAGACCTAACTCGCCAATCGCCATATAACTAAACCTCTATTTAGCTACTTCGCTTTAGAGCTAATGCGCAATATGACTAAACCTTAATTTACCTACTTCGCTCATGAACTAATACGCAATAAGTCTATACATCAATATGCCCATTTCTCGTTAGGTCTAGGCACAACGCGAAATTGACCGACTGCGGTTTAGGTACTTAGAGACTAAACGGATTAGACTAGCTCTTTTCGAACAGATGGGATGAAAAATATATTTTATACAGGACCGAACCTGTTTGCAGTCTGGTAGTCTTTTTTGAACATTTAAGGGCGTTTATTCCATTCTCTTTCTCCATACAAACGTAGTTTACGTTTTCCTCCCTGGATAAAGACATTAGAGCAAATATGTTTATGCCATAAAACTTATATCTGGCATGACTATTCATCTTCCGAATTATTTTTTTCATTTTTTATTTTTTAATATTATTTTAATTTGAAAAAAAAAAAAAGGTTCGTACATTGACAAGACATGACAGATATAGGTTTTATGGCATAAACATATTTGCTCTAATGTCTTTATCCAGGGAGGAAAACGTAAACTACGTTTGTATGGAGAAAGAGAATGGAATGAACCCTCTTAACTCCTCTTGAGTGGTATTTTTAAACCGTCAGAAAACCTATTCGTATGCGGAAAGCTAATGAATGGGTGCGCGGTCTCGCTCACACACATACACAACGATCGAGAGCAAGCATACGGAACTCGTACTTTTGTATACGAATTATATTCGTGTTACATCCTTCTAGGTAAGATAGATAGATAGACTTGTAGTACCACATAGTTTGCCCACTTTAGTCGTAAGTTTTTTGTGCTGGTATCCCTTCCTTCTTCCCGCTCATCTCTAGCGTCCGACTTGGCTTCATTCGCATTTTAGTGCGCCTCCACGATAGTCGTGCGCTGCGGTCTCGATTGAAAAAATAATAAAATATAATCGAAACGCGCGCATAAAGAATATTTGCAAAATAAAGAAGAAATCTAGTGAAATAGTCAGCAAGATTCGACATCATCAAGCAGCACTCAAGTTCTTCGTGATCCATGCCGTTTCCGGACAGTGAAAACGTGGTTCGTACCTACCTACATTTTTAATATATGCACCAGATAAGTCTCAGAGACTTTTTCACCGCATTTAATGTATCATGCATCAGAATTATCTGTGGGATTCTTCGCCGCATGAGTACCTATTCTATGGGGCAAGTTTTCACTCGCCCCATAGCGAGTGTCTTCACACTCCACATTCAGTGTATCATGCATCAGATTAATCTGTAGGATTCTTCGCCGCATGAGTACCTATCCTATGGGGCAAGTTCTCACTCGCCCCATAGCGAGTGTCTTTACACTCTCAGTGTCTTTACACTGTACCTACACTATCGGTTTTTTCAAACCAAAATCAAATTGTTTGTTTTTCTCAAACCAATTTTTCTGCAGTTATGCACTAACGCTAACGGCGTTTTTTACACTCGGGGTCCGAGGGTCCCGAGTCGGGGTCCGTATCCAGGGATAACGATAAAAATCTCGTCTGATTCAGACGTGCCAGCTGTTCAGCCAACAGCCGCCACGGAACCGATCGCTACACCAGCAACCGATCGCTGCGCCAGCAACCGATCCGTAGCAAGGATGGACTCATTTAGGCGAACCAAATTCCGAATTACTACATCATTTTGTAGTATGTCCAATAATATCAGTAAAATTCCACCCGGAACTGTTTTTAAAAGCTAATCTACGTCTAGATTTGCACATTTCACAACCACGTGCCAAAAAAAAAAAAAAAAATTACGGAAAATTGCAAATAATTTTTCAAAACAATTTTTCTTATGTGTCAGTTAACACTGAGAAATAAAGCTTAGGAACGAGTAATTGTTTCAAAAACAACAACAACACTGCTTAAAATATCAAGCAATTGTTGTGTAATCTCAGCACTTAGGCTGAATACCGAAATTAGAACGGTAATTTCGAATAACTACGAGACAGATCTATCGAGGGTAGACAGAAACGAAATATGGCAGTAACCAATTATTGTGCTTTTATGGAAAGTTATTTCCAACCAGTTGCCACGTGCTAACTAGGTATTTGTACAGAATCAAAACTAATGGTGCGGCCACACTGTTCCTCTCGCCTCTTTTACGACACGCTCGCGCTGGTCTCGCTAAAATGAATATAGTTAGATATATATCTACCTATATATCGTAGGTATCTACGCATGGCGAGTAACGTGATTAATATTTCTGCTCATGAGCGTTTCTACATGGGGCGTATTCTGCTCGCTAATCATGTTGTTCTCAAGCCCTTCGGGTTTCCGCGCTATAATGAACAGATCATCTGTTGTTTGACTCACAAAACGTCAATTCTTAGTCAATAGTGACTCCACGCTATTTTTTGGTGAATAAATAACTCAAAACAAAATAATAAATATTTTATTTGGTAAAAATTTAAGTACATGAGAGTTGAAAATCAGCCTCAATATCCAGAAGTTGAGCTAAAAATATGGCAACAAACTAAAATAATTGTTAAATGTTTAAATGGTTAAATGATTTTTAAGATTAAAATATACATATCTAATATATAAAATTTCCATGTCACAATGTTAGTTACCGATCTCCACCAAACTCCACATGCGCATTCAGTAGGTCTGAGAATCGGCTACTATCTATAATTTATAAGGCAAAACAACATTTGCCGGGTCAGTTAGTATATAGATACATATATATATGTCTCAGAAGGCAATAGATGTCTTGGTACCTTACCATAAATATGAGGTACTAGTCAACCGTGATCCCTCAACGGTTATGCAATTAATTACCTCCCCTAATCGTATCGAGGACTACTGAGTTTTATCAATTTAATTCTTACTTCAATTGATGTGTTAAGATAAATAATTAAGTTATCGGTATTCTAATGAAACGGTAGTTTTCAATCGCAACATTCAAAAGTACATTAGTGTATGTATGTTTCGAGGGTAACCATTGGGTTATCAGTTATCACGACGGCAATGCTAAAACAAAGCATCTCGCCTAAGGCATTTATTGACATAGGCATATTGGCCTAGCTGCAAGGTTACACCCCACAGTAATACGATATTTCTTACATACCTACGCTAGTACAACTATTGTAAACAAACTAGCAATAATAGGTATTTGGATCTAGATTTAACATTTAGACGATCTTATTCTAGGAGTCTTTGCGATATTTATAATAATAATTATCAATCTATTGGTATCTATTTGTCTCAGACCGACACTGTCCTGTCCTTATAGGTGATTTTTCCTGACGAAGTACCAAATTTATAAATTTTGTAAACCGCGGGCTAACACTTTTCGACATAATGATTAGACTTTGTAAAGGTGCTTACAAAATAGGGTTTCTTCGTAGAATATAACTACAATACATTGATGACAATAAAGTATTTGGCGTTTGCTATACCTTAATATATATATATTTCTCTTGAACTATTATCCCAGTAAATAGTACAGTAATAGTACAGTGTCTAAGAACTAAACGTTCTGATCTGTTTAAACCTCTAAGCATAGAGTGCAAATCAACCTAGGGGTCGAACATTTGTCATTTTACAATAAACAAGATTATGTATTAATGGAGTGGTATATCCTGTGTTTGCTTAATTTTAAGTCAAAACGATACGTTAGCATTAATTTGTTATAATCAGACCTTAGCCAGGTCTAGGTATATTACAAGTAAATAATACTTAAAGCTAAGCTGATTAAGATGTTATCCTCTTTTCATGGATTAAATTTACTTATTGTATTAAGTAAGTAGGTATTAGACCTACCTAATAATTAAAGTTCCTATAAAGGTTGTATAAGTTCTATAAGAGTTAAACTTAAGTTCTATAAGTGTGATTATAGTTTAGTAAAGATTATTTATGATAGGTTATGCCTATAAATAAAAGATCGTTAAAGGGTAATCCTTTTCATTGTGATATTTCCTTAGATATACCTACTCTCAACATCTACAAGTCTATCTATCTATCTTACCTAGAAGGATGTAACACGAATATAATTCATGATTAAACGAACTTACCTGTACGTGAAGTTCTATCATAATTATATGAAGTGTTACATCCGAATAGGTAAGTCCCCCCCATCCCGGTAAACATTAGGCAGAAACATCACAGAAAAGGTCTCCAGACTTAATGAAGCCAAGTCAGACGCTAGAGATGAGCGGGAAGTAGGAAGGGATACCAGCACAAAAAACTTACGACTAAAGTGGGCAAACTATGTGGTACTACAAGTCTATCTATCTATCTTACCTATTCGGATGTAACACTTCATATAATTATGATAGAACTTCACGTACAGGTAAGTTCGTTTAATCATGAATTAAATTGCAGTGGTTCAAAAATATAGGTCGTGAAAAGCCAGCCGTATCCAATCTGTGACTAGTTTTTAGGCGCCGATTCAATTGGTGGAAGTCCAAAATTTGTAATTTACTACATTCTCGGATGCTATTCTGCTTATCATTCCGAAGATTCTTTTTAGATCTTTACCAACCTTTCATAAGACCAACATAGAAAAATAATCATTGCGATCGATCCTCAGATGGCGGAGATATCTGATAACATACACACAGCAAAGAACATTACTTTTTGGGAAGTCGGTTAAACGTCATCAGAAATTTTACAGCCTATATAGCCAGACCATTAGTTTCTTCTTCTCACCCGAGCGATGTTCCCGTTTGCATCCCTCTCGGGAGCTGCGGAGTCCACTAAACCCCAAATTGTTTTTTTTATTTGGGGACGGCCCAGTAGATTGACCATAGCTTTCCAAATAGATTTGTCAATATTTTTACGGCCGGCCGCCTGCCTGACATCAACCCTCCTAGGGACCAAGCAGTTTATCCGCCACCTCGCGGAGTTAACTTAATGTTTGCTAGTCTTCCTCAGATCTCTGAGTCGCCTTTTACTACAGCCACGGGAAGAGATGGGGTATAACCCTATATATGCAGAGGCTACACGAGAGCCAGACCACTAGTTTACTGGTAAAAACGCTTCCAGCAGTACAACAATTAACGAGCTGGCTGGCTGATTGCTTTGGCCACGGAACCGTAATATGGATAGATGAAAGTGATGATATTAAAAATACCTAGACCTAGAACCAGATATTTAAATTTAATGGTCATTTTAAATACTTTTCCCAGGGGAAAGTAGAACTTGCTATCACCTGCGCGACAGCCGTGTGTTTGCCCGGCTCGCCACTCGGGTCGTCCAATAGTCAGTACCCCATAATTTTGTTGATTTCGATTAGTTTTGATAGACAGGATGCTAAAATCATTTATAAAAAGAGCGTCTGTTTTTGTATAAACTTTTTAAATTATTATTTTTATATCATGTTTTTTAGTGTACTTCCAACTACCATTACAAAATCATCAAAATTGTAACCAGGTTTCAGATGCTCCATCCATCGTTATCTATTCTTCTACTGGTGGAAATCGAAGACTAAACTTCATCACTCTGAACTCTGAAGATCCTTATTCGATCCTCGAAGCACCCGTGAGGGATCTCCTTTCAAACAAAAACAAATTATTCAAATAGGTCCAGGCGTCTCTGAGTAATCAGGCAATATACATCATCATACACATTCCCTATTTATGTAATGTTAATATTCTGAATATCAACTTCTCTCTGCCTACCACACAAACTTTGATGACCCTTTTCATTCAACGGTTGCCTGGAAGAAATCGCTGTTAGCGATAAGGTCGCCCATTTGTACAACGTTTTACTTTTAAGCTTGTGTATTATTCTTACTTGTGATGTACTATCGGGGAAGTTTTCGCAGCCCCCGCTTAAGGTTTGTTGTTCTGTGCACATTTGTGCAGAGCCATTATGGGTTTACCCGCCTCTCAATTTTGGTAAACCAATAAGGGAAAAGGTCATTGTTTTTTAAGTGTTGTAGGTATACTAATTAAATTGTAATTGTTTGCTGTGCAAATAAAGCATTCATTCATACTTAAAAAACACACCTATTAAAAAAAACCGACGAATTCTTTTGAGAAGCTCGTTCTTTTTTTGAAGTAGGTAGGGTAAAAAATAAAACATGACTAGCTTATAAACAAAACATTTATTTTAATGTCAGTTTATTTACATATGAAAATAATTAAAAAATATTAACTTTTCATAGGACTGAATTGATCCAGGAGATGAAAGACGTTGACCGGGAGAATACTGGGGGGTAACCTTGTTCACACCCTGATGCGGAACCGAAAGATTTAATACCGACCTGCAAATAATGCAAATATATAAGTAGGTAAATAATGGTTCTTTCTTCCTTCGTAGGTGTATATATACCTTGTTCATACTTTTCCGTAATTAGAGTATGTTTAGGTATCTATTTCATTAATTAATTTAATCGCCTACATTATTTGGGATATTTTTTGTATAACTTAAAGAAACTTAAAATTTATCCCATATTTAGGAATACAATTTATATCTGATAAATTTTACCTTGCCTCGCGGAATACATACTTTTGGCCTTCCACCATGCTAACCAACCCCGGTTAACGCCATGTTAATCCGGTTCGGATAACTAATGTTTGCGGGTTTGAATCCCGACTATTAAGAATTTTCGAAAACAATATTTCCTAAGTTTGGGTTAATATTTTTATAGAAGTAACGTTTAACCCGGCGGGATTCGAACCCGCGACTACTGGTGTTCCGTTCCAGTGCGATAGCCGCTACGCCACGGGTAACCCGAAATGAAAAAATGCTTTCTTAATTTCGGCTTGGTGGTGGCTTACTTGGGCATTTTTTCAAAAAGCAGTATTTCCTAAGTGTGGTAAACACTAAGAAGTAACGTTAAGTAATGATCAACATAGATATTTCTTCTGTTTTCACGATGTTAGATAGAACACTTAATTTAGAATAAAACTTAATTTTAAATAGGTATTCATCGCGTGGTGTTTATTACTTTTAGTATTGTTTTAATGCTCAACGTTTCTTCTCTTCTTCAGGATTGTCAATTCTAAAAGTAATAAACACCAAGCGATTAAAACAGAAGAATGAGTTTAGTTACTTTTAAATTTAAATATTTTTGAAGACGGGTCGATGACTACTTGTACGAGATGTAATTACCTCGGTCTACCTGAGGTCTATAGGTAGGTATATATATAGGTACCTATATCGCATAACCAATACGTACAAAAACATAAATCACAAATTTACGTAAAACGTAAATTGGAATGGTCAATTGTAATTTGAAGCTCTGATTCGATATTTACCAAAATTGGGCGGCCGGCGCTGTTAACGGTAAGAGGGCCACCAGAATCTCCTGAGCAGGTACTCCGACCATTAGCACCACTCGCGCAAATGTTGCTAGCCACAATGTTCTCGTACGATTCTGAGCATTCTGCATTGGTGAGGATAGGCATGTAAATTGCGTAACTTAGTTGCTGACCAGGGGTGATGTTTCCAGCTGTAATACAATAAAGATTATTTTAATATAATAATATTAAACACCTGCAGGATAGTCCGAAAATTCTTATCACTAAATCTTGAAACGCAATTGGCTAAGGCCCGTGTAAAAAAACACCTCGGAATAGAGAGATATAAATAGTATAATATTAATAAAAATAAAATCCAATCCACTCCCAACCGAAATCCAATCCACTACCAACCCATTTTAGTAGCCTAAGTAGTTTCGCCCGTAGTTTACACAATAGTCCTATCCGACCCGGGGGTTGTCCTTGGCTGCATTTTATAGTGCAGACAGAGATAACCACACCGGTTTGGTGTCCATTACATTTTTTTTAATTAAAATGTTACTTAAATGGGCCTCTACGTGTTGGCTTCGGCCCCACGCACGCCTTCCAAAGGTCCGGGTGCTCCATAGCCCCGAGTATCAGAAATGGTAACAACAAGAAATAATAATCATTTATTTCGGATATCTCGAAATAAATGATTATATCCCATCAATAACAAGTCTCGCAACTCAGTTCTTCTACCGTAAAAAGTTGTGAGATCCATGTATGTTATTCCAAGTCGGGGACATTCTGTCTTAACTTATTATTACGTAATTAGCTAATCTAACAACATCTTATAGAGACCATAAAAACAATATTTAAAAAAAGTTATGTTTTAAGTAAATAGATTAACTGGGCAATCGCACTAAACAGTCTAATTTAATATAATATACTAGCTGTTGCTCGAAACCCGTTGGGTTTCGGCTAGTTTGGATTCCATTCGGTTGCGTGCAGAACTAAATTCAATTAAGGTGTCAGGTAAATCTGAAATAACTTATTAAATGGGGTAAATCCAAATTTATTAAAAATGGATTTAATATCACTCTGATTAAAGGTTTATTCTGTATTTACCCCACTTTCAGAGTTACCCCAGTACACCTTATTTTAAATAGTAAAATGTAATTTTGTAATTCAATATCGCTATTAAATATATCTTACTATGAGTTATTCAGCTATCTAAATACATCACATAGCTGAAATAGCTCTTATAGAGAAGTAGAGGCTTTCGACCTGGTGGTCAAATACTGCGAGAGTCCTCAAGCAAGCCAAATTGGCAATAACGACAACCCAAGACTGATTAATTTGCAGCTGTTAAGTAAGGAGACCCGACCCTAAATAACGGCGGGATAAAGGGAAGGAAGAAGAAGATTCAGCTATCTAAAGACATAATCGTAATCGGTTCAACTGTTCTGAAATTTAAATTTAATAATATACCTACAACATTCCCAACTCAATTCTGTGTATATCTGTATATCGCCTACTTTCAGACGACGATCAATATCCATTCCAAACTTTTGGCCTCTCTCTTCCAAACTTCCAACACGTTACCTCCCACTGTGCAAAATTCCACACTTAACCGGTCGCCCAGAGAAGTACTGACCGTGGAAGGCGCGGCAGCGCCTTGCACGGTCCGTACTTCAATGGGCCACCGATTAAGTGTGGAATTTTGCACAGTGGGAGGTAACGCGCGCTGCTTATCTATATAAGTAATGTATATAGATAAGCAGTAAGTAATTGTAACTTACTGCATTGTTGGATGCTATTCTGCTCGTCATTCCGAAGGTTTTCATCAAAATTTCACCAAGATTTTATGGGACCAATCCTGAACTCTCACCTCTCACCATGAAAAACTAATGATCGAAATCGGGCTTCATATATGTACGTAGTACGGCATGAACATATTCACATACATACTTACATACACAAACAGCATACGGGTTGAATGGAGAACCTCCTCCTTTTTTGAAGTAGGTTAAAAACAGCCGTTATAAAGAATTTCCGTACGTTTAGAGTTCAGACAGCCCCGGATATATGGAGACACATAAGTATACGGTATTTCAAGAATACCTGATAGCTATCCGGTTTTTTTTTTCAAATTACCGGATATCCGGTCATTATGTATTAATTACACACAATACACTTCTTCAAAACAACAAACAAACTAATTAAGAAAAATGACCGGATATCCGGTTTTTTTTTATATCAGAACATTATGTGTTGATCCCACACAACACACTTCTTCAATACAACAAAAAAAAATTAAGTCAAATATCCAGATACCCGGTTTTTTTTTCAAATTGCCGGATAACCGGTCATCATATCCGGATAAAAAGTATCCTATATGTTAATCCGGGTCTTAAGCTATCTGCATTCCAAATTTGGTTAAAATCGGATAAGCCGTTTCTGAGATTAGCGGGAACAAACAAACAAACAGACAAACAAACAGACAAAGTCTTTAAAAACATTTGATTCGTGTTTAGTTACCGATTTTGAGACTGGATATAATTCAGTTACAGATTTTTTTATCGCTACAGATTTATAATATGTATAGATATAGATATTACTTGTGAGACAAATTGTGTAGGTATTCATGCGATTGCCAAGTTAATCAATTTATTTAAAAAAATCGGTCCAGTAGTTTCGGAGATTACCCCCAATATACATACATACATACATACATGTTACCAACGTTACCTCTTTATGATATAAGTATAGATATAACTTTTTTTAAATATTGTTATTATGGTCTCTTTAAGATGTTGTTAGATTAGCTAAATACGTAATAATAAGTTAAGACAGAATGTCCCCGACTTGGAATAACATACATATTATGTATCTTACAACTTTTTACGGTAGAAGAACTGAGTTGCGAGACTAAAGTAAAGTAAAGTAAAGTAAATATTTATTGTTTCGCTGTGACAAAGGTTCTTATAAATAAGACTTGCTTTTTTACAAGCATGTTTTTGATGGGATCTTTTTGTTTTACTTCTTGAGTCCCAACATCTCTAAGTATACCTATCGACACCTATTTTTCAATTTCATTAATACTTGAACAGGTATTTTAAGTACCTATTAATAAAATAAAAACAATACTGCAAATATAACTTTGTAATCCTAAACATTTATATGGGATTACAAAGTTATTTAGGAAGTTTGTGTTTTTTGGGAAAACGGGACCGATCTTTTTTGTTTTATAATTTTCCCTTAATGTATACACTAAATACTAATTGTATTCTGAATTAGAAGCGTCTATGTCTGCTATCAAAAGGCTCTTCGCCTTTTGATTTTTGATGATCGGTCAGTCAGTGAGTGACAAAATTAACAAAATTAAGAAACTTTGACTAGCTATAATTTTTAAACTACTGGTTCAAATTGAATGAAAATTGAAATATACCGTCTTTATACAATGCCTACTTGGTTACATAAATTTCAGGTGTCTAGTTTTATTCACAACGAAGTTATAGGAGGTCGAAAATGGCCTGAAATGCTTCGAGAAAAGAATGGTACGGCCGTGCCGCTTTGTTGCTCGACTTGGCGGTGCCGATTTGGGGGCACTGCCGTGCCCCCAAATTAAAGAAACCTAGATTTTTCTTCTGTTTTTGCCTTTCCAGGTGTTAAGGACTAGATCCTTATGTTTTCTGCATAGCAAAATTTATTGCTCCGACTGTGGCTCCAACCGTCAGGAGTAACTTTATTTAGATATATAGGTAGCTACATATATAATTTTCTTTTTTCTTACTTATTGAACCTCCATTAAAAAACGAACCGTATACCTGAAGCTAGAGTTTTACTTAACACCATTTCCTGGATAGCGTCCCCGACACCAGGTCTAGGTCTTCTTCAGGCCCAGTCAATCCTGAAGAAGAGACCCGGAAAGGTCTCGAAACGTTGAGCGTTGTAACAATGCTAAAAGTAATAAACACTGCGCGATTCAAACCGACAAATGTCTTTAATTTAAAAGAAACCTGTTCTAAGCTAAGAAATAACACTGTAACTAGTGTAGACTTGCTTTTTTCAGGAAAGGGTAGACTTATCGAGTTGAAATGATGAGAAAACCATATAATTAGTTACACTTAAGTGCCCTACATACGTTTAGATTTATCTTACAGATAAATCGCATGCGAGAAATCTTTACGATAAATAGTACGTGTGTAGGCAAAACTGAGAACTGTACAGTTCAACTGACGATCAAATCGAAATCGCATAGATAAAAAACTGAAGAGCTATCAGTTTTTGCCACAGTTTACCTAGTAGGTCGTGCTTCGAAGATTGTTTCACGCCGTACTCCGGCATATGAAGTCCGATTTCGATAATTCTTTTTTTATTTGGAAGCTGAGAGTCCCGAGTAAAATCTCGGTGAAGATCTTAGGAGAATCTTCGAAATGATGAGCAGAATAGCATCCCAGAATGTAGTAAATTACTCATTTTTGGGCTTCTATCAATAGAATCGGCTCCTAAGAACAGCTTGTGGAAAAATATTATCAATATTAATATTAAAATTATTCATTCGATCAAGTCATAATACGTGTTACTTCAAGCGAAAAGAAATCGCAACTGATAAAACTGAACGTGTGTAGGCACTAGGGGCGTTAGATTTCTCTAGTATCTCTATTTTGCGAGTTAATACTCGCAACTTTAAGATCCAAATTGTAGTCATGCAACAGACGTAAACGCTTAATTTGGATGTACATTAATTTATTTGGTTGTAAGATATGATAATGACATTAGACAGTTATGATACTCATACTGATAAAAAACCGACATGCTAGTGTGGGACCTATTATATTACTGTAATGACTAGCCATTCGTTAAAAAATTGACCGTCGAAGGGAGCCTTCTGGCTTTTCTTTCAATCGATACCAACGCCTCAAGATTCAACTGAGCGGTTCCGCTCAGTGAGAACGATTATACTCTATACAAATGATGGGAGTTGCGCTTTGTATAGATTCATGTCGGGATTCAATGTCCTATGTGGTACTTACTGCTCTGTTAGCTTACCTTTGTCAGCTCACCAGAGCCCCTTTGTCTGAAGTAAATGATTTCTCTTAGCGGAGAGCAGACATCTAGCCTGATCTCCGCTTAAAAATCAGACAGACACGCATCTTTGACTTCTCAGAGAAACCGACCTGATCAGGTCGATGTCCTATACTTAGACTTTCGAAAAGCGTTTGACAGGGTGGACAATGAAATTAACGCGATTAAACCCGCAGGATGTCTTTAATTGCAATACAACATCGCGAAAACAGAAGAAAAATCTAGAGTGGCCTATGATATAATATAATATACAGCTGGCAAAGTTGGTCGCCATAGGATTTGCACCAAAAATGTTTCGTTTACTGGGTGACTACCTCCGCGATCGCCAGTAGTATGTTAGACTTGGCTTATACGAGTCATTGTCTTACTATAATATGCGATCTCGCGTGAGTCAAGGATCAATACTTAATAGAAGAATAATGCTATCAAGCTGTATTCTAAAAGTTAAAAGTCATGGAAATGTCAAGAAACACGATAAACACTACGCTATCTGGAAAACCTCCAATAAACCTATTACGTCGACATCCGTATTGTCGGTCACTGATGAAAAATAACCTCATTCTTCTACGCTTCTAGTTATCTAATTAAGGAACCGATTGTTCAGAATATTTTCCATAAACTTGCAGATTGTTGCAGTGACTTAAATTGATTTGTATCGTAATATACGAAGTCAACACGACCCCCTTTTTCGACACTCGTTGCCGTTGACTAAATTTAGTGATTTCATTAAGCATTAATCCTGCGATTTTATTTTGGTTTGTACCAAGGAAGCCTTTTCTCTCCCACATCCTAGTAGACCAGAACTGGCCATGCCACTGGAAGCGCAAAGCTGCAAACAGAAAGTAATAAATTCGTTTTTTCCGTAGCAGTGTCGCTAAATATTCCTAAACTGCTAAGTCGAGTTCCAGAATAAGAAAAGTGGAGAGCAGCAAAAGTTCGACTCGATTGTCTTAGCCTAAACGTAGGTATCATACAGATTTACTTGGTATAGGGTACAAAGATTATAGAATAAACTATTATTCTATATTCGGCTTACGTGATCGAATTGCGCTTTCCGCAGCGAACTCTTATAAGTTTTAGTTTTACGTGCTTTTATTTTGTTTTTCGGTAAAGTCCTCACATTAATGATTCAAGTTCTAACTTAAGGCCAATATGACTTTGTGTCCTAATATCTTATCACGTAGCATACCAAATGGTTGAACTTTTCTACAGTACCAGTAGTTGAGCAATCTTTAGTATGTCAACCATGGACAAGATACAAAAAACAATCGCAATCTATCTCGCTCGCAATACCTACTTCTCATGCCATTACCTGGGTTATGTCACGGGAGTGAACTAACAATAACTTTCTTAAACAGTTAGTCAGAGCTACCAAGATGATGATACTGACATTAAACAGTGATCAGGATCAATCATCAACAGATAGTCGTGGAAATTAGCAGAGTGATTGTTAACATCTGAATCTGCTTCTCTTGTTCCACTTGGGATAGGTTTATGCACATCACGTTTACTTTAACGTTTCAGTAGAAGCTAAACTTTATATAGTTGAACTTTGAACTTATAATATTATTATATAGTACTAGCTGACCCGGCAAATGTTGTTTTGCCTTATAAATTATAGATAGTAGCCGATTCTCAGACCTACTGAATGCGCATGTGGAGTTTGGTGGAGATCGGTTCGTCCGTTTTGGAGGAGTACGGTAACTAACATTGTGACATGGAAATTTTATTTATAAGACTAGCTGACCCGGCAAACGTTGTTTTGCCTTATAAATTATAGATAGTAACCGATTCTCAGACCTACTGAATACGAAAATAAAATTTCATAAAAATCGGTCAAGCCGTTTCGGAGGAGTAGGTACGGTAACTAACACTGTGACATGGAAATTTTATATACAGGGTGTTTGGTGGAGGGTTAGACAAACTTGGTGGGCGTGTAGCTGGACCTATTTGTAAAATACAATTTGAAGGAAAAAACCCTAACTCTTTACATTTTTTTTTAAAGATTATTTTTGTGATATTTTATTTTTTTCCCAAATTTTACCTCTTTACCCTTACAACTTTAATTTGAACATGTTTTCGCTTAAACTTTTTATTCGATTTTGGTCCCAGATGTATCCTTGATCAATCGAAGGCATTGTTAATCCAAAATAATGACAAAATAATTAGTTATGGGCTCTCAAAGTTAAGAAAATAAAAAAATGTTGCCCGAAAGGTCAACTAAACATCATTCTGAAAAAAAAAACTAATAGTGATCGAGGAGTTCAAATACTCTTAAAAACTGCTCTTGACATCCCTTATTACAACGGTGTATTCCATGTATCATAAAAATCTACCAACTTGTCAAAAATAAGGCTTATGGGGAAAATGGAGTGAAAATTCAAAGGAAAAAATACACATTTCTATTTTGTTTAATTACGAATTTTGTTCAAAAACATCTCCCATAGTTCCAATACATAATGTGCGCGACAGGTGGAGCACATGAAACGGGGCCAAGTCATCTAATCCACGAGTTTGTGAACTCTCTAGTTGGGAACGCTCTGTCTAGGAACTCTCTTACTGTGAGACGATAGTATGCCGGACATCCCTCATTTTGAAATACTACTAGTCGATCTTCATGAAATATCAGCACGTCGCTCATCACTCCAGGGCGATCGTTTTGCAATAATTCCAAGAATTCCAGTCCCCGTTGAGGGTGTCAGGTCAAAAAATCCATATGTAATAATTAGGCAAGCATCGCACCAAACTCAATTTTCCATCAACGTTTGGCCAGGTCTCACAGTGAGAGAGTTCATAGACAACGCGTTCCCAACTAGAGAGTTCACAAACTCGTGGATTAGATGACTTGGCCTCGTTTCATGGGCTCCACCTGTCCCGCACATTATGTATTGGAACAATGGGAGATGTTTTTGAACAAAATTCGTAATTAAACAAAATAGAAATGTGTATTTTTTCCTTTGAATTTTCACTCCATTTTCCCCATAAGCCTTATTTTTGACAAGTTGGTAGATTTTTATGCTACATGGAATACACCGTTGTAATAAGGGATGTCAAGAGCAGTTTTTAAGAGTATTTGAACTCCTCGATCAGTATTAGTTTTTTTTTTAGAATGATGTTTAGTTGACCTTTCGGGCAACATTTTTTTATTTTCTTAACTTTGAGAGCCCATAACTAATTATTTTGTCATTATTTTGGATTAACAATGCCTTCGATAGATCAAGGATACATCTGGGACCAAAATCGAATAAAAAGTTTAAGCGAAAACATGTTCAAAAAAAAGTTGTAAGGGCAAAGAGGTAAAATTTAGGAAAAAAATAAAAAATCACAAACATAATCTTAAAAAAAAAAATGTGAAGAGTTAGGGGTTTTTCCTTCAAATTGTATTTTACAAATAGGTCCAGCTACACGTCTACCAAGTTTGTCTAACCCTCCACCAAACACCCTGTATAAGAAGATTTAGCAATATTAGGTGGTTAAGGTATGGAATTGCCGTTTATATGGAGATAATTGAGAAAATGCATTGTTCGCGAACAGAGCTAGAGTTTACTATCTCTCCGCAATATCCACCCCAGTAATAAAAGAACTAACTAAGTCGCCTGCGTTCCGAGTGAAATGTAACTAATTCTCAACAAGATGCTGATTATGTTGTGCAGAAATTGATTAAACCGACTTAGGTAATGAATTCAAACCTTCTAGGTTATGGTGTGTTTTTACTAGTATAGGGAAGAAATCACTAAATCGATCGGGTCCCGATCCCCGTAATGATAGAACTCACTAAGTCGTCTGTGTTTCATGCGGAATGTAACTAACTCACAACGAGATTCGCATTATGTTGTGCAAAAAATAATTAAATCAATTTGATGAATTCTCATCCTAAAGGTTATTGTATGTTTTTAGGATGAAAGAAATCACCTAATCGATTTGATGACTTTTCGCTTTTATTAAAGTTAACAAAATCATAAAATATTGAGAGCTAGAAATCACTAACTCGAGTTAGTGATTTCTATTTTTCATAAAATGTATCGAACCATTAATGCTAAAATTAACTAACTCGAGTAAGTTAATTCTCGACGTGTTATAGGGCTTCAGAACGCTGCTCTTAAATAGGGATAGAAATACCTAAGTCGAGTTAGTTTTCAGCTGTATTTAGTTTAAAAAAGTAAGAATTAATTAAGTCAACTTGGTTAATTATCATTTTATTTCTGCGATCAGTACTCAGAGTTGGTGAATTCTCACATTTTATAACTTCAAAACTAAAATACCTAAGATAAAATCGAAAATACAGAAACGTAGATAATAAAATGGGAATTTTAGTGGCATTCTTAAGTCAAATCGGCACTTTTTCGATTTGGTGATGTCTCGCTCTATAGGGACGATATCGTGTTTAACTAAACAATATAATCTTGATGAGCAGATATTCTAGGAACTGCAGAATCAGCTGATATTTTACAATGAGTTCTATTACAAATAATTACAATGCTTAAAAGATTATAAGTGGGTATACTGGCTCTTACAAAAAGTGTGAAATAAAAAAATTAAGGGAAAATTTTAAAAAACCCCGACCAAGTTAAAACAAAGCTAAACTTTAAAAAGGTAAAAATAATAAAGCAGGTACTTAATAAGCTGAAAACAAATTTCATGTCTCTAAGTAGGTACGTGGTACCTTACGTTCCCACGTCGGGGACGCGGAAACGTTAGATACTATAAGCAGGGGTAGGTTACATCAACTTCTGTGACACATTCACGTAAGGTACCACATACCTACTCAGAGACATGAAATTTGTTTTCAGCTTATTAAATACCTGCCTTATTATTTTTGCCTTTTTAAAGTTTAGTTTTGTTTTAACTTGATCGGGGACCACGGCCGGTGTAACCCGTTTGCCGAAACGATCTGGACCCGTGTCTAATAATAATGTTTGACGGAAATCGTGAAAGTTTAAAAAGTGTGTTATAAGAAAGTGTGAAATAAAAAAATTAAAGGAAAAATTTAAAAAAAACCCCGACCAAGTTAAAACAAAGCTAAACTTTAAAAAGGTAAAAATAATAAAGCAGGTACTTAATAAGCTGAAAACAAATTTCATGTCTCTAAGTAGGTACGTGGTACCTTACGTTCCCACGTCGGGGACGCGGAAACGTTAGATACTATAAGCAGGGGTAGGTTACATCAACTTCTGTGACACATTCACGTAAGGTACCACATACCTACTCAGAGACATGAAATTTGTTTTCAGCTTATTAAATACCTGCCTTATTATTTTTGCCTTTTTAAAGTTTAGTTTTGTTTTAACTTGATCGGGGACCACGGCCGGTGTAACCCGTTTGCCGAAACGATCTGGACCCGTGTCTAATAATAATGTTTGACGGAAATCGTGAAAGTTTAAAAAGTGTGTTATAAGAAAGTGTGAAATAAAAAAATTAAAGGAAAAATTTAAAAAAACCCCGACCAAGTTAAAACAAAGCTAAACTTTAAAAAGGTAAAAATAATAAAGCAGGTACTTAATAAGCTGAAAACAAATTTCATGTCTCTAAGTAGGTACGTGGTACCTTACGTTCCCACGTCGGGGACGCGGAAACGTTAGATACTATAAGCAGGGGTAGGTTACATCAACTTCTGTGACACATTCACGTAAGGTACCACATACCTACTCAGAGACATGAAATTTGTTTTCAGCTTATTAAATACCTGCCTTATTATTTTTGCCTTTTTAAAGTTTAGTTTTGTTTTAACTTGATCGGGGACCACGGCCGGTGTAACCCGTTTGCCGAAACGATCTGGACCCGTGTCTAATAATAATGTTTGACGGAAATCGTGAAAGTTTAAAAAGTGTGTTATAAGAAAGCTCCTGTAACATAAGGGCATTGTAAATAAGAAATTACTCCATTAATCGAACTGGTCTAGACTCTAGATATAACACAAAAAATAGTAAATAGGTTCTTTTAAATTTCGTGTACCTACTTGCGCTAGTCAATTATTATTGTGTCATTGGTGCCTGTTCTGTCGTGGTGAAATTTATGGACTGCATTTCTTCGCCCTTGCGACTGAGGCACGTAGCGACATCTACCGGTGTTTTTGCTGATTACCGGTTTGTATTTTTTCATTAACTTAGAAATAAATACAGGAGCGTTGTGATGTAGCTTCCAATTTTTTGTTTAAATATGAAAATAATATGTTGACTTACACATATCGTCTGCAGTACGGCCAAATCCTGTGACATTTGCAGTGAAACCAACAAAATTGTTATTCACCTCACTTCCACTGGGTAAAGCGATAGGGTTAATATAGTCTGTAAATTCAGAAAGACTTGTTTAATATCATATTCAATCAATAAATGTTTATTCGTTCTTGGGAAACTTACCGCTTGATCCGACATTGCTAAGAAGGTGAATAACTGCGACATCATTACGAATCAAACTTGGTGTCCATTGTGGGTGCATTACAACTCGGTCAGTAGTCTGTCTAGTGCCACCGGAGAAGAGTGTGATTGAGCCAAGGACCACAGTGAATGATGTGGCTCGATTTAGGCCATCATACCAGCAATGAGCAGCAGTCACAAGTCTATTATTTGTAATTAACGAACCACCACAAACACCTTGACCTCCACTGAATTGGGCAAGAAGACCAGCCTAAAAATAAAAATTAATCGTTGAGTTTTGTGCTGTGTACGTCGTTGTTAATAATGTTATTAAAGGAATTATATAACCTCAAAATCCCTGTAGGATTTTTCGAAAATTGTTGATTATTTCCTGACGCAATGATTTTCAATATTTTTGAAGGTAACAATTGTTTCGTACGTTTTGGTGTAGATTAATATTTTGATTGACATGACTTAAAAAAAGGGGTTAGTATCGAATTGTCTAAATCTCAGGTAGTCTAACGTGGCAACTCGTCTAAAAATCACTTTAGATAAGGCCCATAGACACATACCTTATAAACTAACATACATATTTTATAAAAAGAGAAATGTGTTATTAATAGTAGCTTAAAACTATGTTAGTAGCACTTCCTTAATACTACACTATTTAGTCTTAGTGCACACTTCTGGTATTTGTCCGCGAAAGCGACGGAACACCACGCCGTTCGGCCAGAAGTCTTCGGTCATGACGCGAGGCAGGTAGCATGTAGGAACTCGCACCACAAACGCCTTGAAATTGACGTTCCGATGCGACTCCATGTATGTGCAGCTATGTAAGCTGCAGTCGGGCAGCTGAACTACATACAATCTGGATCTACCCAGTAAAACTATCGGACTTCTGGT
This sequence comes from Idaea biselata, assembly GCA_958496205.1. Taxonomy (NCBI): domain Eukaryota; kingdom Metazoa; phylum Arthropoda; class Insecta; order Lepidoptera; family Geometridae; genus Idaea; species Idaea biselata. The sequence continues at coordinate 22,351,469 of OY292401.1, read as the reverse complement.
CAGCTTACACACCTCATTGTACCATGAAAATGTTAATGATAGGAACCTTGTATCTAAATATTGTATACCTATTTGGTAGATCAATAGCTTTAGTCTATAGTTCATAGAAAGATAAATAAACTATGGTTGTCAGTCGTTGCCAAGTACTCCTTTGTTTTATTAGGTTATGGGCCCAGTCCCATATTTCCTTATGTTTTTTCGGTCAATTCGGTTAATTTGTTGTTAAAAAGAACATAATGTCGACGTCGGGCTACGTGGTTAACGTGCCGAAGCTAAAAAGTCGGGCAAACTACACGTTCGCGACAAGCAAATTTTTACTTCGACACTGAAACCTAACAGCAGACATCTCACATCAGTGAAGCTGAGTGAAGAAAGCCATGGAAGAAAGTTAAAGCTAAGCTCGTCAAATGTTACGTGTATAAAATTCGAAACGGGTGGATAGGATCATTACATTTGGCTGGACTCCCAGATTAGTTTTCACAGATGATAATGGCAATCGAGCATTCGATCGGGCATTGCCATTAGAGCTGACGTCATCAAGACATAGGTATATATTGACAGGAGTGAAGAAGTTGGCAGAACTTAAACGGAGTGCCAAATCACATTCGTGAAGCGGTCGAGATTAAAAAACATCACAATTTCAACCGGGAAAGTGGTTACAGGCTCTCGTCTACGTGGAATCCGGTAATTAAGATGTGTATGTGTCGCGATAAATCTCGGCAAAAAACTTCGGATGTTGTGAGTGTAGTGTGTCGCCGCGCTTAGACTATAGCGAACTTTAAAAATGTGGGTACTTCACCATCAAAATGTGGGTAGTCCACCTACCCACAAGTTTCAACAATAGCCGGTACACGACGGCTATAAATAGAGGACGACACCCGCCGTAGCTCCAGTCCCCTCGCGACCAAGACCGTTGCAACATGGTCGAAACGTCAAGGTAAGAGAATTAAAAAGTAAAATCACGCGATTAAGACCCGGGAAAATATAAAATTATGAGTTCCAATCGTGTTAGTTTAAAAAGTTTATTAACAAATTTCATGTCTTTTAGTAGGTATGTATGTGGTACCCGAGTCGAGGGACGCGGGAACGTTAGATACTATAAGCACGGGTAGGTTACCATCAACTTCTGTGACACATTCCCGCGTCCCCCGACGCGGGAACGTAAGGTACCACATACATACCTACTAAAAGACATGTTTGTTTTCGACTTTTTATTTTTGCCTTTTTAAAGTTTAGTTTTATTAGATGTTTACCAAGATTATGTGGGACTAACTCGGGACTCTCAACTTCCAAATAAAAAAAGCGTGATCAAAATCGGACTTTATTATGCTGAAGTACGGCGTTAAATTATCCACATACAAACAATATAGGGGTCGAATTGAGAATGTCCTTCATGTTTGTAGTCGGTTAAAAATTTTGAAAGGTGTTTTGTAAAGGTGTTTCCTTTTAGACAAAAAAAAATATTTTGTCTAAAGGGGGATAGAGGTACCACAAAAGAAATATTTTATGTCATGAATGAACACTAAAATGTTGGAAACATAGTCACCTACATTTCAGAAACATTTCGTCAGGAAATAATCAAGATTTTTTTTATGAACTCGACAAGGATTTATATAAAAAAATAAAACAGTATCGAAAGTTGGTCTCACCTGATGTGGAAATTGACCGAGAAGAGCAAATGAACCTCCAGTAACCCTGCTTTCTACAAATGCTGCTTCTTCTGCCTTACGGATTTCATTGGCCAAAGGAATAGCGTATTCTGTCATGTACCCAATTATGCTTGGTGTTTTAAAACCAGCAGAATACTCAATGCTTCTTGCAGAAGCAAGAGCCACAAAACCAAGTAAAAACAGGACCTTCATTTTCCCAACTCTAAGTTCAGGTGCAGAATACGTTGACAATACTAGATTGCGGTATTTATCACGATTCCTACTGTTCTAATTTCGATATATCACGATAAGGTAATCCTAATCGTTTGACATTAATTATGATAATTTAGAATTAATTAGGTTTTTAGTTCTTAAATTATAATACTTATTAATTTTGTTGATTTGAAAAAAACAAAGGCATATACATATACAGGATGTTCCAGAAACGAGTGTCAAGCGAAAGTCCAGAGGTAGAGGACCTTAACGGGTACCCGAATCACCCCCATGTATGTTCCGCGATTTTTCGTAGTTAAGGAGTTAATTATAGCCTTTTTTCACATTTTCTACCTTAATGCGATAATGGAGACCTATTTGCTCATACTAACTGCAAAAATGGGGTTAAAAACTAAAAGGTCGAGGCAGGTGGCGCTAGTGTGTCTCTATCAGAAGCCGCCAAATTTCAACTGTGATTGCATGTGTATTTAGGAATTTTGTGAATTAAAATGTATTCAACGTGGAGTATAATCCAATTAAAAGGGGAGCTGAAAAAAAGGAATGCGTCTACTAGCGGAAAAAAGCTGCTTTGATTGATAGGTTAGTAAAAAAGTGCATTTTAGATTTTGGAGGTTATTTTTTACAAAAAGGCTTTGTACTGATATAAAATGTTGGAAATATGTAAAAACTCTTTTGTAAAAAGTAAAAGTAAGTATACGTGCTTATTTTCGGGGTAGTACGACTTGTAATTTTTATGATTTTATTAAAAATTAGTCTTTGTTTACAAGGGTTTTTTTTTCATGGATTATTCTATGTTTTTGTTTTAGGCTAGAGGCGTACGACAGAAATAGTATTATTGGAGTAGTTTATAGTAGTACTAGTAAAGGAAACGTCTTACCTGTGTTGGAATTTCTCTCAAAAAATTCGTTAGGTTAAAAATGGGCCGCACATAACCTTGAATAGTTACTAGGTCGCCAATTTTTTCTCCTCATAGCTTTTATTCACTGTTTTTTTCTTTTCGCATCTTTGGGGAATAAATGATTTCCTATGTTTTTGCAATCCACAGCTGAACAAAGCGTCATTTTGTAAAATTATCTCAAAATAACTTAGTTTGTTTACGAAAAAACTATGAAGTTTTCAAATAGTGTTAATCGTGCTACAGTAAAGCCATCTGAAGTGAGCAAATGGCAGTTTTCAACCTCATTGAGATAATTGGCTGATTTCTTTTCAAATGTGGAGTTAAATAATATGGCCATGTGACCTGTTCTAAAAAAAGGCGTAACACTAACAAAAAATAATTTCATAAATTGAGCGTAGCCAAAACGCTATCCGGACTTTCAAAAGCAATTAAAATAATATGCGGTTTTTTTCTTTAATTGCTCTTGCACGTTCGGACGTTAGCAAATAGGTATATATTTGCTCATAAATGAGAAAAAAGGCTATAACTCCTAAACTACGAAAGATCGCGGAACATACATGGGGGTTATTCGAGTACCCCTTAAGGTCCTCTACCTCGGGACTTTCGCTTGACACTCGTTCCTGTATACATATTTTTTTTGACTGAAAATACCTTGTTACTGGAGATTAGTGGAGATGGACCGACTATATATTTTGCCGACGAGCCGACTAGTTCGTTTTAAATATCGGTTATGTACCTTCTAACTATATCTAGGAACTACTAATTTAACAAATATGAGATTTTCCTAACAACAATAATTATTAAATTAAAAAGTAATCTAAACAACAACTAATAAAACAATATTTTTATGTCACTGGCTTAATATAATTTATATTCTGACGGTTACTTAGCAACCAGCCATCGAGTCCTAAGCCGTAAGAGCCTAAATTCTCAGATTCGACGTAAAATGATTCGAAATAAAGGGAACACATAGTGCGTACACAATAAATTGATGACGAGAGACTGGATCACATAAATTATTATGCTCGCCATCAAGAAATTCGATGTCGGACAACTAGTTCAACAAATGTTGAAAGTAGTCAACGACGTTCCGTTAATCAGGCAGCGCTAAATGACTCGATCTGGCAGGAATCGACTTAAAAAGGAGTCGATATTATAGACTAGTTCACAAGTTTAAAAACGTGTTAAATAGAAGTAAAGCTCCTAAAAATATGTGCGATAGCTCATTCGATTCGGAATGACGTCTAGAAAAATGTTTTTAAGCATATATTAGCACATAAAAAATTGCGATTGTTATTAACAAAATAAGATTTAAAAAAAAAGGTATTTAGGTTTTCGGTAATAATTTCTAAAATAATGATATTTAAGGAAATTTGAAAAAAGATCCTATATTTCCAATAATAAAATCCTAACATCTGGAACTCTATCTCTATTATTTATATTAAAAAAAAACCGTTGAAAATTGGGCTCCGCGAGGTCGTTACGACATAGGCAAAAATCGGTATATTATCTCAAATATTTTTTTATAGTATTAAATAACAATTTAAAAATTTGAATAAATTATGGTGTAATCTAGACACTTGAACGAAAAAAACCTTGGTGAAAAAAAATGTTTACGTCGGTTTTTCAAACAGTTAGACCATTGTTAATTAACTAATTTTTCTCCAATCTCTGCTTTTATAAATTACGGCATAAAAGTTTAAATAATTGGCCTATAAATTTTTCACTTCGTGGAGCTCTTCTCACTAAGGTACTTTATAAAGTAATGAATTTTTTTTTATTAAAGTTTATTATTTTGTAAAATATAATATTTTCAAATTAACAACAAATGAAATTTCTAAATAATGTTTTAAAAATTTGCAAATATTGCAAAAACAGAAATAATAAGATAATGTAACACGCGTGACGTTTGAGGAGAGAGTCGCGTAGCAGGGGCGTGGAAACGTTTGTAGCACGTCTACGACGTAGGGTTCGTATTACGAATATCTCGTAGCTCTTCCGTGGCACCTCGTAGCAACCGGGTCCGTAGCGGGGGGGGAGAACTCGTAGGCCGTAGCTCTCGAACCTCGTAGCGGCCAGCGCCGTAGACTCGTAGCAGAAGGGGGGTGACAGGGGGAAGAGTTAAAAACTGGTACTGTGGTACTAGGGTATAATTGGAGTACAAACTATACAGTACTGACGAACAGGGGGTTTCGACTTGCGGTACTTATGGGCCAAGACGTAAGCTAAGAGACACCCAGAACACCGTACGGTAGTAACGGGAGTGCTCGTACAGCTACCTAAGCTAGTAAGTATACCGAGTGAGTACCCTGGTGGAGCATAACAAACAAAATCCACGACCTGAGGTCATACTTCGGTGCGCGACAACGATAGCGCGATCTAGGATTCTTTTAAAACAGCGCAGCGCCATCTATGAATGAATTGCTCATACTAAATATGCTTACACAATGATAGCGCGATCTAGAAATTACATACGTTGTGGCTGCGCCATCTGTTGTTGATAGTACAGAACTAAACATTTGTTCTTATAATAAAAAGACGCAGTGCTACACTTCCCCTTCTAACTCCGAAGTCGTCCCGACGAGGTATCTAGTCTTGAATGTCGTATAATAAATTGTCTGTTGATATGGGTAACGTTGTTCAATGACGTTGATCAGTATCAATGAAATAGAAGGCGTGGTGCTATGCTACACTTCCCCTTCTAACTCCGAAGTCGTCCCGACGAGGGATCTAGTCTTGAAAGTTGTAATTTGTCTATAGTGTTGTTTCCGTGGACGGCCGCGTGCTCTTCGTGTGGGAGCGGGGTCGTCAGTGGTTTCCGCTGGTTCTGTACGAGGTCTACCTCTTCGCCTGAGTGGTTGGACTGGCTGAGGGATAGTAGCTTCTTGGCTTGTAAAAGGAAACAAAGCAGGGGCGTGATAGGTGCCAGCTGCTTCAGTAGGACTTAATGGATTGGCAATAATGTAAGAAGCTGGACCACGTTGTTTCATGATAACATACGGGCCGTCTCTACGTGGAGAGAATTTAGAGCTGTATCCTCGAGTAGCGTTGCTTATTGGGTGTGATTCAACGAGTACGAGATCACCAGGTTTATAGTTTGGACTGGGTCGTCGTCGTTTGTCCACGTATTCTTTCCGTTTTATTTCTTTTCCTTCTTGAATTTCTTGTGCTCTTTCTAAAGCGTCGGCAATTTGTAGTAGTTTAGGTGTAATCTCTGCTATGAAATTTTCAGAAGTCACAATGGCTCGGAAGTCTTCTTCAGTATCTTTCAGGGTACGAAGTTCTCTCCCAAAAGTAAGAAAGGCAGGGGTGCGTTCGGTTGAAGAACATGTGGAACTATTCATAGCAAATCTTATGCTTGGCAAAAACTCAGGCCAACGACGGTGATCGTCTTCTACTAAAATCGCGAGTTGTGTCTTTAAATCTCTATTCCTGCGCTCTACGGGATTAGCTTCAGGATGATATACGGGTGTGAAGATGTGGTTGATGCCAAGGCAGAAGGTGACTTGTTGCAGAATGGCACTTGTGAATTGTGGACCATTGTCGCTAATTAACTTTCTTGGAAATCCGTATCTTAGGAATATCTCGTCAATCAACTTCTTAGCACAAGCTTCAGCTGTGGCTTGTTCCAAAGGGAAAAGTTCAACCCATCTGGTGGCTACATCTTCAACTATAAGTATGGAATTCATTCCATCATTTGATGTTGGCAAAGGTCCGAACAAATCAAATGAAATTACTTCAAATCTCTTATTCATTGGCGTAGTTTGTAGTAGTCCGGCGGGTTTTAAGTTGGATGGCTTGTAACGTTGGCAAGCGAGACAGTTCCGCACGTAACTCTCTATGTAGCGTCGCATTCCTTGCCAATAGTATCTTTTCGAAATGCGGTCATATGTTTTCTCAGCTCCAAAGTGTCCGGATGTGGGTTCATCATGGTAGGCTTTGAGTGTATTAACCCATTCGTGGCTAGGTACCACTAATTGTGCATCTTCGGTTTCGGTATTTGGGACATGACGATACAATATTCCGTTGTTCATAAGGTATCCCTTTGCACTCCAGTAAGCTGGACTTTCTTGGCAATCAGGGCTTTCTAGTGATTTAATAATTTTTGCTATATTCTCATCTATTAGCTGTTCTGCTCGAATGACAGCAGGACTTTTTGTAGGCATATCAACGCCAATTGCACAGACACCACAATCAGTTTTGTTCTCATCGGTGCATGGTGGGCGTGAGAGAGTATCGGCCACCACATTGGTTCGACCAGGAGTGTATTTCACTGTAAGATCGTAGGCTTGGAGCTGTAGTGCCCACCGTGCTAATCTTCCTGTAGGGGATTTCATTTTTAGTAACCAGCGCAAGGCTTGATGATCCGTTACGATTTCAGTAGGTAAGCCGTCAATATAACTTCTGAACTTCTTAACTGCCCAGACCACAGCTAATGGTTCTTTTTCGGTCGTGGAATAATTCCTCTCTGCGGCAGTTAGGAGTCTGCTAGCATACTCGACCGGATGTTCACGAGTCCATCTCCTTGTACTAACACAGCGCCTAATGCGTAATTACTGGCGTCAGTCTTGATTCGAAAAGGTTTGGTCCCATCAGCTTGGCACAGGATAGAAGCGGAAGTAAGACAGTTCTTTAAGTGTTGGAATGCTTTATCTTGCTCTTCAGACCAACTCCAAGGCGTGTTTTTTCGCATAAGTTTACTTAAAGGTTCTGCGGGATGCGAGAAATCTTTGATAAATCTTCGATACCAGGAGCATGTTTGTAAAAATGACATAAGGTGCTTGACATTTGTAGGAGTAGCTAAAGCTGCTATGGCTTTAGTCTTTTCAATGTCGACTTGTAGACCCGATGGAGTAATAAGATGTCCCAGGTATCGAACTTCAGCTCGACAAAATTTACATTTTTTCAAATTTGCGGTCAGATTGTATTCGACTAGTTTTTGAAATAGGGCTTCAAGGTCATGTAGATGACTTTCAGATGAAGTTGAGAATAGTATGACGTCATCCAAATAGGCCAGTATCTTTATGTTACTGTCGAGTTCGACTCGAAGGCGATCGATGAATCTCTGGAAAGTCGCTGGAGCGTTTCGTAAACCAAAAGGCATTCTGTTGAAAACATAAATTCCGAAGGGTGTTATGAAACCAGTCTTCTCTTTATCTTCGTCTCTTAGCCTTATCTGCCAGTAGCCAGATTTCAAATCTAAAGTAGACATAAACAGAGTGGGCTTTGCCTCATGAAGAAGATCGTCGATTCTTGGCATAGGATACGTGTCTGGTGTGGTAATCGCATTGAGCTTTCTATAGTCGACACACACACGCGTCTCGCCGTTAGGTTTAGGTACTAAAACAACGGGAGCAGCCCATGGTGTAATGCTAGGTTCTATCACGCCAGCAGATAACATTTGATCAATCTCTCGCCGTAGGATATCTCTACGGGGAGGAGATAATCTATATGGTGGACATGCGATAGGCGCGTGATCCTTAGTCTCTATGCAATGCTCGATATTACGTGCAGGTTCACCATTCTCAATGAAAACATTTTCGTATGAAAGAAGTAATTTATTTAACATAGTGGCCTGATCATTAGGCAAATCAATATCTATAGCACAAAAGTCAATAGATGGAGTGGAGTTGTCCGGAAAAAGGGCTTCTGACCGGGGTGATAGCATCACGTCGCTATTGCTTACGGCTTGTTGTGCGTCGGACAACATGTAATCTGCGTAAGGTTCGTAACCGTCGAAAACGCTAGCTGGGCGTTTCGGTGGTGGCGGGAGGTCGATTGGTACCAACTTGTATGGCCTTTCAGTGGGTAAAGTCGCCTCTATCATGCCTCTTTTCTTGTAGGTAAGTGCAGACTCTATTATTGGCGGTGGTGTAGATTTAGGGATTGTTGTTGCTGGAATCGGTTCGTCGAATCGAACAAAATGTTCATCGTACAGCTCGTAGTCGATGTGTGGCTGATCGTTGAAGTGCCAGGTAAATTGGGGCAAATCTAATATAATGCCAGCATTCTCCAAAAATCCAACTCCCAGTAAGGTTCTGGTAGTTTTAGTAGGCAAAACAATGAATGTTGTTACTATCGTTCTATTCGCTAGCAACACGGGTATCGGAAGGTGAGCACATCTTGTTTGGCAGGCATGCCGTCGGCGAGAGTGACCGTAACATTTTCTGTTCCGAATCGGCAGCCTTTCTTCTTCATTTTCTCTTATAGACTTCGAGATGCGTTGCTAGTCTTCGCGCAGGTATCGAAGTAGGCATAATCTGTTGTACCTTCAATGGTGATTGGTCCGACTGGGCGAGCACGAACCTCAGCCCAAATATCAAAAGAGCAGAACCCAAGTTCTTCTGGTTTCACCGATTTCTTTTTAGCAGCACAAGTCGGGCAGTTTGTGCGTACAACGCCGGGTGTTCCACAGCCGTAGCACGATATTGCAGGGCGTCCAGGGGATGGAGCTTGCGTTTGTGCCTCGAAGTGAGAAGGTCTAGGTTGTGTTGACGTCATTTTCCTGGACCTTTTACGACAGTCGTCGAAGGAATGGCCAAAAGACTTGCAGTAGCTACAGCGGGTGACATTAGGGCGTCGTTGCGGCTTCTCCGTTGTAGTCGTATTTATTTCCGCCTGCAAGTGTTCAACTTCTACTGCAGCTCTCAACAATTGATCGTAGGTCTTAAAAGAATGACGTGTCACCTTGTCTCGTATCTTAACCGTCAACAGCAGATATATGAAGTCTAACTGAGTTTCTTCGTCAACATCCGGAAGAAGCGAATTGTATAGCACCCGCTTTTTGGCGATAAAATCTTCGGTTGTTTGCTGCGGTTGTTGTTTGACCGTCATCGGTTCGTTGCAGAGGAGGTATTTTGGTTTCTTCGGTGTGAAGTTTTCCCTGATTTTGTCTTGGAAATCTTTCCACGATTTAGTGTGAGTCTCGATGCCTTGCCACCATACAGCAGCGTCGCCGCGTAACAGGGCTGGAAGACTGACCAGCGCCTCAGCGTCGATAATGGCTTGGGTGATTCTGTATGAATTCACTGACGCGAGAAAAGCTTCTAGTATTTCAGGATCTTTTTCGCCGTGATAAGTGACCTGTAACGTAGCTAGGTTTCCACGTTTTCCTGATCCTACCGCCTTCAATAGTTGCTGTAATTGCTCGTTGGATAACGTCACCGACATCTTTTCAGGCTTCTTAGCAACTTCGATGGTGGTAACTCGTCCTGCTTTCGTCACAACGTACTCGGTTGTTGTGGGGTCTTCCTGCTGTGCGTTCGCCACTGTGGGGGTGGACGAAGTTCCTTGATGTTCGGGAATTTTCACGGTTTTTCAGGAATCGCCGCCTTACGTTGAGCGCCAATTGTAACACGCGTGACGTTTGAGGAGAGAGTCGCGTAGCAGGGGCGTGGAAACGTTTGTAGCACGTCTACGACGTAGGGTTCGTATTACGAATATCTCGTAGCTCTTCCGTAGCACCTCGTAGCAACCGGGTCCGTAGCGGGGGGGGAGAACTCGTAGGCCGTAGCTCTCGAACCTCGTAGCGGCCAGCGCCGTAGACTCGTAGCAGAAGGGGGGTGACAGGGGGAAGAGTTAAAAACTGGTACTGTGGTATAATTGGAGTACAAACTATACAGTACTGACGAACAGGGGGTTTCGACTTGCGGTACTTATGGGCCAGGACGTAAGCTAAGAGACACTCAGAACACCGTACGGTAGTAACGGGAGTGCTCGTACAGCTACCTAAGCTAGTAAGTATACCGAGTGAGTACCCTGGTGGAGCATAACAAACAAAATCCACGACCTGAGGTCATACTTCGGTGCGCGACAACGATAGCGCGATCTAGGATTCTTTTAAAACAGCGCAGCGCCATCTATGAATGAATTGCTCATACTAAATATGCTTACACAATGATAACGCGATCTAGAAATTACATACGTTGTGGCTGCGCCATCTGTTGTTGATAGTACAGAACTAAACATTTGTTCTTATAATAAAAAGACGCAGTGCTACAATAATACTAAAAAAAAAATTTTAGAAATTTCATTTGTTGTTAATTTGAAAATATTATATTTAACAAAATAATAAACTTTAACAAAAAAAAATTTCATTACTTTATAAAGTACCTTAGTGAGAAGAGCTCCACGAAGTGAAAAATTTATAGGCCAATTATTTAAACTTTTATGCCGTAATTTATAAAAACAGAGATTGGAGAAAAATTTGTTAATTAACAATGGTCTAACTTTTTGAAAAATCGAGGTAAACATTTATTTTATAAAAAATATTTGAGATAATATACCGATTTTTGCCTATGCCGTAACGACCTCGCGGAGACCTATTTTCAACGGTTTTTTTTAAATATAAATAATAGAGATAGAGTTCCGGGAGTTAGGACTTTATTATTGGAAATATCCTCCTTTTTCAGGACCTTATTTCAAAATTCCTTAAATATGATTATTTTAGAAATTATTAACGAAAACCTAAATACCTTTTTTTTAAATCTTATTTTGTTAATTTTTCGGACTACCTACCCATCGCTGAGCAAAAGTCTACACTTGAACGGACGACCAGGGAAGTCTGTTGCTGAACAGAAGAGAATCATAGCAGAGTCTATTTAAGTGTAGATTTTGCACAGCGCAGCGGTAGGTAACGTTTTGCATGCTTATACGCATTACTTATAATAAGAAGTAGCCTTTATCGAAAATTAAAAAAAATCAAAACCCGACTTCGAATTAAGGACAAAACAATAAAAATAAGCTCTCCAACATACAGTGCAACTGACTTTCTGTTATAGTAAGCTGTAGTAGTAAGCTTTCAGTAGGCTGAAGTTGGGTAGCTTAACTAAATGATATCTTTTTTTTACGTGGGTACTGCACCTTATGCACTGTCAGGCCACTCTCGTTGGGCTCCCCTCGGTTTACCCGACAACGGCGGCCTTTCCAAACCTCATCTCTGCCTCTGCCCGATAGACAATCCCTCTCCGTTTCCCCTCCCTCAGCACGGTCACGCCACCGTCTCGAGGCCCCCAAAGCCGGTGATAAAGCCCCCCCTCCCTCACCGAGTTCACCACCAGAGGCTGAGGTGATTTTTTATAGTGGTTATCTTCCATGCGGCCCCTTTCTTGCGGAAAGGACCCCCGAGCCCGCTGATGCGGGATTACGGATTAGAAGCCAGGCAAGCTCGGTTTCCCACCTCGTGCGCCTCTTAGCTTTCAGCTACTGAGTCCCCTCACAATGGCAAGGTGGACGACCATCTGGAGGGTAAAACGTAACGTCGTGTCCGGGACTCGTGACTCGAACGCGCAGCCGTCGAATCGGAAGTCATCACTCGGCTCGGTAGGCCACCGTTCCTTAAAAAGGGAATGCGCCGCACAGACCGGCGCATTCCCTTTTTAAGGAACGGTGGCCTATTCGAACGCGGAACCCTCGAATCGGAATCCACAGCTGCCATCGTGCCACGTAAACTACATGCAATCAGCATCTACTCAGTAAAACTGCCCCATTACAGCTATATTTTTTAAATCCTTTTTATTGAATTTTCGACTGCCACTAAAAATTATCAAAATTATAACCGTAACTTTAATCACGGAAGAATTTTTGAGAAGGGGGTTTCAGGTGGTCCATCAATTTGTACCTTGTTCTTAATAAGCCGATTCTATTGATGGAAGTCCAAAAATTAGTAATTTACAGCATTGCGGGATGCTATTTTGCTTATCATTCCGAAGGTTCTCATCAGATCTTCACCAACAATTTATGGAACCAACTCGGAACTCTCACTTTCCAAATAAAAAAAGAATGATCGAAATCGGACTTTATATGCCGGAGTACGGTAAGAACATATTCACATACAAACAATATGCGGGTAGAATTGAGCAGATCCTCTTTTTTTTAAAGTCGGTTAAAAACAACCATTATAAAGAATTTCCGTATGTCCGAAGGATCCGGATATATGGAGAGACAAAGGTATACGGTATTTTATGAATTTCCTGAAAAAAAAACTGGATATCCGGTTTTTTTTATTTTCGACCGGATATCCGGTTAGTCTACTCATGTATTGATTTCACACAACATACTTCTTCAATACAACATTCAAACTAACTAAGTAAAAGCAGAAAAATCACTTTATCCGGATAACCGGACAAAATATCCGGACAAAAAATAGCCTATATGTTAATCGGGGTCTAAAGCTATCTGCATACCAAATTTGGTTAAAATCGGATAAGCCGTTTCTGAGATTAGCGGGCACAAAGGCACACACAAACAGACAAACAGATAAACAGACAAACAGACAAACAGACAACCAGAAAAATAGGTTCTACTGCGTTCATAGATACCCATACAATTTATATTTTTTTTATATCTTCCAAAAACAGACACCGCTGAGTTACGATTTTATTATATGTATAGATAGATAGATAAGAATCGCATTTTTTTATATGCTAATATATGCTTAAAAATAATTTTTCTAGACGTCATTCCGAATCGAATGAGCTATCGCACATATTTTTAGGAGCTTTACTTCTATTTAACACGTTTTTAAACTTTTGAACTAGTCTATTAATTAGGTATCATACTTTTCAATATTATTTGGTAGTTACATGTATTTTATAGTTTTTACATTTAGCTCTTAGTGTACCTAAATATTTTCTGCGCAATTGTTCTTTGACCATGAAATAATATTAATGCCGATAAAAATATAATCAGTTAAGTATCTGTAGATATCTCCTAATAAAAAAAATATGTAGATGTATATCTACAAATAAGTATTTATTTTTTTATTTACTAGCTGCATTTCCCATTTTCAACCGCACAAGTTTCTATCCCGTAGGAGTAGTAGGTTAAAACACCGGCCAAGTGTGAGTCGGACTCGCGAACTAAGGGTTACCACCACCAGAGTAACATTATCATAAATAAAACAAATTTGATTATTGGAACCCCTTTCACCTATTTATTTTAATCTGGTTTTAATCATCATCATCATCCGAGCGTTGTTCCCGGTTGCATCTCTCTCGAGAGCCCGGGGTCCGCCTTCTTCTTTTATTCTGGTTTTAGTATTTATTCGTTGTTATATCGGCTTAGCGGCATTATCTGTGAAAATTTCGACTGTTTCGCTATCACGGTTCATGAGACGTGTACGCAAATGTGACGTCATACGTTATAAGTAGATGTAAGTATGTAATTTCAACGTATGACGTCACATTTTCGTTCGTAAGTGGCATGCAAGACAATGGAAACGCGACTTTTTAGTTTCGACCGTTTTTTTTTATTGAGATCGTCTTTTGTTTTTATTCCGATCGTGTTTTGTTTCTATTCCTTTTTTTATATTAAAAAAAAGGACTTGACCAGTTGACACTTTTCGAAGACTTGACCAATTGACACTTTTTCACGGCTTGACGAATTAACACTTTCATTTGCGGTAACTATACGCTTGACCAATTGACACTATTTTTTGACATGACCAATTGTCCACTACATCCCTCCTTTCGCGTGGGTCTGCTACAATTTGTTATCCGTCTCCTACTCTCCTCACTACACTCTTTTTATTATATAAAATATTTACACACTTTTTAGACTTACACGTTTTGAGTCCATCATTATTATTAGACACGGGTCTAGATCGCGTTATAGATAATCATTGTTATTAATTACCTCGACGTTTCAGCAAACGGGTCACACCGGCCGTGGTCGCGAGTAGACACGTCCGGTGTCAAACGGGTTACACCGGCCGTGGTCCCAGTCTTCTTGGGACGAGTCGAGGTAATTAATAACAATTATTATCTATAACGCGATCTAGACCCGTGTCTAATAATAATAACGTAGGTATATTAAGTTCTACCCAGTCCCAACATAGTGGTACCTATTACCATACCATAGATAACTAGAACGTCTTAACACCGTTTCAGCATTATTTGTTTTTTTTTTTCGAAAACACTTCTATTTTGGAAATTTTGTTTCGCTAACAGCGAGTGTTAGTAATTAATTACCAACAATTGCCGAACCGTTTTCGAGAAAAATCTAACAGTGTTGACGCGATGTTGAGACGATTTAGATATAGAATACGTACCCTGGTATAAACTACGATGACACGAAGTAGAATAAATTCAAAAGTTAAAATAAGAGCAATGTGTCCAAACCAAAAACATGGTTATTTTAAAACGTCGACTTAACACTATGATTTCCGATGAGAAGAAACTACAAGAAACTAATGAGGGTTTTTCTTTTTTATGATCAATTTTTAAATTACAATATGTAGTCATAATACAGATACAGATACAGTTTCAAGTTTTGAACGGGAGTAGTTAACAATCAAGGCTATTGGTTCTTTTTATTAAAATACTAGCTGCATCAAAAATACAAATCTTTCCTTTTTATAGTATTAGTGTAGATGACGACGTGTTATAGTAGGTATGATTTTTCCTTTAATTGTGCAAGGTCTCGTGGTTCCAGCTCGACGGGAAGTTACCATTTTGCTTTGCGATCCCAAAAATATAGAGGTACCTGCTCTATAATTTTTGGATCGCAAAGCAAAATGGTCTGGTTGATCTTGATATTTAATCTAGGCATTTCTTTCTATACTCAATTATTATAAAGAGGAAAGATTTGTATTTTTGTGTGTGTGTGTGTTTGTCTGTATGTTTGTAATGAATAAACTCAAAAACTACCGAACCGATTTCAAAAATTCACTATTTGAAAGCTACATTCACCCTGAGTAATATAGGCTACTTTTGATCCCGATATTCCTATGGGATCGGGACTTACGTGGGTGAAACCGCGGGACGCAGCTGGATGAAAAGTATATTATATCCAATAATGAAAAGTATGGATGAAAAGTATATTATATCCAATAATATACTTTTCATCCAGCTCGACCTAGGTTTGTAAAACTAGGTTTGAAGGTAACTTACATACGTAACGGGCACAAGCACAAGTAAAAAATTTGGAGGATGAAAAAAATATATATACTCATTGAGACTGCCATGGTATCTGCAATAATGTGCATTGCATATGTGGTGTGAACCGTAATAGCTAGGCAGTTGAAATTTTCACCGAAGATGTATTCCTGTAGCCGCTACAACAACAAATACTAATAACAACATTAAAGAAATACCTTTTTAAGAGGGGTTCCGATACAACAAACGTGATTTAGGGACATAAAAACGCAACGATACCGCGATGTATTTTTGCCACCAGCGCCATCTAGCGATGGAGTGGTAGACTTGCGCTAGTAGTAAAATCAATTTTAACGTTTGCGTTGCATTCACGGATTGGTTGGTCCAGTGTTCATTTGAGGGTTCCGTACCCAATTGTGATAGTATTACGGAACCCTTCGGTAGGTTTTTATTTGATTGACTTTTAACTATATTTCTAATTTTTTTATTTTATTTAGTTTTTTATTATTTTTTATATCTATTCGTATTCATCATTATGTATTTATTTATGTTTATTAAATTACAACTTAGGGGTGAGATGGACTTCTAATCAAACACCGGTATTTACAATTGAACTTTTTGTGGTTAGAATAACTCGTCAACATCTTAAAACCTTCTTCTAGCTTATGCCACAGAATACATAAATAGTACAAGTACAGAAGCTACACTGTTGAACGTCATTTAAATAATAGTGATCCTTGCCAAGACAAAATAAAGCGCAATTCAGATCACCAAGCAATACCTGTGTTCTGAAAACATTCTAAATTCAAATAAGTGTCAAATTTCGCGATAGGGTTGTCTATTTAAAGTTTTTTACCCGAATACGGCAAAAAGGAGGGTATGATTTTGAAGAATAAAATTTATTATGTGAAAATAGTTTTTATTCTAAAAACTATCACTTCCACTATCACATCCATCCCGCACACCATAAACCGACACCAATACAGTCTCCACATGCTGGCCCATATTAGTGGGCTAGCATCACGTAGAGGGGTCATAAAATTGGTAATTCGCGTGTTCTTTTGACATAATGATATTATTTCCATGCATGTTTGAGAAAATCTAGTCAATAATTTGCCGACTAATTATACTAATTATACTACGACTATAGCTATAGGTAAATTAAATGCGTTTTTTTACCTCTCAATGTCTTTTGGCAGCGTGAAAATATGACGTTCCGATGCTTATGACTATTATTTAGGCAACCAAAAGCGATACGATATGACTGATATGATATAAATATGATTTAGACCTCATGTTGTTGGGTTCCATACCCAAAGGGTTAAAAACGGACCCTATTACTGAGTCTTCGCTGTCTGGCCGTCGGTCATCAGGATATAATCTCATAAACCGTAATAGCTAGACGGTTGTAATTTTTCAAGATGATGTATTTCCGTTGGCGCTATAACAACAAATACTAAAAATAGCAAACAATTGTCCCATACAACAAACGTGATTTTTGACATTAAACGCAACGATACCGCGATGTATTTTTACCACTAACGCCATCTAGTGATGGAGTGATAGACTTAACGTTCGTGTTGCGTGTATGCATTGGTTGGTCTAGTGTTCATTTAGGGTTCCGTATCAATGACCACTTTTAATTTTTCCGTACCATTATCACGTGGTACGGAAACGGAACACTTCGTGCGCGAGTTCGACTCGCACTTGGCCGGTTTTTCATTAGAAACGTGACACACATTTTTATTTATTTACGTGAAACACAGCCCGTAAGCTCCGGTACACTAGCGAGGCGAGCTTGACAACCGGCGTACATGCATTTCGCTTAGTGCAGTTGTCGTTTCATGACAGATCGCGGAGTGGCATAGGCCTGGTTTTGGTGGCAAAACAATCAATTTAGTTTCGTGAAAGATAACGAGTGTAGTGAATATAAAAAACAGTTCTGTTTGTAATACGGAATTATCGCGTTACAAACAGATTTTTACGTGGAGTTGCAATAAAATTCACCACCATTTTTGTTGTACTCGCCTACCCATATTCAAAAATTAAATACCATCTAACACGTGATATTGGCCCAAATTGAATAAATGGTGGCAGAAAGGCCATAAACAAAGAACTGAACTGAACTGGGAGGCTACCGCCGTACCATCGTTGACAGCAATCGATGCCGACGCGGTAGTTTGACATCTCTGACAGCGGAGTTTTCAATTTTATAACCGCGCATCCATGGCCGTCAGCCGTCGATTTGAAGATTTTCTGTCAAAATCTTCAATAGAATTCAATTCTGTCTGTGTTGCATTCATTCAATTTGGCTTCGGCATCGATATGAGTAATCGACGCGTCGATGCTTATGCCTAAAAATTGTTAAAAAACAAAAGAAACATTATGCGGTTAAATGTTGTTATAATTTCGTTTCGTATGACAGATACAAAAACTAATTGCCAGTTGAAAAAAAAATAGTGTAGGTACTAGTGTGAGGATAGTACCTATTAGTTACTATAGTAACTTTCTCCATCCATCCATCCATTACAGCCCTTTCATGTCCAATCTTGGATGTAGGCCTCCTCCATCCTCTTCCACTCCTGACGGTCTTGATCTCTCGACAACTAGTAACTTTCTATCCTTACAAAATTTTCCTATCTTGATATCCTAATTTAGTGTTTTATCCAAGGCCTACCTTACTATATTAACTTATTAGTCCAACTTTCTATCTTACTATCCTAACGTACTGGCCTAACTTACTATCGTAACTTTCTACCCTAACATGCTGCCCTAACTATCTTTTTAAATAACTGTCCGTTAACTAGTCCGCTAAATAACTGTTAAATTTCCGTCAAATAATAACAATGCTGTGTTAATTAACTTCTTAAAAAACTAGTATATGTGAACCAATTTTCGACTCCTACGACCTAGTTTAAGCTAAGAACTAGGAATGGAATTAGGATTAGGATTATTATCAGAGTTAGGGTACGTTTTTTCCTATCCCTCCTTATCCCCTAAACTATATCTATCGATTTTTATTCAGATCTGTCCTGTTTCTGAATTTTTGATTATGAAGTTTCCTTGGGAAATCCCGATTCCACGGGATTATCGGAATCAAAAGTATCAAAAGTAATTAATCAACTTCAACGTTGGGTGTGTATGGGGCCCACTAAGATCGTTGGGCCCAAGCCAACCTCACCTGCTAGCTTGGTACATCTGCTGATAAACGGACGAGGCTCTGGCGCAGACTTTCCCTTCGGGGTTGGGAGGTCAGACGGCAGTCGCTCCCGTAAAAGTCAAAATTTTGCCAAATCTAAATGGAAAGTCAAGAAAGAGTTAATGGTCACAGAGATAGGGCGCCGCCGCATAACGGCGCGCAGGAGTTTCGCCCGACTCCTGTGGTAAGTGGACGAGGGCTACCGTGCCACGGGCGGGCACGGCCAAAGACGTTAGCCCCGAAACACAAGTTGAAACTCCGCTTCGCAACTTGGAACATTGGCACGCTAACCGGACGCGCGAGGGATCTAGCCGACGTACTTTCCAGGCGGAAGGTGGCCGTGGCGTTCCTGCAGGAGACTCGATGGAAAGGCAGCAGATCCCGGCTCATTGGGAATGGCTACAAGCTGATCTACACGGGTGCACCTGGTGGAGAGAACGGGGTGGCTGTGGTGCTCGCTGCTGAGGGGTTGCATGACGATATCTTGGAGGTGAATCGCTTTAGCGACCGACTTATGTGCGTGAGGCTACCCACTTAGTAAGTGCTTACGCGCCACAGGTCGGTTGTAGCGACGCTGATAAGAGGTCGTTTTGGGATAAACTTGGCGAGATCCTTGGGGTAATCCCGTTGTCACAGGGAATCGTTTTGGGTGGTGATCTGAACGGTCATGTGGGTGAGATGGGGGTGGAATTTGAACGTGTTTATGGAGGCTACGGGTATGGCAGTCGGAATGCGGAAGGGGAAGAAATTCCGCGGACGTGTGCCACTGCCGACCTGGCACTCGTGAACACATATTTCAAAAAGAAGCCCGACCACTTGATCACCTACAGGAGCGGGGGGCGCGCTACCCAAATCGATTTTCTAATCACTGGGAGACACCATATCGGCAACGTGGCCAACTGCAAAGTCATACCCGGTGAGAGTCTCACTGCCCAACACCGTATCCTTGTCATGGATCTCTGTGTAAAGACCAAAGACAAACGACCGGAACCATGTCAGCGCCGAATCAGATAGTGGATGCTTGATGAAGTCAAGTCCCAGATGCTCGCCTCAGCAATCGGCGACAAATGTGCTAATGCTGAGGGCGAATCGGTGCAGGAACACTGGGACAGGATTCAGGTGTCTATCGCTGAATCGGCGCGGTCGGTCCTCGGTATGTCTAAGGGAGGACGCAAGTGTGACAAGGAAACTTGGTGGTGGAACGACACAGTCCAGAGGGAGTCTAGGGTGAAGAAAGCCCTCTTTAAAAGGTGGCAAGCGTCCAACTCTCCTGAAGATCGCGACGCGTACAGGTCTGCCAAACGTGCCACAAAGAGAGCAGTAGCCAGAGCCAGACGGGACCACTTACAGCCATTGTACGATAAGTTGGAAACGTCTGAGGGGCAGAAGCTTATTTATAAGTTGGCACGTTCTAGGATCAAAGCGGCACAGGACATATCCAAGTGCCGCTGTGTAAAAGATCCTAATGGTAACCTGCTATGCGAGGACCTCGCGGTGAAGGAGAGGTGGCGCTCTTATTTTCACGAGCTGCTCAATAAGCAGTATAAAGAGGTGCAGCCACCGGAACTCCCTCCGAATCTAGGACTTGTGCCACTGATAACGCCTGAGGAGGTGCGCAAGGCTCTTCGCTGCATGAAGAATCGGAAAGCTGTTGGCGCCGATGGAGTCCCCATCGAAGTATGGAAGGCTATGGGCTCTCGTGGTGTGGGCATCTTAACCACCCTTTTTAACCGCATACTCGAGACCGGCAGAATCCCCGTCCAATGGAGACTGAGTGTTATCACTCCAGTGTTCAAGGGCAAGGGATCTGTGCAGGAGTGTGGAAGTTATCGTGGTATAAAGGTCATGTCCCACACCATGAAGCTATATGTATAGAGCGAGAGAGTCAACCATAGAGCGTATAGTTGACTCTCGGATCCGGCAGGAGTGCACTGTCTCGGAGGGCCAGTATGGTTTCCGCCCCGGTCATGGTACCATGGACCCTGTTTTCACCCTAAGGATCGTTATGGAGAAATACAGAACGAAGAATACGCCTCTGCATTTTCTGTTCCTGGACTTGCAGAAGGCCTTCGACTGTGTTCCTCGCGTGATGATCTGGTGGGCGCTGCGGTCCAAAGGGGTGCCAGAAACTTATATTGAAACCATCAGGGACATGTACCGAAATTCCGATTCAGTGGTGCGAACTGCTGTTGGTGACACTAAATCTTTCCCCATTACAGTCGGAGTCCACCAAGGATCCGTCCTAAGTCCGTTCCTGATTAGCGTAAAACTGGATACACTGTCCGTAATCATCCGAGATGCACACGAGCAGCCCCCGTGGATGCTCATGTATGCTGATGATATTGCGCTGGCGGACTCGGACAAGGGACGGCTTGGAAGACGTGTAAATGCGTGGAAAGATTTGCTTGAGAACGGCGGTTTGCAACTCAATGTAGCGAAGACCGAATACTTGGCTAGCAATACCACAGATCCCACACCTGTCTGCGTAGACGGTCACATGGTCGAGCGGACAGACCAGTTCAAGTACTTGGGATCTGTGCTTCACGAGTCCGGCGACATCGATTGTGACGTCAAGTCCCGCATTTCGGCAGCTTGGGCCAAGTGGCGAGAGGTAACTGGTGTCATCTGTGACCCGAAAATGCCGGTTAAACTGAAGGGACAGGTCTATAAAACGATCATTAGACTTGTCCTTTTGTATGGTAGTGAGGCGTGGCCATTGCTAGAGCGACATAAGCAGGAGCTGCGTGTCACGGAGATGAAGATGCTGCGCTGGATGTGTGGAGTGACGCGAAAAGACCGCGTCAGAAACTCCCGCATCAGGGGCAGCCTTCATGTCCGAGACATTGCTGACAAACTGCAAGAATGCCGCTTATGGTGGTACGGCCACGTTCTACGAAAACCGGCTAGTTACGTGGGAAACAAATGTATTGCTGGCCTCACTATACGGGATGCCGAAGATCGTGCGCAGTGGAGACGTAAAAGTAGGAAAGCGGACCCCGGGCTCTCGAGAGAGATGCAACCGGGAACAACGCTCTAGTAATATAAGTAAGTAAGTGCATAGGGGTGCGTCAATTTTCAGTTAAAAAAATAACGTGCTTTTAATGTTGAAATAAAGTATTTATTTAATTGTCATCAAGTCCATGAAGTTTATTTAAAGGTTTTATTAAGAATAAACCTGCTCGGTCTATCACCCATCACTTACCTATCAGACACGCAGTACGGTGATAGGAACTCTTTATTAATTAAAACTTTTTAAAAATATTCACATTCCAAATTCCTGCTAGGAACATCTCCAGCAAAGCGCTACTTCAGGACCTGTTTACAGGGATTAGACTAGCTCTTTTCGAATAGATGGGATGAAAAATATTTTTCATTTTTTACAGGGAGTAGACTAGCTCTTTTCGAATAGATGGGATGAAAAATATTTTTCATCCCATCTATTCGAAAAGAGCTAGTCTAGTGGCGATGTTCCTAGCAGGCATTTTCATAGCTCATTATTGCCCTGTTAGCAGGGCAATAATGAGATTTGAATTTGGAACAAAGAGTTCCTATCACCGTACTGCGTGTCTGATAGGTAAGTGATGGGTGATAGACCGAGCAGGTTAAGCAACACATGTGTCTGATAGGTGAGCGATGGGTGTTCGACCGTACAGGTATATTGGTAAAATGGAGGGTTTTGGTAGAAAATGGTAGGTTTTGGTAAGAATGGTAACGTTGGTAGAAATTGGTAGGTTTGGTGAAAAATGGTAGGTATTGGTAGAAAATTGTAGTTTTTGGTAGAAATGGTAGTTTTTGGTAGAAAATAGTAGGATGTAGTAGAAAATGGTAGGTTTGGTAGAAAAAGGTAGGTTTGGTAGAAAATGGCAGGTATTCATAGAAAATGGGAGGTTTGGGGGAAAATGGTAGTTTTTGGTAGAATCGGCAGTTTTAGTAGAAAATAGTAGGATGTAGTAAAAAATGGTAGTTATTGATGGAAAATGGTAGGTTTGGTAGAAAATGGTAGTTTGGTAGAAGAAGGCAGGTTTTGATAAAAATTGGTAGTTACTGTCAGACGGGAACAATGGCCAAAGTACGTTACTCATTTTCTCAAAGAGGGTGATGAAAAGTAGAATGTTCACCTCGGGAGCAAACACTATTTTTCGCTCGAGGGAGATACTTTGAATCACTCGATTCGCTCAGGATTCTACTAAAGAATCCCTCGCTCCTCTCTGGATTCAAAAAACACCCTCTCGCCGTAAAAATAGTCTTTTCTCCCTTGGTATACAATCTACTATTGTTTATACTCAGTAGAGTACGAACAGTGGATAGTATTTCACTGTTTATAATCGGTCAATTTGTTCAACTTTGAAATGACAAAATACACTTCATGGGTAGAATTTGTTCAATTCGTTGAACAAACAGTTGAACAACGTGGATATAAGCAAACTCGAATTGAATTCAAAGTTTACATATTTTGATGTTGGTACTATTTCTAGGTGCGTTTCTATTTTTTCTTCGACAAAAATAAACCAATCAAGCGAAAACTTTAAGAAGTAAACATAAATATATAAATATTGCAGGACACTTCATTTGTGCCACACAACTAGGTACTGTCCTGCAATATTGATAATATAAATATTGCAGGACAGTACCTAGTTGTATTTATGCCATGTTTTTTTAACAACAATATTTATAGCAGCGATTCTACATAAAACTAGTACGCATCCTGCAACATTCAGTTAATGTTCACTTATTCTAAAATGAAAAAAAAACCGGTCAAGTGCGAGTCGGACTCGCGCACAAAGGGTTCCGTAGGTACCATTATCTATACAACAGATTTTGTTTTGAAAGGTAAATTGCGGTTTACGATTTATGACGTTTTAAAAAAAAACTACTTACTAGATCTCGTTCAAACCAATTTTCATTGGAAGTTTAAATAGTAAATAAGTTTAAATTTAGTTTTATCATTCCATTATTTTAGAAGTTACAGGGGGGGGGGGGACCAACATTTTACCACTTTGGAAGTGTCTCTCGCGCAAACTATTCAGTTTAGAAAAAAATTATAAATGTAACTTCAATATCATTTCAGATATCAGATGTATTCTGTGAACCGCAAAGATTTTTACACAAAAATAGAAAAAAATCATTAATTTTTCCCCATACTAAGAACTGAAACTCAAAAAAAAATGTTTCATCAAACCTATAAATGTGGGGTATCTAGATAGGTCTTTGAAAATGATATTGAGATTTCTTAAATCATTTTTTTCTAAACTGAATAGCTTGCGCGAGAGACCCTTCCAAAGTGGTAAAATGTGTGTGTGTGTCCCCCCCTTAGAGCATTAAACCAGACCGGAGACGACACTCATAGGCGTACCCCTCTGCCAAAGGTACGAGAGCGGCGATCATACCCGTTATATAAAACTAGTTTCCGCGCGTCGGCCGCCAGTTGTCAGATTGCAATGCGCGCAGAATAAGCTCCGGTGAAAATACCGAGTTGCAGTGTTTTTTGGTGCAAAAATAGGTCACAAACTTCAAACCTACAAAAGGATTATATTACATTTCATCTGTAAGTATTATTTTGTCCAAATTCTATTTAAAAATGCACTTATTTAGCAAAAATAGAAAAATATTCGTCTGTACTAAGGTGTTGCCAGTAAGTTATACAGTGTTAATATTCTGGAGCAAATTTCGTAGTTGAGTTAATACTAAAACTGAATTTTTTTTTTACAATCAATATTAAATATTGCCTATTGTAATGAACCAATAATGATTGTTATAGATTCGTGTGTTAGTTAGATTTTTAGGGAAATACTGCAATATCACCGCATTTATATGGGTACATTTCAAAGAATCAAAGATTTTTAGAAAATACTTTTATTAGTTAATTAATTTATTATGAATGTTTTAGATTATTATCACACTTTTTAGTGCTTTTTAGTTGAATTATATTTTCGGTCGACACTTTACCAAAAAATATCAGTTTCAACTTAAAAAACCTGGCAGCACCGCAATAAATTTAGTGATGGGACTGCACAATCACAAATATCGATATTCTTTTCTTATACTGGGTGATTTTTATTAGTGGATGATAATTTGAAAAATGAATCTATCCATGAAATTGAAACTTCCCCCAAGACTTAGGTTGAAATATGACAAATATTTTTTTAAATAAGAAAAATATTTTTGGACACCATGATAATTTAGCAGTTTTAATAAAATTCCGTTATTCTTTTTCTTACAGATTTCCAAAGGATAATGGGATTCAATCTGTGTGGGTTAAAGCATGTGAGAACCATGAAACATGGACTTCTAAACGAACGAGCACAATTTGCTCTGCACATTTCGTACCTTCCTGTTTCATCACACAGTCAAATAACAAGAGAAGATTGAAACAGGACTCCATCCCAACTTTGAAATTATTATCAGAGGTCATTTTCATCCCCTACAGTCCTTACATTTTATGTACCTACTTCGTGACAAATAAAATTGTTAAACCATGTATTTTGTTTCTATAATTATTTGCTTTGCATTCATAACAATCTTCTAATAGCCAATACATTAATTTTAATATTAATTAATTTTAATAGCTAATGAGGGGTTATCTTAGAATAACTCAAGCTTTATAAAACGAGGAGAACAAATAAATAGTTTTTCTCAAGCAGAGGTGTATGATTAATGATCTGTAACACCCGTCACATGGAATTACCCACATGTAGTGTATTTGTTATTAAAACCCTTTATTCTGACACTACAGGTGAAACCAATGAATGATACGTACACACATTCAGAAATTATTACCCTCCGCTCTTTCGGCAATTGGGTAAAAATAATCAAGTGTTTCTGGTAAACTTTAGAATTCATCGATAGTCGAATATCAATAATGTCATGCACTAGCATATTTCATTAGAGCTGCAATTGTGTTGTATACTGACATACATCATTACGTGTGCGACTGTGTGAGTATGCGATTGTGTGCGTGTAGTTTAAGATTGTGTGCGATAATAATGTTGTGTGCGTTTATAGCGACGTGATAGAAAAATCTATGTGTGTTACCTCACCCCCCGCTGAAAGCCGCAGAATTTTTTGCATAGGAATTGTTGCGCGTGTCGTCTCCGGTTTGGTTTAATGCTCTAAGGTCCCCCCCTATAACTTCTAAAATAAGAGAATTATAAAACCAAAAAAAAATTACATGATGTACATTACCATGTAAACTTCCACCGAAAATTGGTTTTAACGAGATCTAGTAAGTAGTTTTTTTAATACGTCATAAATCGTAAACCGTAATTTACCTTTCAAAACAAAACCTGTTGTTTAGATAATGGTACGGAACCCTTCGTGCGCGAGTCCGACTCGCACTTGGCCGGTTTTTGTACCTTTTCGATATGGAACCCTAAGATAAAGTAATATTATAAGCCGCGTTTCCATTGTGCATGTCTAGTACAAAATTGTGGCGTAATATGTTAAGTAAGTAAGGTAATAAGGATGAAATTAGGGTAATTTCGTGCAAGTTGCATGCAACAAAATGGATACACGGCTTTATTGAATGGTTTCGGATAAACAAAAAAAAATACTTAATTATTATATTTATATTTAAAAAATATATAATAATTATTTTTTAATTAATATATTTTAGATAACCAAGTGCTGTGACAGACTCTTGAACATCACACTTCACACTAATATTATAAATCGAAAAGTTTATTTGTTTGTTCCCTATTCAAGGTCAAACGGCTCGACTGATTTGGGTGAATATTTACATAGGGATCGCTTAAGTAATGGAGAGATTTCGTGCGCAGAAGAAATGCGTTAGGGCTATTTGTAGATTGCAGAAAACTCACACATGTAAACCTCATTTCCAAAATCTAAAAATTCTGACATTACCAAGCCTATATATTTATGAAATTGCAATATTTGCACGGGCAAACCTAAGTTTGTTTGTAAACTTTAAAAATATGAGACATAGACACAAATTATCTATGCCTAAACATCGCACTGCTCTGTTCAGAAATAGTATTAACGGTATGTGTAGTTTAATTTATAATAATTTGCCAAAATGTATTATTGACTCTCGTAACATTGACATTTTTAAACATAGGTAAAGATTATGCTAACAGATAAAGCATTTTATAGTGTTAGAGAATACCTTGATGACAAATCTCTGAATAAGTACAAACCGAAATGACATTTTAATTTAGCTATTATTTTATTGGCATGCTATTTGACATTCTATTTTATTATCTATTTTATTATAAATTATTTTGATCGAAGTGTAAAATAATGTTGAACGCCGAAAAGGCTGAATATAGCTGTACCTATTATTATTATTCTTAAGACCTATGTAACCTATATTCTCAACGAATAAATGATTATTATGATTATTATTATTATTAGTAACATAGAGTACTTTTGATCCCGATAATCCCGTGGGATCAGGACTAACGCGGGTGAAACCGCGGGGGGCAGGTAGTAGAATATAACACTTTGTTACTTTTTGTAAGAATTAGTTATTTCTACAGTAGAATTAGAACAAACCAACAATACTAGTAGGTACCATACCTACCTACATTTATCTTCGTCTCGGTCAGTGCGACTCAAAAAGACAGTGACAGGAATGTCAGCGGGGCTATTCTCTAAGAAAAAAACTACATAGATCCGATGTAGAAACCTGTAAAGTTCCAGTCAACTTTCCTAAAGCTACGTTGAAACCTGTTAAGTTAACTCGATATTCTGCAAGCCAATGACGTCACACAAATGTTAGCCGGCCGGCGCGGGCGTCTACACGGGTTTTTCTTAGAGAATGGCGCCGCAGCGCAGGTTATCTTCGGTTTCGGACCGAAGCGCTTTTAACACCCCTACTGTGCTTATATTTGTTACAAGCTGTGTACCCCCATCCCGTGGGCATATCGGGATCAAAAGTAGCTTGTCACTCCCTGATAATGTAGCTTTCGATTAATAAACGATTTTTTGAAATCGGTCTAGTAGTTTTGGATATTACCCCCAATATTCATACACTAGCAGCTCCCCGCGGTTTCACTCGCATAAGTCCCGATCCCGTGGGAATATCGGGATCAAAAATAGCCTATAGCCTTCCTCAATAAATGGACTATCTAACACCGAAAGATTTTTTCAAATCGGATCAGTGGTTCCTGAGATTAGCGCGTTCAAACAAACAAACAAACTCTTCCGCTTTATAATAGTAATAGATACTACATGACCAACGTTACGTCAAGTTACTAGATTCGTCTCGCGGTTTCATCCGGGTAAGTCCCGATCCCGTGGGAATATCGAGATCAAAAGTAACCTATGTTACTCATGGTAAACGTAGCTTTCTAATGGTAAAAGAAGTTTTGAAATCGATACAGTAGTTTTTGAGTCTATTCATTACAAACATACAGACACACATACACACATACTCACATACACACAAAAATACAAATCTTTCCTCTTTATAATATTAGTTTAGTAGTGTTGATGTAGATTAGTATTTATTAGTAAAGATAATGTTATACGAGTAAGGTAATATATAGTATATTGTATACCTAGCGAAGAAAAGACTATTTTTCTGGCGAGAATGTTTTTTGAATCCAGAGAGAAGCGAGGGATTCTTAAGTAGAATCCTAAGCAAATCGAGGGATTTAAAGTACCTCACTCGAGCGAAAACTAGTGTTTATACCATTCACACTCTTAAAACCTTATTTTATTCACGCAAAACAGTGAATAAAAAGGCCTATTACTCACGCTGTTTGAATTTTGAATTTAGAACAGAATTTACTTGTCTCGTCCATCTCAATGCTTATACAACCTCCTTGCGCAAATAATACTCGACATAAAATTCTTTTTAGGGTTCCGTACCCAAATGGAAAAACGGAACATTTTTACTGAGACTTCGCTGTCTGTCTGTCCGTCTTTCGCTAGTCTGTATCTCATAAACTGTGATAGCTAGACAGTTGAAATTTTCACAGTAGATATTTTCTTTAGCCGCTGTAACAACAAATAAATGAAAAAAAACATTTAAGGACCATTCAACAAACGTGATTTTGACATAAAACGCTACGATACCGCGATGTATTTTTACCACTAGCACTTTTTACCATCTAGTGATGAATTGAGACTGGCGCCAGTGGTAGAATAAATTTTAACGTTCGCGTTGCGTTCCCGGATTGGTTGCCGGTCCAGTGTTTATTTGAGGGTACCGTACCCAATAATAACTGTGATAGTGGTACGGAAACCTTCGTACGCGACGCGAGTCCGACTCACACTTGACCGGTTTTTTTATCTCGTAGTCATGGTATAAAGTATAGTATGCAACTCTTGAATAAAGTACGGATTTACATTGAGGGCCATGAACCACTGGCGTCGCTCAGGATTCTAACACTTAAATCCCTCGCTACGCTCGTGATTCAATCATCATGAATCACTCCCTACGGTCGTGATTCAGTCGTTAGAATCCTTCACTTGCTCGTGATTCATCTACGGCCCTCGCACTAAATCAGTCTTTTATTCACTAGTTGCATAATATACTATTGTACCATTCACACTCTTAAAAGCTTATTTTATTCACGCAAAACAGTGAATAAAAAGGACTTTTACTCACGCTGTTTGGTGTTTGAATTTAGAACACAATTTACTCGTCGTCCATCTAACTAAATGCATATACAACCTCCTTGCGTAAAAAAAACTTGATACAAACTCCTTGCGCTAAGAATACTCGACATAAAAATTCTTTTTAAGGTTCCGTACCCAAAGGATAAAAACGGAACACTTTTACTGATACTTTGCCGTCTGTCTGCCGTCTGTCACAAGGCTTTATCTCATAAACTGTGATAGCTAGACAGTTGAAATTTTCACAGTAGATGTATTTCTTTAGCCGCTATAACAACACATAGATAAAAAAAACATTTAAAGACCATTCAACAACGTGATTTTGACATAAAAACGCAACGATACCGCGATGTATTTTTACCACTAGCACTTTTTACCATCTAGTGATGAATTAAGACTGGCGCCAGTGGTAAAATAAATTTTAACGTACGCGTTGCGTTCACGGATTGGTTGCCGGTCCAGTGTTCATTTCAGGGTTCTGTACCCGATTGTGATAGTGGTACGGAACACGGTACGCTCACACACATACACAACGATCGAGAGCAAGCATACGGAACTTGTACTTTTGTAATTAAATTGCAGTGGTTCATAAATATAGGTCGTGAAAAGCCAGCCGTATCTAATCTGTGCCTAGTTTTTAGGCGCGATTCTATTGGTGGAAGTCCAAAATTTGTAATTTACTATAATACATTCTGGGATGCTATTCTGCTTATCATTCCGAAGATTCTTTTCAGATCTTTACCAACCTTTCATAAGACCAACATAGAAAAATAATCATTGCGATCGAACCTCAGATGGCGGAGATATCTGATAACATACACACCGCAAAGAACATTACTTTTTGGGAAGTCGGTTAAACGTCATCAGAAATTTTACAGCCTATATAGCCAGACCATTAGTTTCTTCTTCTCACCAGAGCGATGTTCCCGTTTGCATCCCTCTCGGGAGCTGCGGAGTCCGCTAAACCCCAAATAGTTTTTTTTATTTGGGGACGGCCCAGTAGATTGACCATACCTTTTCCAAATAGATTTGTCAATATTTTTACGGCCGGCCGCCTGCCTGACATCAACCCTCCTAGGGACCAAGCAGTTTATCCGCCACCTCGCGGAGTGAACTAAATGTTTGCTAGTCTCCCTCAGACAGATCCCATAGTCGCCTTTAACTACAGCCACAGGAAGAGATGGGGTATAATATAACCCTATTCTATGCAGAGGCTACACGAGAGCCAGACCACTAGTTTACTGGTAAAAACGCTTCCAGCAGTACAACAATTAACGAGCTGGCTGATTGATTGCTTAGGCCACGGAACCGTAATATGGATAGTTGATAGTGATGATCTATCTATCTATATCTATATACATACATACTTATAATAAAATCGTAACTCAGCGGTGTCTGTTTTTGAAAGATATAAAAAAATATAAATTGGAGGGGTACCTACTAACGCAGTAGAACCCATTTCTCTGTTTTTCTGGTTGTCTGTTTGTCCGTTTGTCTGTTTGCCTTTGTGCCCGCTAATCTCAGAAACGGCTTAACCGATTTTGACCAAATTTGGTATGCAGATAGCTTTAGAACCCGATTGACATATAGGTTATTTTTTATTCGGATATTTAGTCCGGTTATCCGGATAAAGTGTTTTTTCTGCTATTACTTAATTAGCTTGAATGTTGTATTGAAGAAATATGTTGTGTGGAATCAACACATTAACCGGATATCGGGTCGAAAATAAAAAACCGGATATTCGGTTTTTTTTTCAGGAAATTCCTCAAATACCGTATACCTTTGTCTCTCCATATATCCGGATCCTTTGGACATACGGAAATTCTTTATAATGGCTGTTTTTAACCGACTTTAAAAAAAAGAGGAGCTGCTCAATTCTACCCGCATATTATTTAAATGTGAATATGTTCACGCCGTACTCCGGCATATAAAGTCCAATTTCGATCATTCTTTTTTAATTTGGAAAGTGAGAGTCCCGAGTTGGTCCCATAAATTGTTGGTGAAGATCTGATGAGAACCTTCGGAATGATGAGCAGAATAGCATCCCCCAATGATGTTAATTACTAATTTTTGGACTTCCATCAATAGAATCGGCTTATAAAAAACTAGGTACAAATTGATGAACCACCTGAAACCACCTTCTCAAAAATTCCTCAGTGATTAAAGTTACGGTTACAATCTTGAAAATGCAATAAAATGAATTAAAAAAATATATCTGTAATCGGGCAGTTTTACTGGGTAGATGCAGATTGCATGTAGTTTACGTGTCACAATGGCAGCTATGGATTCCGAGTCGAGGGTTCCGCGTTCGAATCACAGACCGGCGCATTCCCTTTTTAAGGAACGGTGGCCTACCGAGCCGAGTGATGGCTTCCGATTCGACGGCTTCCGATTCCGTTTTCCGCACTGGCAACCCTACGAGCCAACAGCTGTTTGAAATAAGTCTTCTATTTATTTCAATTTTATTGTATTAATTATTGATTATAGTGCCCAATTTTCGATCTCATCGCTAATTTATGTAATTATCTACCGATTAATGTATAATTCATGTAACAGTATCCAGTTTTAGTGTAAAAATTTTGTGTAAATCGAGTAGGTACGGTGTCGTTCTGTCAGTGAAATTCTTTCGAATATAATTATCTATATTCTTAGTGAATTATTGTGTTGTGAATTTATTTTTGCCGACAGTTCACGTGTGTATACATTTACGGTATATTCTACGGCGTAACATACAGGTAAATAATCACAAATTCTTTAACAACATTGACAGACCGGTAACCTATTTCACGTCTAAAAGTAGGTAGGTTAGGTAGTAGTCGTTTTTCATTGTCATCGCTATAAACTAAATAAATATCGTGCAATTAAATTAATTTTTGTTCATTCGTTAATACCGTATATTCAAAATGACGACTCGTAGAATCCATGCCGAACAAAAATTACAGCTAACTTTGCAGGAACTAAAATCCAGCAAAGACCTTATTTCCCAATTAAACGCTGAGAGAGAAGACAATGAAAATGTGCTAATTTCAACATTAACACAAAATGGTAAATTAAAAACCGAGTTGTCAATGTTAAATTTACATTTAGAAGAGGTTAGATCAGAGCGGGACAGTCTACAAACTATGTTAGATAGGTTCGATAAATGTTCTGCTGAGTATGAACTGGCCCTGCGACGTATATCGGAGTTAGAACAGGAACTCTGTGAAGCCCATCAGCATATTTCACGCCTCCGGGATGCCTCATACCAGGTGACTGCTCAGCAGAACCAATCATTATTTGATGAGCTCATAGGACAGTCTCCGCAGTTGGTTACTGCTGCAAAATCCCATGTAATAGACCTTACAAAGGACACTCCTAGCCATGCACTGTCAAACAAGCTGCGCCTGGGTAATTGCAGCAGTAAAAAACTAAAAAAATACTTGAAATCGAACAAAGTAATTAAAAAAAATACAAACTTAATAAATAACCTTAGGAAATTTACTAAAAATGTTAAAAATTGCAAAAACATATTATTAGATAAATTAGATGTTTGTACATTACAACTAAAAAATAGTCAAAGGGAACATGAGACAGCAATACTCCAATATGAATTAGAACTTAAAAGCCTTCAAAGCTCCCTTGATTCAATAAATAGCATGTATATCAAATCACAGGATATTATTAGGGAGTATTCGCTGGCAATGGACAATTTAATTAAATCTAATTCTGAATATGCAGACCGTTTTGAATCTTTAAATCAAAACGGTTTCGGTTGTGAACGCTGCAACCAGCCAGCACCAGTGCCAGTAAATAGTCCCACCTCACCCTCACCCTCACTGCCACCAAGTAGCCAGAATCAGCAGTTGTGTGCCGTTTCTAATAATAATAAAAATCAAACAGTTATCTTCTGTGATGAGGTTGGATCGAATCTTGGGATCAGATTAAATGTTAACTCGGAGGGACAGTCCTACTTTAACTTTTGTATGCCATCTGCATCTTATTTACAGATAATGCAATGCATTAGTAACTATAAATTTAATAAAAGCGATAATCTAGTTATTTTTATGGGAAATAGGGGAAGTCTAACCAAAAGAGACCTTATTCAATATTGTGATACGTTAGATTCACTTAATATAAACAAAATTGTAATGTTTACACTTCCCTACTATAATGACTTGCCAGCTGCGGAAAATAGGCTAAGATATAACATAAACTTGACATTGAACACAATATCTTGTTACAATAAGAAGTTCAATGTTATTGACATAAATAATATTATTAGTAATAATTATTATTTGACGAAGGGTAAGCATAAGCTTTCAGATTATATTAAAAGACAAGTAGCCATTTCGCTACATTATTTTTTTAAAACTACAGCCAATAACTTGGCTACCCAAAATGCTTCTATTGAGCATTGTAACCGACTTCAATATAATAATTTGACACTGGGTAATTGTTCATATCCACCTAATTTAAATTAACTTCTAAGACAAAAGAGGCACGCTCTTGCATTAAACACAATGACATAAATGTTAGTTTGTCTAAAATAGATTCTGCGACAATGGAGGTATCCTCTAGCTGTAATAGTCAACTTTTAATTGCGCTATCCGATGAGTCGAATAATCATAATTACCTTAATAATTGCCCTCAAATAAAACAATGTAAAATAAACTATGTAAGTAATATTAACCTGGTGCATCAGAATATCCGTGGCTTTGCAGAGGGCAAAAGACTAACACTGGAACTGTATATGAGCTCTGAAAATATTGATATTGTGTGCTTAACTGAGCATCACCTCCGGGCTCACGAGCTCATGTTCAGTTTCAGCGATCACCAGGTTGGCAGCTCATTCTGCAGGGTAAATACGAAGCAAGGAGGTTCTCTTATTTTATTGAATAAACAGCTAAAATATAAAGAAAGAAAAGATATCGTATCTATGTCTGTAGAATGTGTAACTGAAATAGCTTGTGTAGAACTGGAGCAGTTAATAATAGCATGTGTGTACAGACGACCAAAGCCGTACAATTTTAAGAAATTTATTGACATATTAGATAAAATGTTAGCAAAACTAACAAAATCAAAAAAGCAATTGATTGTATGTGGGGATTTTAATGTTGATTTACTTAAAGTATCTTCTTTCTCCACCATACTTTTAAATTTGTCTCAATCACACAAACTAACTAATTTGTTTCTGGAGCCTACCAGAACTACTGAAACTACTGCAACCTGCATAGATAACATCTTCATATCCGAAGATGTTACTGCTATTAGCAAATCTGTTATAAACAAATTGCAATCAGATCATAGTGGCCAGTTAGTCAATTTTGTAATAGTAAAAAAACCAATACCCAAAAGAAAAATAACATATGTGCCAGTAACTGCCGTTCGACTAGAGAAACTTAAATTGAATTTGGCTAACGTCATGCCATTTCTACCATGTGACATGGATGCAAACATATTATACAACAACTTTTTTTCAGTTCTTAACGAACAGTTTCAATCTATTTTCACGTCCAAATCAATGGTGGTATCAGGCAAGCGTGAGTTCAGTGACTGGGCCACGGTCGGCATTCATAGAAGCAGACGAAAACTTTACGAG
This sequence comes from Idaea biselata, assembly GCA_958496205.1. NCBI lineage: Eukaryota > Metazoa > Arthropoda > Insecta > Lepidoptera > Geometridae > Idaea > Idaea biselata. The sequence goes on along the minus strand of OY292401.1, from coordinate 22,316,455 downwards.
TTGTACGCAGAGAGACAGTTTCATACTTCAGAGGAGTTTAAGGCTTACGTTAAAAAATATTCAAAGATATTTAAAAGAGTTTGTATATTGGCGAAGTCCTTACACATTAAATCTACAATACAGAATAGTAATGATAAAATTAAAGCCACTTGGAAAATAATAAATGCTGAAACTGGTAAAGTCTTTAACAAAAATATTGATTTTAAGTTGGACATTGGCGGAAGGATGACAAACACTGACCAAGATGTTGCGAATGAGTTTGAGAATTTTTTCACTAATGTGCCTACTACTCTGACAAAAGCCCTAAACTCCTCTACCCCCATTGCTAAATCTCTTTTAGAAGCAAATGTACCTGAATGTAGTAAAGCGTTTCAATTCAAATATGTTAAAAAACATGATATTTTAGTAATTTTTAAACAAATCAATGTAAAGAAAACTAAAGACTTATGGGGGATTTCTGTTCCTATTGTTAAATCCTTGATAGAAGTTATTGTACCTGAGCTTGTTATTATATTCAATAGGTGCATAGATTGTGGCGTGTTTCCTGATCAAATGAAATTTAGTAAAGTAATTCCATTATTTAAATCCGGTAGTACATCGGACCCCTCTAATTTTAGACCCATATCAGTACTACCTACATTAAGCAAAATTTTTGAAAAAATTATATTGAACCAGCTACTAAAGCATTTTGATGACAACAATATTTTACACAATAAACAGTTCGGTTTTAGTAAGGGTCGCTCGACTACTGATGCGGGCATTGCATTAATTGAAAACATATTTGATGCTTGGGAGGAGTCGCATGATGCATATGGCGTATTCTGTGACCTCTCCAAAGCGTTCGATTGTGTTCGACATGATACTTTGATCATGAAGCTACGACACTACGGTATCGGGGACGGCGCATTGGATCTTCTTTCTTCTTACCTGAGTGATAGGATTCAGTGTGTCGACATTAACGGTAAACGTTCCCCTGGATCACCTGTAACTTTAGGAGTTCCTCAAGGATCCATATTGGGACCTTTTTTATTTCTAGTATATATTAACGACTTACCTTTCCTCGTGAAGGAAAATCATGGGATAGTATTGTTCGCAGATGATACCTCATTGGTATTTAAAGTAAAAAGACGACAATCTAATATTGACGACGTGAACAATGCTCTCTCTAGATTAGTATATTGGTTTAATGTTAATAATATGCTACTAAATGGATCTAAAACTAAATGTATTCGATTCACACTACCAAATGTAAAACAAGTTAAAACTTCTGTAAAAATTGATAATGAGGAGATCGAAATAGTCGATAAAGCTGTCTTTCTGGGTATAACTTTAGACGCTAAGCTTCAATGGGGCCCACACGTGGAAGCTCTGTCGAAAAGGCTTAGTTCCGCAGCTTACGCAGTTAAGAAAATCCGGGAATACACAGATGTTGAGACGGCCCGCCTAGTCTACTTCAGTTACTTTCACAGCATCATGTCATATGGTATCCTGCTGTGGGGGTGTGCTGCTGACATAGAAACCATTTTTGTTTTGCAAAAGAGAGCGGTGCGAGCTATCTACAAAATGGGCCCCAGGGAATCGCTTGAAGAAAAGTTTAAAGAGATAAACATTTTAACTGTTTACTCTCAATACATTTATGAAAATCTGCTATACGTACATAAGAATAAATCAAGTAAATTTCACAAATACAGTGATGTCCGTCAGGTTAATTTGAGACACAAGGATGATCTGACTGTGCCCTATAGTAGGCTCCAGAAAATAAGTAAGTCGTTCTGTAGCACTAGTGTACTTTATTATAATAAACTACCTGAAGACGTATTTGACATGTCCATTACAAGATTCAAAAAATATATTAAACTTAAATTGTGTAATAAGGCGTACTATAGCACGTCAAAATATTTTGATGAGAAGAATCCATGGACATGATTGTTAACTGCTCCTGTTCAGATTAAGATCTGTATTATGACGATTGTAATATAAAACATGATAAAAAAAATAATTGGAAAAAAAAAACCCCATGAGTTTCTTGTGGTTTCTTCTCATCGGAGGGCGCGTTCCGAAACCTCGGTAAATTAAAATCTCGACGTTTCAAAACGTACGTATGTGTGTATAATATACGTTCTAAATGAATAAAAAATTTTGAGTTTTGAGTTTTGACGGCTGCGCGTTCGAGTCACGAGTCCCGGACACGACATTACGTTTTACCCTCCAGATGGTCGTCCACCTTGCCGTTGTGAGGGGACTCAATAGCTGAAAGCTAAGATGCGCACGAGGTGGGAAACCGGGCTTGCCTGGCTTCTAACCCGTAATCCCGCGTCAGCGGGTACCAAGTTGGGACTAATATGGTAGAAAGTAGACTAAAAGTCCCAACGGAAGACCAGCGCTAGTCGAAAGACTAGCATTACGCTGAGTTGAGGACCGTTTCGCAACAAATCATGTTTCTTTATTGTATTTTGTTTTTATTGTTCATGTATTAGTGTTTTTTTGTTGCGAATAAACTATATTCTATTCTATTCTATTCTAAAAGTTATGCCTAAAAAACTCGGTCAGCCTCGAGTCTGGGCCCGTCCCTACCCCGATTGATCCCCTAAAAACGGGCTGAGTTTAGACGGGCCCAGGCTGACTCGAGGCTGACCGACTTTTTTTAGCATAACTTTTACTACTCTTTCCACCATATTAGTCCCAACTTGGTATTCGATGAGGTAAGTTCCCAGGCCCGATTGCTCCCCTAAAAATGGGCTGAGCTCAGACGGGCCCAGGCTGAATCGCGGCTGACCGAGTTTTTTAGGCATAACTTTTACTACTCTTTCCACCATATAAGTCTCCACTTGGTACTAATGAGGTAAGATAACCAACTTCCCCCTCCTAATCTAAATGTAAATCACATGATTACTGCAAAATTACTGCAAAAAACCCCATGAGTTTCTTGTGTCTTCTTCTCATTGGAGGTCACGTTCCGAAGACAGTAGATTAAATATAAAAAGTTACATTTCAAAGAGATATCTTGCTAATATCCGAATGAATAAACGTACTTTGATTTTGATTTTCGTCGGTTGCACTGTATTTAGGAGAGCTCAATATTATTGTTTTGTCCTTTTGTTCGAAGTCGGGTTTCGATTTTTTTTATTTTTTCGATAAAGGCTACTTCTTATAAGCATGCAACACGTTACCTACCGCTGCGCTGTGCTAAATCTACACTTAAATAAACTCTGCCATGATTATCTTCTGCTCAGCAACATACTTCCCTGGTCGTCCGTTCAAGCACAGCGATGGGTAGGTAGTCCGAAAAACGCTGACGAAGTTGCGGGCACAGCTAGTACATAATAAAAATACATAGACCTAGAACCAGACATTTAAATTTAATGGTCATTATAAATATTTTTCCCAGGGGAAAGTAGAACTTGCAATCATCTGCGCGACAGCCGTGTGTTCGCCCGGTTCGCCACTCGGGTCGTCCAATAGTCAGTGCCCCATAATTTTGTTGAGGAGATTAGTTTTGATAGACTGTCATTTATAAAAAGAGCGTCTGTTTTTGTATAAACTTTTTAAATTATTATTTTTATATCATGTTTTTAGTGTAATTCCAACTACCATTAAAAATCATCAAAATTGTAACCATAAATTAAATCGTGGAAGAGTTTTCTGATGAGAAGGTGGTTTCAGATGCTCCATCCATCGGTATTTATTCTTCTACTGGTGGATATCGACGAATCGATCTTCATCACTCTTAACTCTGAAGATCCTTATTCGATCTTCACCAAATGTTTTATGAGATTTTTTCAAACAAAAACAAATTATTCAAATAGGTCCAGGTGTCTCTGAGTAATTAGGCAATATTAGGGAATGCAATCCCGACTCGGGATCGTAAATTCGGGATCCCGCGGGATTAGAAATCTCAATCCCGCGGGATCCCGAAATTTTCGGGATCCCGAGTAGTTTAAAAAAACCCACCCAAGTGCGACACTCGCGCACAAAGGGTTCCCGTACCACCATCACAATTGGGTACTTAATCCTAAAATACTTTACAACAACCAATTTTTTAATTTTATAGGATAATGTGAAATATTTAGCTTCGGTTCTTACTCCCATCATACCACCACATTTCTCAAAAAAATAATAAAAAAAACTTGGCATCAAAAAAATATGAAAATTATAAGAAACTCTTTGGTAAGTGCAGGCAGACTGGTATATTTGAAAGACAGGGCAGCCATTTTGAATTCCATGCACTACATGGTCAGAAGCGACCTCACATTGTAATAAAATCCCTTGTTGTTTTTGACACACGTTAGTTGGGAGCCCCTCTTAAATATTTCTTTTATTTTGTTGTTTTAGCGGCTACCAAAATACACCTTCTGTGAAAATTTTAACCGTCTAGCTACCTATTACGGTTCATGAGATACAGCCTGGTGACAGACGGACGGACAGACGGACAGACAGCGAAGTCTCAGTAATAGGGTCCCGTTTTTACCCTTTGGGTACAGAAACCTAAAAAATTACATGACAGAATACTTTGAACAATAAATATTGTGATAGTGAGATTAATTAAAACAAAATATTATTAGAAGCAAACAAAAGCCTATATTACTAACTAAATAAAATTTTTACGAACATCAACATAATCAAAACAAAAGTAGGTATAGCTCAATGAAATTAAAAGTAGTTACGGGTGATTTTGAAAGTAACTTGTTAAAAAACAAAGTGTATCAAGAGTGTTAACTGCCAACCGGCATCTAATGTCCGTTGCAATGTACACAGCTGCTGAGAATGCCCTTTCCGACGTGTGTAGTAACGCTGACCATTGCCGCCCAATCACGTCAATCCCGAACGGGATCCCGCGAGATAGGGATCCCGCGAGATCGGGATTGCATTCCCTAGGCAATATACATCATCATACACATTCCCTATTTATGTAATGTTAATATTCTGCATATCAACTTCTCTCTGCCTACCACACAAACTTTGATGACCCTTTCCATTCAACGGTTTCCTGTAAGAAATCGCTTTTAGCGATAAGGTCGCCCATTTGTACAACGTTTTACTTTTAAGCTTGTGTATTATTCTTACTTGTGATGTGCCTATGTAGGTATACTAATTAAATTGTAATTGTTTGCTGTGCAAATAAAGCATTCATTCATATTTAAAAAACACACCTATTAAAAAAAACCGACGAATTCTTTCGAGTTAGCTCCTCCTTTTTTTGAAGTAGGTAGGGTAAAAAATAAAACATGACTAGCTTATAAACAAAACATTTATTTTAATGTCAGTTTATTTACATATGAACATAATTAAAAATAATTAACTTTTCATATGTTTGAATTGATCCAGGTCATGAAAGAGGTTACCCGGACGAATGCTGCGGGGAAACCTCGTTGACACCCTGATGCGGAACCGAAGGATGTAATACCGATCTGAAAATAATGCAAATATATAAGTAGGTAAATAATGGTTCTTTCTTCATTCGTAGGTGTATGTAGGTATATATATATACCTTGTTCATACTTTTCCGTAATTAGAGTATGTTTATCTATTTCATTAATTAATTTAATCGCCTACATTATTTGGGATAACTTTGTATAACTTAAAGAAACTTAAAATTTATCCCTTAGGAATACAATTTATGTCTGATAAATGTCACCTTGCCTCGCGGAATACATACTTTTGGCCTTCCACCATGCTAACCAACTCCGGTTAACGCCATGTTAATCCGGTTCGGATAACTAATGTTTGCGGGTTGGAATCCCGACTATTAAGAATTTTCGAAAACAATATTTCCTAAGCTTGGGTTAATATCTTTATAGAAGTAACGTTTAACCCGGCGGGACTCGAACCCGCGACTACTGGTATCCCGTTTCAGTGCGATAGCCGCTACGCCACGGGTAAGCCGAAATGAAAAAATGCTTTCTTAATTTCGGCTTGGCGGGGGCTTACTTGGGCATTTATTCAAAAAGCAGTATTTCCTAAGTGTGGTAAACACTAATAGCCTTATTAATAAAAGTGGAATAACGTTGGAGGAGGTTTACTACGTTTTGTCTCTGTCTGTCAACTTTGAAAGCTCTTGTCACGGAAAAAGACAGAGCATGTTATACCTTCTCCGACCCTACTCCACGTTTATTAATAAGGTTACAAGAAGTAACGTTAAGTAATGATCAACATAGAAATTTATTCTGTTTTCGCGATGTATCTAACATCGCGAAAATAAGCGAAATAAAACTTAATTTTAAATAGGTATTAATAGCGTGGTGTTTATTACTTTTAGCAATGTTCAATGCTCAATGTTTTCTCTCTTTTTCAGGATTGTCAATTATAAAAAAAATAAACACCGCGCGATTTCGACAGAAGAATGAGTTAATCATTTTTAAATTTAAATATTTTTGAAGTCTGGTCGATGACTATTTATACGAGATGTTTACCCTATCTACCTAATTACCTAGGTCTACCATGGGTCTACCTGAGGTCTATAGGTAGGTGGTATGTACCTACATATATCGCATAACCAATACGTAAAAAAACATAAATCACAAATTTACGTAAAACGTAAATTGGTATGGTCAATTTTGTAATTTGAAGCTCTGATTCGATATTTACCAAAACTCTGCGGCCGTTGCTGGTAACGGCAAGAGGGCCACCAGAATCTCCTGAACAGGTACTCTGAGCATTAGCACCACTCGTGCAAATGTTGCCAGCCGTAACGATATTGAACGATTGTGAGCATACTGTATTGGTGATGACAGATAGGTTAACGTGACTTAGCCTCTGAGAAGTGGTGATCCCTCCAGCTGTAATACAATAAAGATTATGCAACGGCAAACGTTGTTTTGCCTTATAAATTATAGATAGTAGCCGATTCTCAGACCTATTGAATACGTATATAAAATATCATAAAAATCGGTCAAGCCGTTTCGGAGGAGTACGGTAACTAACACTGTGACATTGAAATTTTATATATAAGAATACTAGCTGACCCGGCAAACGTTGTTTTGCCTTATAAATTATATATAGTAGCCGATTCTCAGACCTACTGAACGCGTATGTAGAGTTTGGTGGAGATCGGTTCGTCCGTTTCGGAGGAGTACGGTAACTAACACTGTGACATGGAAATTTTATATATAAGATATAAAATTTCCATGTCACAATGTTAGTTAGGCTTCACCGATCTCCACCAAACTCCACATGCGCATTCAGTAGGTCTAAGAATCGGCTACTATCTATAATTTATAAGGCAAAACAACGTTTGCCGGGTCAGCTTGTTTTATTATAATAATATTAAACACCTGCAGGATAGTCCGAAAACTCTTATCACTATAATCTTGAAACGCAATTGGCTAAGGCCCGTGTAATAAACCACCTCCGAATGGAGAGATATAAATAGTATAATAATAATAAAAATAAAATTCAATCCACTACCAACCCATTTCATTGGCCTAAGTAGTTTCGCCCATAGTTTATACAATAGTCCTATCCGACCCGGGGGTTGTCCTTGGCTGCATTTTATAGTGCAGACAGGGATAACCACACCAGTTTGGTGTCCATCACAACTTTTTAAATTAAAATGTTACTTAAATGGGCCTCTACGTGTTGGCGTCGGCCCCACGCACGCCTTCCAAAGGTCCGGGTGCTCCATAGCCCCGAGTATCAGAAATGGTAACAACAAAAAATAATAATCATTTATTTCGGATTTCTCCATATCGATTACGCAGCGTACTACGCGGACGATTGGATGCAAACGCGATTGCGAAGCGATCCGATCCGGTGCGGTGCGGCAACAACGAACAGTCGATAGCTATTGAAGTGTCCTACGTGACCAAACGCACGTAAGCTGCGTTGCGGCGCGATTCTCGACTTTTCCTTGTTTCCTCACCGCACCGGATCGGATCGCGTTCGCATCCGATCGCCCACGTAGGACGCTGCGTTACACTTTACAGTTAGAATATAATTGAAATTCACAATTTTACAAAATTCAAATTAAACGAATATAAAATGTCAAAAAATAAAGGAAGTTTTATACATTTACTAATAATTAAAACTTTTAGCAATATATAGAAATTAAAAATTCAATAAACACATAATGTCAATTTTCTGGGCAATTTCTGGGTCTGCTATCAAACGACTTAAAATCCTGATCAGAAAGATGCGATGCCAAAATAACCATTTTTTTTTGTTTTTGACCATTTTGACACCACCTCAATCTGTCTTTGAAGATTTTACGCAATTGGACCATCATATCGTATAAATCCCCACTCCGAGGCCACCCCCACTCTACCCAGTTGAGAAAACTCGCTCGTGCGGCTCTTTGACATGTTTATTCCACCCTGTCAAGTAACCCCTTTTTCTCTCTTTTCCAACATAACAATATTCTGCGGTATTTCTTAGAGTGTTAATCTATACTAATATTATAAAGCGGAAGAGTTTGTTTGTTTGTTTGTTTGAACGCGCTAATCTCAGGAACCACTGGTCCGATTTCAAAAATTATTTCAGTGTTGGATAGTCCATTTATTAAGGAAGGCTATAGGCTATATTATATTTTCAAAAAAAAAATAGGGATCCTCACTAAAAGTCAAATAATGTAACACAAGGTGTAAACAAAATTACCCAAAAATTCCGTACATCGCGTGCGCTGCGAAAACTTTTGGATAGAGAACAAAACTATGTACTACAACTTTGTAGAACGTGTGATTGTCTACAAAAAACATCGTAACACCATATGTCTAACTATTTTAGTTATCTCACAATAAGTGTTTTTGTTATTTTTTTAAATAATTAAAAAGCCGTCGCTTTATTAACCTTTTATTTTGTGCATTGGTATTAATCCTTATCAAAATAAATTACTTTATATTCAAGACGAATTCAATATCTTTCTAGAACCTTTTAAATGATTCAATTCGGACATTTTATTAAAAAGATATCGCGATATTAAAAATGTAAGTATGTTGCAACCACTGACCTCCAGTTGGTCCCCCTCCTTGTAACTTCTAAAATAATGGAATGATAAAATTAAAAAAGTAAATGATGTACATTACTATGCAAACTTCCAACGAAAATTGGTTTGAACGAGATCTAGTAAGTAGGTTTTTTTAAACGTCATAAATCGTTAACCGCAATTTACCTTTAAAAAAATCTGTTGTATAGATAATGGTACGGAACCCTTCGTGCGCAAGTCCGACTCGCACTTAGCCGGTTTTTAAAGTTTAGTTAAAAAAATAAAAATTAAAAAAAATAAAATAAAATTTATTACAGCAAACAAACCATACAACGATAATTAACGGCTAAATCTTAAGATCTAATTAACCTAGGTATTGTTAGCTGAAGCTGTTGTTGTTAGTTTTGTTATAACTTGGTCGGGGTATTTTAAATTTTTTTTAATTATTTACAAAAGCGAGGATTTAGTATAAGTACCTAGAATTCAATTCTACAAAGTTATTTTATTTAGCCAGAAAAGTCGTTGTAAAGACGCTACACACGTTTAGATTTGTCTATACGATTTATTGTTACGATAAAACTGAACAGTTATATCTAACGCCCCTAGTGCCTACACGCGTTCAGTTTTTTCAATTGATATCTCTTTTTGCTTGAAGTAACACGTATCATGACTTCATCGAATGAATTATTTCAACATTAATATTGGTAATATTTTTCCGCAAGCTATTGACAGAAGCCCAAAAATGAGTAATTTGCTACATTCTGGGATGCTATTCTGCTCATCATTCCAAAGGTTTTTTTAAGATCTTCACCAAGATTTTACTTAGGACTTTCAGCTTCCAAATAAAAAAAGAATTATCGAAATCGGACTTCATATGCCGCGAGTACGGCGTGAAACAATCTTCGAAGCACGACCTACTAGGTAAACTGTGGCAAAAACTGATAGCTGCTCAGTTTTATCTATGCGATTTCGATTCGATCGTCAGTACATTTTTCAGTTTGCTTACACACGTACGATTTATCGTAAAGATTTGTCGTATGCGATATAACTGTAAGATATATCTAAACGTGTGTAGGGCCCTTAATGTAATTTTACTTTGATACGTTGAAAATCACACATCTATGTAGGTACTTATAAGAAAGCTCAAACATTAGACACGGGTCTAGATCCCGTCTTCTCGGGACCACGTCCGGTGTAACCCGTTTCCCGAAACGATCTGGACTCGTATCTCTAATTATAATGTTTGACGGAAATCGTGTAAGTTTAAAAAGTGTGTTATAAGAAAGCTCCTGTAACATACGGGCATTGTAAATAAGAAATTACTCCATTAAGGATGGTTCACGCTACAACGTGCCGTGCCCCGTCCGGGCCCCACGGGGCACGGTCAAACATTATGGTATACTTTTTGTATGAAGTAATTCATGCTTGACCGTGTGTCGGCCGTGCCCCGTCCGGGTCCGGACGGGGCACGGACGGGGCACGTCGTTGATATGTCGGTGGGTATTGTTTCCAGTCCCCGGCACGGCACGTTGTAACATGAACACATGCGCCCGGGCGGGCAGTCAACGTCAAATCTTAGTGAGGTGAGCAGCTAATCAGCAAAATGAAGGATGAAAAGTTATTATAGTGTGTGCGTAAATACCCAGTTATTTATGACATGAGTAATTACAAGTATTTAGATATTAAATACAAAAATACTATTTGGAAAATAATGACTAGCCCGGCCGGGCGCACGGCGGACGTGCCCCGGCCGGGGCTCGTCCCGGTCGCGGCACGGTGTAGCGTGAATCATCCTTTAATCGAACTGGTCTATACTCCAGATATAACACAAAAATTAGAAAATTGGTTCTTTTACATTTCGTGTGCGCACGATTTGCGCTAGTCAATTGCGTTATTGGTGCCTGTTCTGTCGTGGTGAAATTTATGGACTGCATTTCTTCGTCCTTGCGACCGAGGCACGTAGCGACATCTACCATCGACATCTATCATCGGTGTCTTTGCTGATTACCGGCTTGCATTTTTTTATTAACTTAGAAATAAATACATGAGCGTTGTGATGTAGTAGCTTCCATTTTCTTTTTAAATAATATTTTGACTTACCAGTATTGTCTGAAGTACGGCCGTATCCTGAGGCCACTGCATTTTGACTAGCAAAATTGCTATTAATCTCATTTCCACTGGGTAAAGGGATAACGTTAATATTGTCTGTAAATTCAGAAAGTCTTGTTTAATATCACATACAATCAATAGAATGTTTATTCGTTCTTGCGATACTTACTGCTTAATGCGACAGCGTTAATTCGAATTATTGCGATATCATTGCGAATCAAACTTGGTGTCCATTGTGCGTGCATTACAACTTGGTTAGTAGTCTGTCTAGTGCCACCGGAGAAGAGTGTGACTGAGCCAAGGACCACAGTGAATGATGTGGCTCGATTTTGGCCATCCCACCAGCAATGAGCAGCAGTCACAAGTCTATTATTTCTAAATAACGAAGCACCACAAACACCTTGACCTCCACCGAATTGGGCAAGAAGACCAGCCTAAAAATAAAAATAAATCGTTGAGTTTTGTGTCGTTTAATAATGTTATAAAAGGAATTATAAAACCTCAAAATCCCTGCGCCCTGTGATTTCTCGAAAATTGTTAATTATTTCCTGACGCAATGATTTTCAATATTTTTAGTTTTGATAAAGCGTTTTTAGGCGATACTGTTTCCTACGTTTTGGTGAAGATTAAAATATATATATATATTATATATAAAATTTCCATGTCACAGTGTTAGTTACCGTACTCTTCCGAAACGGCTTCACCGATCTCCACCAAACTTCACATACGCATTCAGTAGGTCTGAGAATCGGCTACTATCTATAATTTATAAGGCAAAACAACGTTTGCCGGGTCAGCTAGTATAATATATAATCCGACTTAAAACAAGGACAAAATAACCTCTCCTTCATACAGTGCAACGACTTATCTGCTATATAAGCTGAAGTCGGGCAGCTGAACTACATACAATCTGGATCTACCCAGTAAAACTACCGGACTTCAGCTTACACACCTAATGTATTGTAGCAAATAAAGTGTTTATCTTTCTATCTATAACTCGGTTGCACTGTATGCAGGAGAGCCTATTTTGTCCTTATTGGAAGTCGGGGCTTAAATTTTTTGATTCATTTTTTTATTTTACTCTCCTTACCTTTTTAATTGCATTTTCGACTGTCACTAACATCATCAAAATTGTAATCTTAACTTTAATCATTGAGGAGTTTTCTGATGAGAAGGTGGTTTTAGGTGCTTCATCAATTTGAACCTAGTTCTTTAGAAGCCGATTATATTGATAGAAGTCCAAAACTAGTAATTTACTGTATTATTAGTAAATGCTATTCTGCTCATCGCTCCAAAGGTTTTTATTAGATGTTCACCAAGATTATATGGGACTAACTTGGGACTCTCAACTTCCAAATAAAAAAGCGTGATCAAAATCGGACTTTATTATGCTGAAGTACGGCGTTAAATTATCCACATACAAACAGTATATGGGTGGAATTGAGAATGTCCCTCATGTTTGAAGTTAAAAATATTGAAAGGTGTTTTATAAAGGTGTTTCCTTTTAGACAAAAGAAATATTTTGTCTAAAGGGGGATAGAGGTACCACAAAAGAAATACTTTTTGTCATGAATGAACACTAAAATGTTGGAAACATAGTCATTAGTCACATAGTCATTAACAACAAACTATTCGTCAGGAAATAATCAAGATTTTTTTATGAACTCGACAAGGATTTATATAAAAAAATAAAACAGTATCGAAAGTTGGTCTCACCTGATATGGAAATTGACCGACACTAGCTTGTGAACCTCCAGTAATCCTGGTTTCTACTATTGCTGCTTCTTCTGCCTTACGGATTTCATTGGCCAAAGGAATAGCGTATTCTGTCATGTACCCAATTATGCTTGGTGTTTCAAAATCAGCAGTATACTCAATGCTTCTTGCAGAAGCAAGAGCCACAAACCCAAGTAAAAACAGGACCTTCATTTTCCCAACTCTAAGTTCAGGTGCAGAATGCGTTGACAATACTAGATTTCGGTATTTATAGCGATTCTTAATGTTATAATTTCGATATATCACGATAAGGTAATCCTAATCGTTTGACATTAATTATGATAATTTATAATTAATTAGGTTCTTAGTTCTTAAAATATAATATTAATTTTATTGATTTGAAAAAACATGGCATATACATATACAGGGTGTCCCAGAAACGAGTGTCAAGCGAAAGTCCAGAGGTAGAGGACCCTTAACGGGTACCCGAATCACCCCCATGTATGTTCCGCGATTTTTCGTAGTTAAGGAGTTAATTTTAGCCTTTTTACTCATTTTCTACCTAAATGCGATAATGGAGACCTGTTTGCTCATACTAATTGCAAAAATGGGGTTAAAAACTAAAAGGTCGAGGCAAGTGACGCTAGTGTGTCTCTGTCAGAAGCCACCAAATTTCAACTGTGATTGCATTGTGTATTTAAGAATTTTGTGAATTAAAATGTATTCAACATGGAGTATAATCCAATTAAAAGGGGAGCTGAGAAAAAGGAATGCGTCTACTAGCGGAAAAAAAGCTGCTTTGATTGATAGGTTAGTAAAAAAGTGCATTTTAGTGTTTGGAGGTTATTTTTTACAAAAAGGCTTTTACAAAAATGTTGGAAATATGTAAAAACGATTTTGTAAAAAGTAAAAGTAAGTATACGTGTTTATTTTCGGGGTCGACTTGTAATTTTTATGATTTTATTAAAAATTAGTCTTTGTTTACAAGGATTTTTTTCATGGATTATTCTATGTTTTTGTTTTAGGCTAGAGGCGTACGACAGAAATAGTATTATTGGAGTAGTGTATAGTAGTACTAGTAAAGGAAACGTCTTACCTGTGTAGGAATTTCTCTCAAAAAAATCGTTAGGTTTAAAATAAATAAATAAATAAATTCTGTGAACAACACACAGCGCCATCTAGCCCCGTGGTAAGCTACTAAGCTTGTGTTGTTGAGATAATTGGCAACCTCATTGAGATAATTGGCTGATTTATTTTCAAATGTGGAGTTGAATAATATGGCCATGTGTCATGTGACCTGTTCCAAAAAAAGACGTAACATTAACAAAAAATAATTTCATAAATTGAGCGTAGCCAAAACGCTATCCGGACTTTCAAAAGCAATTAAAATAATATGCGGTTTTTTTCTTTAATTGCTCTTGAACGTCCGAATAGCGTTTCGGCTACGCTCACTTTATGAAATTCTTTTTTTATTTGTAACAGTTTGGCTAGTGTTACGCCTTTCTTTGTATCAGGTCACATGGCCATATTGTTCAACTCCAAATTTAAAAAGAAATAAGCCAATTATCTCAATTTTCTCGGTTAGTATGAGCAAATAGGTATCAGTAGATACCTTTTTGCTCATAAATGAGAAAAAGGCTATAACTCCTAAACTACGAAAGATCGCGGAACATACATGGGGGTTATTCGAGTACCCCTTAAGGTCCTCTACCTCAGGACTTCGCTTGACACTCGTTTCTGGGACACCCTGTATACATATTTTTTAAAGGAAAGTCTGTACCTGCCAAAGCCACTACAAGCCAAACTTCATTATAGTCCAGCGTTCTTACCTGTGTATAGGAGCATGCCCTGACAAACTTTCAGCTTTTATAAAATAACGAAGGTTTGGGGTTCACGGGCTCTTGCTCTAATAGTTCGTACACAATAAATTGATGACGTGAGACTGGATCACATAAATTATTATGCTCGCCATCAAGAAATTCGATGTCGGACAACTCGTTCAACAAATGTTGAAAGTAGTCAACGACGTTCAGGCAGCGCTAAATGACTCGATCTGGCAGGAATCGACTTAAAAAGGAGTCGATATTATAGGTATCATACTTTTCAATATTATTTGGTAGGTACATGTATTTTATAGTTTTTAGGGGTTCCGTACCCAAAGGGTAAAAACGGGACCCTATTACTGAGACTTCGCTGTCTGTCTGTCTGTCCGTCTGTCCGTCTGTCCGTCTGTCCGTCTGTCCGTCTGTCCGTCTGTCCGTCTGTCCGTCTGTCCGTCTGTCCGTCTGTCCGTCTGTCCGTCTGTCCGTCTGTCCGTCTGTCCGTCTGTCCGTCTGTCCGTCTGTCCGTCTGTCCGTCTGTCCGTCTGTCCGTCTGTCCGTCTGTCCGTCTGTCACCAGGCTGTATCTCATGAACCGTAAAAACTAGACGGTTGAAATTTTCACAGAAGATGTATTTCAGTTGCCGCTACAACAACATATACTAAAAACAAAATAAAACAAATATTTAAGAGGGGCTCCCATACAACAAACGTGTTTAAAAAAACTACAAGGGAATTTTATTGCAATCTGAGGTCGCTTCTGATTGGTCAGAGGCAAATCGAGTAGGTCGTGGAATTCAAAATGGCCGCCCTGTCTGTCAAATATACCAGTCTGCCTTCACTTACCAAAGAGTTTCTTATAAGTTTCAGATTTTCTTTGTGCCAAAGTTTTTTTTTTCTTTTTTTTTTTTGAGTTGTGTGGTCGTATGAAGGGAGTAAGGATCGAAGCTAAATATTTCACATTTTCCTATCAAATTTAATAATTGGATGTAAATCATTTTAGGGTTCCGTACCCAAATGTCATAGTGGTACGGAACCCTTCGTGCGCGAGTGTCGCACTTGCCCGGTTTTTTTACATTTAGCTCTTAGTGTACCTAAATATTTTTTCGCAATTGTTCTTTGACCATGAAATAATATTAATGCTGATACAAATATAATCAGTTAAGTATCTGTAGATATCTACTAATAAAAAAATAAGTATATGTAGATGTATATCTACAAGTAAGTATTTATTTTTTTAATTACTAGCTACATTTCCCATTTTCAACCGCACAAGTTTCTACCCCGTAGGAATAGTAGGTTAAAACACCGGCCAAGTGTGAGTCGGACTCGCGAACAAAGGGTTACCACCACCAGAGTAACATTATCATAAAAAAAACACATTTGTTCTAATGGAACCTCTATCACCTATTTATTTTATTCTGGTTTTAGTATTTATTCGTTGTTATATCGGCATAGCGGCATTATCTGTGAAAATTTTGACTGTTTCGCTATCACGGTTCATGAGACGTGTACGATAATGTGAGGTCATATGTTATAAGTAGTTGTAAGTACCTAATAAGATTGAAGTTGATGTAATTTCAACGTATGACTTCACATTTTCGTTCGTAAGTGGCATGCAAGACAATGGAAACGCGACTTTTTAGTTTCGACCGTTTTTTTATTGAGATTTTCTTTTGTTTTTATTCTGATCGTGTTTTGTTTATATTCCGATCGTCTTTTGTTATATTAAAAAAAAGGACTTGACCAGTTGACACTTTTCGAAGACTTGATCAATTGACTCTTTTTCACGGCTTGACGAATTAACACTTTCATTTGCGGTAACTATACGATTGACCAATTGACACTATTTTTTGACTTGACCAATTGTCCACTACATCCCTCCTTTCGCGTGGGTCTGCTACAATTTTTTATCCGTCTCCTACTCTCCTCACTACACTCTTTTTATTATATATAATATTTACACACTTTTTAAACTTACACGTTTTGAGTCCATCATTTTTATAAGGCACGGGTCTAGATCGCGTTATAGATAAATCATTGTAATTAATTACCTCGACGTTTCGGCAAACGGGTCACACCGGCCGTGGTCGCGAGTAGACACGTCCAGTGTCAAACGGGTTACATCAGCCGTGGTCGCGAGTAGACACGCCCGGTGTCAAACGGGTTACACCGGCCGTGGTCCCAGTCTTCTTGGGACGAGTCGAGGTAATTAATAACAATTATTATCTATAACGCGATCTAGACCCGTGTCTAATAATAATAACGTAGGTATATTAAGTTCTACCCAGTCCCAACATCGTGGTACCTATTACCATACCATAGATAACTAGAACGTCTTAACACCGTTTCAGCATTATTATTTTTTTTTTTTTTCGAAAACACTTCTATTTTGGAAATTTTGTTTCGCTAAAACAGCGAGTGTTAGTAATTAATAACCAACAATTGCCGAACCGTTTTCGAGAATAATCTAACAGTGTTGACGCGATGTTGAGACGATTTAGATATAGAATACGTACCCTGGTATAAACTACGATGACACGAAGTAGAATAAATTCAAATGTCAAAATAAGAGCAATGAGTCCAAACCAAAAACATGGTTATTTTAAAACGTCGACTTAACACTATGATTTCCGATGAGAAGAAACTACAAGAAACTCATGAGGGTTTTTCTTTTTTATGATCAATTTTTAAATAACAATATGTAGTCATAATACAGATACAGTTTCAAGTTTTGAACGGGAGTAGTTAACAATCAAGGCTATTGGTTCTTTTTATTAAAATACTAGCTGCATCCCGCTATTTCACCCACGTAAGTCCCGATCCCGTGTGTATATCGGGATCAAAAGTAGCCTATGTTACTCAGGGTGAATGTAGCTTTCTAATAATGAAATTATTTTTGAAATCGGTCCAGTAGTTTTTGAGTACATTCATTACAAACATAAAGACACATATACACACATAAACACAAAAATACAAATCTTTCCTCTTTATAGTATTAGTGTAGATGACGACGTGTTATAGTGTAATAGAACTGGCAGACCGTCTCGCCATGCCGCTATAAACGACATCATCCTTTGGGTCTTTGTCAGCGTCATCGTACCGGCTCTTTAAGAGTCAAACGGTTTCGTACGTGATGATGGTAAGCGGCCCGATGGAATGACGTTGATCCCTTAGAGCCATGGAAAGCCACTTGTGTGGGATGCTACTTGCGTCGATATGCTGGCAGCTTGACACCTCAGTTCCACATCCAGGCAGGCGGGTGCTGTCTGTTCCAAGAGTTTTGGCTGTCTCTTTTCCCTGTGTGTGAGCCATTCCTATTTACCCGAATAATTTATGAAAATGGTTGTAGTACCTATAGTAAACAATAAAACTGGTGATCTTACCGATAGAAATAACCATAGGCCTAGTTTTTTAGCCACGGTTACTGCGAAGGTGTTGGACGGTCTGTTCAACACACAATATTCATTTTTAGGCTTCCGTAACCAAAGGGTAAAAACGGGACCCTATTACTGAGACATCGCTGTCTGTCTGTATGTCCGTCTGTCCGTTTGACACCAGGCTGTATCTTATGAACCGTAATAGCTAGGCAGTTGAAATTTTCACAGAAGATGTATTTCTGTAGCCGCTACAACAACAAATACTAATAACAAAATTAAACAAATATTTAAGAGGGGCTCCGATACAACAATTTGACTTTTAACTATATATTACAAATTTTTTGATTATATTTTGTTTTCATTTTTTTTATATCTATCCGTGTTAACCTTTAAGTAGGGACATAGGGTCTGACAGGCCCAAGACAGTTTACGTTGACGTAAAATAAGGTACTTCCCCGTGCTTCTTGCAAGTCAGCAGCTCAGTAGCTTCAAGTTTGGTCACCAAACGCCCAAAAAGAAAGAAGATTGCATCGTGCGGTGAAGAACACGTAAGTTACATGTATTTAAAGTTTTGAAAGGGCCTGTGAGACCCTATGTCCCTAATTCTCAAAGAAACAATTTTGTATGAACATTCGTTTTTTGTTAAAGGTGATTTTTTTAAATGGCTGATAATAGTGAAACTTTTTGTTATTTTTGTAGAAAATATATTACATTTTAAGAAAAACATCTAATTTTGTTAATTATCTTAAAAGAAAAATATTTTGTGGTACTGTAAGTGATCTCATTGAAAATTTCGTGCCTTTTCTCATTTAATTTGTAATAATTAATCTTTCTTTAATAAATATTTTAAAAATATAATCAATATTTATTCCTTACAAACCAAGTGACCAGTTTAACCTATTTTTATTATATTTCTGTTGTGATTTCATATAAAATTACATAAAACATTGTAGGGGGTCTGAGAGACCCTATGTCCGTTCTAGTGTTACAAAAAAAAGGTGTCCCTAGTTAAAGGTTAATCATTGTGTATTTATTTGTGTTTATTAAATTATAATTTAGGGGTGAGATGGACTGCCTTCTAATCAAATACCGGTATTTACAATTGAATATTTTTGTGGTTAGAATAACTCGTCAACATCTTAAAAACTTCTTCCAGCTTATGCCTAAAAATTGTTACAAAACAAAAGAAACATTATGCGGTTAAGGTGCATTTAGACCAAATGAACACAGAGCTAGAGCTAGAACACGAGCATTCTATCGTGAATATTTAGTGAAAATAATGCTTTACGTCAGTTTACATTAAAGGAATATGACGTAGTGCGGCTAGTGTGAGCATTCTTTCGTTTGGTCTAAATACAAAAAAAAATACATAAATATTTATTTTCTTTAAACAATAGTTACAGTAATACGATAACACTGCGGTCCTCACACTAGACAATATTGTCTGTGCTGTGAGTAGGGCTTGCATTATCCGTTAACTTTTATCTATCCGGATAATCCGGATATTAAAATTTCATTATCCGGATATCCGGATAATTCCGATAATTCGGATAATTTTTGAAATTTAATAAAATTAAGAAAAAAACCTTACTATAAAGTTTTAATTAATAAAAACAAAGGCTTTTAATAGATATATACGCATATTATTATTTATTTTCTTACCTTGACGTTTCAACCACGCGACCCTCGCGACCAAGACCATTGTAACATGGTTACGTCGAGGTAAGAAAATAAATAATAATACGCGATTAAGACCCGAGAAAATGTAACTA
Organism: Idaea biselata; assembly: GCA_958496205.1. NCBI lineage: Eukaryota > Metazoa > Arthropoda > Insecta > Lepidoptera > Geometridae > Idaea > Idaea biselata. The sequence goes on along the minus strand of OY292401.1, from coordinate 22,296,742 downwards.
TGTTAACTAATCGTGTGAATTTACAAAGTTTATATACGCATATATCGATAGTTGAGAGATCTCGGTCGGTAATTTTGATTTTTATTTCGTATTAAGCTGTTGAAGCATTTGCTAAAACTCTCGAAAAATAAGTGTCTTCCTCTGCGGTAGCCGCTGTATCGAAGCTGCTGAAGCTTCTTTCGAGAACTCAGTATGATTCTTGTAGGCACCCTCAATATTACATAAATCTTAAAAATATTATTGTTATTCTTTAAGAATATCTGAAGTGCAGCAAATTTTTGCAGGATTTATTGAATATGAGCATATGCTCCTGCTTAGGATCGCCAAAAGGAAGTCGATACAATGATCCTTACATAATGTGTGTTATAGCTTTTTGGGGGAGAAAATTAAACATGCTAAAGAATCTTGGAGCACAAGCAATAGTAGAAAAAAGTAATTCGAAACTTCTAAATCTGTGAGACCATTGGTGACAATTTACACTATTCATTAATTTACATTCACGTTGACCTATTCTTGAGATCTATTTTTTACTAGCCAGCCAGCAACTAGGTTGTAAGAAATTCTGTATCTATTTGACAAATGTTTTGGATACTTCTATCGGTTCAACCGTTTTTAGTCGGAAAGTCAATAAGATGTTGTCTTTGTACTACTAAGAACACTGCTATTTTTCAACTGGGTTCTTAATCTAGGACTCTTAGTTGAATTTTGTCTTTTCCGGTCAGGTATTATAACGTAAAAATTACGAGAAAGCGTTTGGTCGCGTCAAACATGATATCCTGTTGCAGCGCTTGATCTACGTTGGTTTGGATGGCAAAGACATACTAAGATTCATTAAGACCTTGTATTGGAACCAAAGGGCTGCGGTCCGAGCCAAGGACTCATAAACAGAACTATTGAAAATACGTCGTGGAGTCAGACAGGGCTGCATCTTATCTCCCCTGTTGTTCAATTTGTACTCGGAGGCGATAATATCGAAAGCGCTAGAAGAATATGAGATCGATGTTAAAGTAAACAGAAAAATCGTGAACAATTTAAGATATGCCGATGATACTGCACTTGTAGCCTCATCAGAGCTGGACCTGCAGATATTATTAGACAGAGTTAATGAGTGCAGGTTAAAAGCAGGGTTGAGTATGAACGTGTCTAAGACTAAATTTCTGGTAGTATCAAGGAACTACTTCAATCCCAGAATCACTGTCGCAGGTTCAGATATAGTGCGGGTTCCAATGGTTAAATTAGAGGTATTTATACTTTGCAATGGATTAATAAAAAATGGGATAGCGAACAAGAAATTCGTACTCGGATTGGAATTGCCCAAGCCACCCAGTCAGTTATGCAGTCGCCAACTATCCATAAAGCTCAGAGTTAGAATACGCCAGTGTTATGTGTGGCCAGTAGTAATCTACGGTAGTGAAGCCGCTGGACTGCGAAAGTCAATACACAAGGGTTCCTCGAAGCTTTCGAGATGTGGTGCTACCGTAGAATGCTACGTATTAGCTGGACACAGAAAGTCTCCAACGTGCGGGTACTCCAACGTGTCGGCAAGAGACGCAAGTGGCATACTTGGGTCAAGTTTTGCGACACGAGAAATACGAGCTTCGCCAAATAATAATGATGGGCAAAGTCGCAGGCAAGAGACCCGTTAGACGAAGAAAGAATTCGTGGTTGAGAAACATCCGAGAGTGGCCAAACATTTCCAGCGTGAAACAACTTTTTCGCTTGGCACAAACCGGAACAAGTTCGCTGAGCTGACGGCCAATCTCCAGAGGTGGATTGGCACCAGAAGAAGAAAAAGAATGGATATATTAAAGTGGATTTTCGAAAGAAATGGATACACGACACCGATAAAATAACTAAAAACTAAAATACTAATGAATTGCAATGATTGTCAACTTTGGATAATTCTTGCATTGTCTGTGATTAAGCCAGCGAGCGAAGCGTCTCTGCTTCAAGTCTGGCAATATTTGTTTTCTGTTACAGTTGGTTAATTTGTTACTTCTCCTCTACAGGAACTATTTTTTAATCGACATTGATGAAACTTGATATACAGATTCTATGAGCCTTTACAATTTTTTTGTGGCGGGGGATTTTAAATTGGTCGAGTATTTCTCCCACAAAGGGGGCTTCTTGATATCTCCCCTCTATGAGATCCGTTTTCAAAGATTCTTTTTATTTATAAGGTATTTTATTTATGCCTACCTTCAAATTAGTCCCAAAAAAATATGATGAAGATCTAATTAGGATCTTCGGAACGATGAACAGGATAGCTCATCCAAATACAATAGATTGCTCACTTATTTATTTATTTATTTTGGGAGAACCAACAGCTATTACACAAATATAAATACACATTACAGCAATGGAGAGCCAATTAGAGGTTCCCACGAATAAACAACAACTTAAACTAATAATGTGAGAGATCAATCTTCGACACATACAACTACAGGGAAGCACAAACCATGGTAGTCATGATCAAAAAGAGATAAATTATCAACTTCTACCTCTGGAGTCTAGAATAAACCCTTTATCCACAAGAACAACATGGTACTACATAGAAGTCGCTCCTGGTACTACTTTTTCATCACAAACTCTTCATATTTTCATCTTCTATCACTTGTTTTTTAAGGTGTCTATGTAAAACCTATGTAGGTACTCCTAATAAAGTGCTCGCGAGGTCTACTGTGCGCAGAACTACCAGTTTGTATTTGTTTGTACGTGCAAAGTAATTATCCGAAAAATCCGAATTATCCGGATAAAAAAGTCAACTAAATCCGGATATTAATTTCGACGGATATCCGGATAATATGGATATCCGTTATCCGGATTGCAAGCCCTAGCTGTGAGGTACCAGAAAACGATTGACAAAAATAGGTGTTTACAGTCTTCGGCCTACTGTCCACGCATATTATGATATATTTATAATAAACTCTAATCCCAAAAATATACACACACATGTCTATTTATTGAAAAGTAAAAAATTATAATAAAAATAAATAAATAGGTACCTACAGAATATATTATAATATAATACATAATTATAATAATAATAATAAATAAATAAATACAACTATATATTATACAATATAGATATTATATTAATGATCACCATACATGCTTCTTAAATATTGAACATCTTTATCCAATTAACATTTTATATAATACTAGCTGTTGGGTTTCGGCTGGTTCCGATTCCATCCGGTTGCGTGGTGAACTAAATTCAATTATTTTAGTAAAATTTCAAAAAATTGTAGTTTTTAAGTTTAATTGTAATTAGGTTTTAATTTGGGTTTTTTTAGTTTTTATTTTTAAGTTGATTGTAATTTTAATGTATGCTTTAGGAATAAATGATTTTGATTTTGTAAAATTTCATATTGTTATTTAATATCGCTACAAAAAATAGCTTACTGTGAGTTATTCAGCTATCTAAATACATCACATAGCTGAAATAGCTCTTATAGAGAAGTAGAGGCTTTCGAGCTGGTGGTCAAATATTGCGAGAGTCCTCAAGCAAAACGCGTTACCTTCCACTGTGCAAAATTCCACGGTCAGTACTTCCCTGGGCGACCGTTTAAGTGTGGAATTTTGCACAGTGGGAGGTAACGCGCGCTGCTTATCTATAGCTACTAATATTATAAAAGGTAAAGGTTGGGTATTTGGAAGGACTTTGTATGAAGTATACGTATGGTGGTCTTCGTAACTACTAAACCGATTTCGATGATTCTTGCACAAATATACCTATATTACATAATCCAAAAGTTTTATCTTAAGTAATGTCTTTTTAAATAACAAAACCACGATATTTCTTGAATAGTCGTAGCTAATGAAATAGCCCGCTCCTTTATCTTCCTATAAAAACGTAAGATAATTGTTTTGACCGCTATCACACCTGATGCGAAGCGTTGATGCCTACTTGATTTGGGACGGGAAATATCATAGGAAGATCATCTCATGATATTGTCCGCCGCATGATATAGGAACACATCGAACACACAAAGAAGTTGTGAAAAAAAAACACAAAGAAATACAAACAATCAAAGAAATAACAATACAATATTCAAAGTAATTAACAAAAAGCTGTAAAAATCATTTAAATTGTAACCGTAACTTTAATCATTGAGAAGTTTCCTGATGAGAAGGTGGTTTCGGGTAGTCTATCAATTTGTACCTAGTTCTTTATAAGCCGATTCTATTGATAGAAGTCTAAAAAATTGTAATTTTCTGCATTGTGGGATGCTATTCTGCTCGTCATTCCGAAAGTTCTCATCAGAATTTCACCAAGATTTTATGGGACCAATCCTGAACTCTCGCCTCTCCCCATAAAAAAAGAATTATCAAAAACGGACTTCATACACGTAGTACAGCGTGAACATATTCACATACATACCTACATACACAAACAGATATGGGTCGAATAAAGAACCTCCTCCTTTTTTGAAGTAAGTTAAAAACAACCATTATAAAGAATATCCGTACGTTCAGAGTTCAGACAGATCCGGAATCCGGATATATGGAGACACATAGGTATACGGTATTTCAAGAATTTCCTGATAGCTATCCGGTTTTTTTTCAACTTGCCGGATATCCGGTCACTATGTATTGATTACACACAACACACTTCTTCAAAACAACAAACAAACTAATTAAGAAAAATTACCGGATATAAGGTTTTTTTTTTCAAATTGATATCCGGACATCCGGATATCAATTTGAATCAATTTAAACCGGTTTGTTAATCCGGGTCTAAAGCTATCTGCATTCCAAATTTGATTAAAATCGGCATTTTTTTTGGATATAAGTCAATTACAGAATTTTTTATCGCTATAGCACAGAATACATAAATAGTGCTATAGATTTATAATATGCACCTATAGATATATCAACCAGAAATTAACAACATGTAAATTGAAATTAAAGACATTTTTCGGTTTGAATCACGTGGTTTTAGTCTATCCTGAAGAAGAGACCTGGAAAGGTCTCGAAACGTTGAGCGTTGTAACAATGCTAAAAGTAATAAAAACCACGCGATTCAAACCGAAAAATGTCTTTAATTTCAATACAACATCGCGAAAACAGAAGAAGAATCAACATGTAAATTCTAAAGAAATATGAATTTTTCATTTACAAAGAAACAAAGTAATCTATGAATTACCAAGAGGATTTTTAAAGGTACGTCAAGTGTATATCGTAAGTTTTTTATTCAAATATTTATATAAACAAAATTTAAATTTCGAATCTTTTATCCTAATTTTGAATTTCGAACTCTACGGTCCTATTTGATAATGAGAAATATTTTTCCCAAAAGTCCCTGACACTCTGACACCTTTTAACTTAAGAACCAACAAAAGCGACACTAATGAGGTTAGTAACTTTTGAGACATTCTAATTTTGTGTCTAAATCTAATCAAATGCACTAAAGAGTATTATCAGGGTAAATCAGTCCAATATAACTCTCTACCCCATTTAACTATCTCATGGGGATGAATTTCAAAAAAATACGAAACACGTGTTCAATTAATTCTAAAGAAGAATATTTATGCAAAGTTTGAAGTCGATTAGACCAAGGAAACACGTTGTCCCATACAAACTTTGCTACCCCTTTTTACCCTCTTAGGGGTGGAATTTTCAAAAATCCTTTCTTATCGGATGCCTACATCACATAAAGAACACACTCTCCAAATTTCAGCTCTCTACTATCAGCGGTTTAGGCTGTGCGTTGATAGAACATCAGTCAGTCAGTCAGTCAGTCAGGACAAAGAATTTTATAGATATAGATTTGAGTGTTAAAATTTGCCTAGTCGTCCCAGGGTAGCAGTAACTCTGTGTCGTCGTAAGACAAAGTCGACAGCCATGTTTTTATTTTATTTTTGGCTTCAGTTGAGTTTAGTCTTTTAATCTCACAAAGTCCTGTTACTCTACTGTAGGTCTGAGTTTCAATAAAGGTTCCAAAACGTCTGGCGAACTCGGTTCGAATTTTTGGGGCCCTTATAAAATATCTGCGCTTTTGTAACAGTTTTTTGTACTCCTGAGTACCCAAAAATGTTTTGTGGACCTTACAAACTAGCCTCAGCACGAAGAGTTGTCTGACGCTCAGGACTTTGCTTTCTTTGTATATCTCTACAGTCGGATACTGATAAGGCTTTTTAAGCATTACTTTGAGAACCGAACGCTGGGCTCTTTCGACCTCAATCAAATAGGTTTTCGCAGCGCTACCCCAACAGTCGATGCAATATGTTATCACTGACTGACATATCGCATAATAAACATTTCTGAGCAGTTCAACTGGAGCTGAGTTTCTTAGTTGCCTTAAGATGTTAATAGTTGACCTGACTCTGCCGGACGTGTGGGAAAGATGATCTCGAAAATTTAAGTTTTCGTCGACATAAACACCTAAATATTTAATTGTGTCTGCTCTTCCGATACTGTCACAGTTACAAAGACCACCACTTCCAGTACCACACTTGTGAATTTTAAGCGACTTGGAATTACCTGGAGGAGCTGATGCCTTTGTTTTATGAAAGCAAATGTATTTCGTCTTTTTTGCATTTAGTGTCAAAAGGTTCGATCTTAACCATTGAGCAATCTGCGACATGCCAATTTCTGCGGAAAGGTGAACTTCACTCCAAGTCTGTCCTTTAAACAAAATTACTGTATCATCTGCGTAACAGATTACGTCAGCACCCGGTATCGTCAAGTTGTGTATATCATTTAGGTAAAGTAGGAACAAAGTTGGGCCCAGGATACTACCTTGGGGCACACCGAATCTAACGGAATTCACTGTGCTAGTCTGGTCGCAAACCCTGACGCACTGTCTCCTAGCAGTTAGGTAGCTTCTAAACCAGTTGTATGCTAAACCGCGAACACCCGTTCTTTCCAACTTCCCTAAAAGCACTGTGATGGACACAGTGTCGAATGCCTTGGCTAAGTCTAGAAATACTCCCAGACATCGTTGATTATGGTCGAGATATTCGGCGATTTTATTAATTAACATTGATGTTGCATCATTGGTAGATCTATTCCGTCTAAAACCAAACTGAAGATCTGATAACAAGCTATGCGATTCTAGAAACTGTACAAACCGCTTGTTCATCACTTTTTCCAAAAGTTTGGAAAATACTCCCAGTAGCGAGATTGGCCGATAATTATCCGGGGAATATTTATCGCCACCCTTGAGTATTGGACAAACACAAGCAGTTTTCCAGTCTTCGGGAAACACGCCAGAGCTAAAGGACAGATTAAAAATAACTGTGAGAGGATCAAGAATGTAAGGTTTTATTCTTTTGATTAGCACATTATTAATCCCGTCGATACCCGGTGATTTGTTATCTTTTAGCTGGGAAATCATCGCACTAATTTCGGCTGGGTCTGTTGGTTGAACAAAGAATGTGTGTGCTACTGATGCCATTTTTGTCTGTGAGGCTAAAAAAATTTCGTCAGTGTTCAACTCATCTAAAATTTTGCCTGCAAGTCTTTGGCCAACAGTTGAAAAGTGGGCATTACAGATGTCCAGTGACTGTACTTTGTCATTTGTGTTAGGTAGATTTAATAGTTCAGTGGGTTGTTTTTTGTTTTGAGAGATGTGGCAAATATTTTTAATGGCTTTCCAAAGTCCCTTTGGGTTGCCCAAGTTTTTTTGCAATTCGGCAGTTTCATATTTATTTTTTAAGTTTCGCAGTATTTTATTACAAAAGTTGCGGTACCGTTTATATGTGACTTGAAGTATGTTATTTAAGGGATCTTTTCTGGCTTTTGTATGAAGTCGATCCCTATTTCTCATGCATCTGATGAGACGTGATCCGGGCGTGATCCAAGGTTTTATGTTAAGTTTGATCTTCCCACTCTGACCTTCATTGTGTGTTTTTCAATAACCATTGATAGTTTATTAATAAAAGCACTAACTGCTAAATTCAAATCCACCTTATTTTGAACCTCAGACCAGTCCATCTCAGAGAGCTCAGACTCAATAAACTCGTAATTAAGCCTAGTAATTTCTCTGTACCCTGAAACTTTTTTCGCTTTGACATTTAGTGACAAACCTACCATTGTGACAAAGTGATCCGTGATATCAGGTTTGCTTACAATTCCTATAACTTTATTTAAGGACTTAACAAAAATATGATCCAAACATGTTTTTTTCCTGGTGGGAAGTGATATTATGCTAAATGCGATAAATGCACCTTTAAATGTTGTTATAATTTCGTTTCGTATGACAGATACAAAAACTAATTGCCAGTTGAAAAAAAAATAGTGTAGGTACTAGTGTGAGGATAGTAGGTACCTAGTAGTTACTATAGTAACTTTCTATCTTTACAAAACTTTCCTATCTTGATATCCTAATTTAGTGTCCTATCCTATCCTACCTTACAATATTAACTTACTGGTCCAACTTTCTATCTTACTATCCTAACGTACTGCCCTAACTTACTATCGTAACTTTCTACCCTAACATACTGCCCTAACTATCTTTATTAAACAACTGTCCGTTAACTAGTCCTCTAAATAACTGTTAAATTTCCGTTAAATAATAACAATGCTGTGTTAATTAACTTCTTAAAAAACTAGTATATGTGAACCAATTTTCGACTCCTACGACCTAGTTTAAGCTAAGAACTTGAAATGGAATTAGGATTAGGATTATTATCAGAGTTAGGGTACGTTTTTTCCTATACCTCCTTATCCCCTAAACTATATCCATCGATTTTTATTCAGATCTGTCCTGTTTCTGAATTTTTGATCATGAAGTTTCCTTGGGAAATCCCGATTCCACGGGATTATCGGAATCAGAAGTATCAAAAGTAATTAATCAACTTCAACGTTGAATAATTAGACAAAGTAAACTTTAGTTTACCATTTTTCTACTGTTTAGAGACTAACGTGGGTAAAACCTCGGGTCGCAACTAGTACATAATATAAGTAGGTACATAGGGGTGCGTCGATTTTCAGTTAAAAAAATAACGTGTTTTTAATGTTGAAATAAAGTATTTATTTAATTGTCATCAAGTCCATGAAGTTTATTTAAAGGTTTGATTTAGAATAATCCAGTTCTCACAGCCGTTGGTTGATCCAAGTTATGAATGATGTTACTCGGACGAATGCTGCGGGGAAACCTCGGGTACAACCCGATGCTGAACCAAACGATGTGATACCGACCTGTAAAACAGTAAATATTAGTGTAATTCGTTATTTTTCCGACGTTCCCTGTTCCTGGCTTTTTTCGTGACAAGTTTTGGAAGTCAATTTATGTGATTTCATGCAATTATTTATTCCAATATTTTCCATATTAGTTGCTATCTACAAGTTAACTTGCGAATGGTTTGTGCACTTTCCTATTTACGTAAAGCGTAAATTGGAATGGTCAATCGTAATTTGAAGCTCTGATTCGATATTTACCAAAATACTGCGGCCGCTGCTGGTAACGGTAAGAGGGCCACCAGAATCTCCTGAACAGGTACTCTGACCATTAGCACCACTCGTGCAAATATTAGAATCCACGACGTTAGCAGGGAAGGAGTTTCGGCAAACGGCATTGGTGATGATGGATAAGGTAACGTGACGCTTCGATCCGTTGATGATTTGATCTGTCATACAAGAAATGTTAATAAAATAAGAACAGGAATGATTAAAAAACTTTAATTTTATTGGTAGGTAGAAAATCAATGTATTGGGGCTACTTATATCGTCTAAATTAAATTAAATGCAAAATCCCTTTTGAGAATATGGTCTATTTAGTACATAGTCAATAGTCACACATCGTGTGGTTCTTGAGTAAGCAGCGCACCTAAAAGAAGAAGCTAATGAAAAATATATTAAACAAAAGTTAGCCTGTATTGTATTTATATTTTTACACATTAATTTTTGATCAGTTGACTTACTAGCTGCGTCTCCAGGCCGGCCAAATCCTGAGGCGACACCATTATTTCCAGCAAAATTGTTATTCAACTCTGCTCCACTGGGTAAAGCGATAACATTAATATTATCTGTAAATTTAGTTACATATGTATTAATTACTTATTACTTGATTCTCAAGAAAGTGTTAGATACCACTAAGAAATGTACATACTTGTTAATCCGACATTGCTATTGAGGGTTATCATGGCAATATCATTGCGGATCAAACTAGGATTCCAACTTGCGTGCATTTCAACTCGGGTAGTGCTCAGTCTAGTGCCACCTGAGAAGAGCTGCACTGAGCCAAGCACCACCGTGACGGATGTGGCTCGATTGCGGCCATCGAACCAGCAATGGGCAGCAGTTAATAACATGTTGTTGCGAACTAACGATGCCCCACAGACACCTTGGCCTCCACTGAATTGGAAAAGACATCCGGCCTAAAAGCAAATATATATGTAACATACTAGCAGCTCCCCGCGGTTTCACCCGCATAAGTCCCGAGCCCGTGGGAATATCGGGATCAAAAGAAGCCTTCCTTCCTTCCTCAATAAAAGGACTATCCAACACCCAAAGAATTTTTCAAATCGGACCTGTGGTTCCTGAGATTAGCGCGTTCAAACAAACAAAAAAACAAACAAACTCTTCCGCTTTATAATAGTAACTAGCAGCTCCCCGCGGTTTCACCCGCATGAGTCCCGATCCCGTGGGAATATCGGGATCAAAAGTAGCCTATAGCCTTCCTCAATAAATGGACTATCCAACCCCGAAAGAATTTTTCAAATCGGACCAGTGGTTCCTGAGATTAGCGCGTTCAAACAAACAAACAAAAAAACAAACAAACTCTTCCGCTTTACAATAGTAAATAGATGACATGGAAAACCTGCTGAGTATAAATAAATGTGAAAAGCCATTTGTATGTTTGTTAAGAGACCGACACGAGGGTGCTTAAATAATAAAAGGATACCTCTTTTCCAGCCCTTAACAATTATCTGATTCCGATGTTTTTTATATTGTATAGCAGCTCCCCGCGGTTTCACCCGCATAAGTCCCGATCCCGTGGGAATATCGGGATCAAAAGTAGCCTATAGCCTTCCTCAATAAATGGACTATCCAACACCGAAAGAATTTTTCAAATCAGACCAGTGGTACCTGAGATTAGCGCGTTCAAACAAACAAACAAACAAAAAAACAAACAAACTCTTCCGCTTTATAATAGTAATAATATATAATAGCAGTTCCCGCGACTTCGTCCGCGTAGAAAAGTGACTTTCAGGGTATGTTTATTTATTTCTTCTCATCTGAGCGATGTTCCCGGTTGCATCCCTCTCGGGAGCCCGGGGTCCGCTAAACCCAAAATTGTTTTTTTTTTATTTGGGGTCGGCGCAGTCGGTACGTCATCATTGACCATACCTGCTGCAATTAGATTTGGCAATGTTTTTACGGCCGGCCGCCTGCCTGACACCAACCCTCTTAGGAATCAAGCAGTTTTTCCCGCGGGGAGTACTTAAGGTTAGCTAATCTCCCTCAGATCCCTTAGTCCCCTTTACGACACCCACGGGATGAGATGGGGTAACCCTATTCTATGCCGGGGCTACACAGCTAATGTCGGGGCTACACAGCTAATGTCGGGGCTACACAGCTAGATTTGTTTGTTTATTATTCTGTACTTATAACATCTGTACAAAAATTATATAATACAAAATCCAATTAGATACGGAAATTGACAACAATAACTAAAAAAGACGTTTGTTGTATGGGAGCACCTCTTACATTTTTTTTATTTTGTTTTTAGTATTTGTTGTTGTAGCGGCTACCGAAATACATCTTCTGTGAAAATGTCAACCGTCTAGCTATAACGGTTCATGAGATACAGCCTGGTGACAGACGGACAGACGGACAGAGGGACAGACAGACAGCGAAGTCTCAGTAATAGGGTTTCGTTTTTACCCTTTGGGTACGGAACCCTAAAAAAGAAGTATTAAAAAGTATCACTGAGCACAACCGTTTTGCAAGTAGCCGACCGCGCTCATACATGCGCGCGCAATATTTAATACTTATTTGGTTGCAACATACTTACATTTTTAATATCGCGATATCTTTTGAATGAAATGTCCGAATTAAATAATTCAAAAGGTCCTAGAAAGGTATTGAATTCGTCTTGAATATAAAGTAATTTATTTTGATAAGGATTAATACCAACGTACAAAATAAAAGGTTAATAAAGCGACGGCATTTTAATTATTTACAAAAATTACAAAAACACTTACTGTGAGATAACTACAATAGTTAGACATATGGTGTCGCGATGTATTTTGTAGACAATTACATGTTCTACAAAGTTGTAGTACATAGTTTTGTTCTATATCCAATAGTTTTCGCAGCGCATGCGGCGTAAGGAATTTATTGGTCATTTTTTTCACACATTGTGTTACATTATTGAACTTTTAGTAAGGATCCCTATTTTTTTTGAAAATATAACATAGCCTATAGCCATCCTCAATAAATGGACATCTAACACCTAAAGATTTTTTCAAATCGGACCAGTAGTTCCTGAGATTAGCGCGTTCAAACAAACAAACAAACATAAAAACAAACTCTTCCGCTTTATAATATTAGTATATATATAGATAGATATATAGTATAGATTAGTATAGTTAGGCCGCGGGTTCACGATGGATGCAGGCCACTTATGACCGAAGCATCTGGAAATCTATGAGGGCTTATGTCCAGCAGTGGACTTCTTACAGCTGAAATGATGATGATGATGATGAGTATAGATAGGTATAATATACTAAATATATTAAAGGATTGTCCTTGACTGCATGTTATAGTGCAGATCCAATATACACATGCAAATTATAATTAAATAAATATTAAATCATATTTTGCATTGTATCTGTCGCAATGATTTGATAAACAGAATTTTCGTGAAAATCCTAGGGTTTTCGCAAAAACGCGAGACAATAATAGTCGACTGGTATGATCTAAGCGCACGGTTTGGTCGATCGGAACTTCGTGTATTTGTAAAAGTAGGATAGCAGACCCCGGGCTCTCGAGAGGGATGCAACCGGGAACATCGCTCGGATGATGATGATGTAACCCACAAAGCTTTTATGCCACATAAAAGACATTGAGGTGCTATTACCACGATGTCTTTTTAATTTTTGTTAATTTATCCTTCTCGAAGTCCTTCTTATTAAACCACACAGATTTTTTTTCGGTAAAATGTAACAAAAGCGGGTGATACCTACAAGGTAAAATTATGAACCAGTCACAAAAAGAGTTGGTCTGTACACTAAAAACAAGTACCATAGTCAATGTCCAATTATCCGCGTTTTTGCGAAAATCCTAGGCTTTCACAATAATCCTACGACATATCTACCAAATGTGTAATAAGGTCACTCTATGTTTTTGAGACAAACAAATTTATAAAGTCTTGAAACTTTGGTGACATATACCTTTGGATGTGGTCTTCAAGATCCACCACTCTCCCCCCCCCCCCCCCTCTCCACCGCCCGCTACACCCCCCTCACCGTCAAGTTTGTCCAAGGTAACAGTTTTTTCACTTTTTTGGGAAAACTATAATAGATATGAAAGAAGTGTCAAAAGATAAAATGATCCTCAATAAATCCTAAACCATAATGTCCTATGTCTTGCTTTGATAGGCCTGATGGTTTTCGAGCTGTAAGCCTGTTTGATTTTGGAAAACTTGACAATTTATACATGTAATATAAAAAATTAAATTAAAAATTTAAAAAACCCCCGACTTAAAAAATCTTCCAAGTTACGTTAAAACATGACTAAACTTTAAAAAGGCAAAAATAATAAACCGAAAACAAATTTCATGTCTCTGAGTGGGTATGTGGTACCTTCCTTACGTTCCCGCGTCGGGGGACGCGGAAACGTTAGATACTATAAGCACGGGTCGGTAACCATCAACTTCTGTGACAAGTTACCGCGTCCCCCGACGCGGGAACGTAAGGAAGGTACCACATACCTACTCAGAGACATGAAATTTGTTTTCGGTTTATTATTTTTGCCTTTTTAAAGTTTAGTCATGTTTTAACGTAACTTGGAAGATTTTTTAAGTCGGGGGTTTTTTAAATTTTTAATTTAATTTTTTATTTCACCCTTTTTGCAAGAGCGATTTTGATTAAACATGCGTATTGTTGTCACAAAAGTAAAGTCCTTTCATTTGATACCCCACTCGGGTATGTTGATGTATGAGTTGAGGACCGTTTCGCAACAAATCATGTTTCTTTATTGTATTTTGTTTTTATTGTTCATGTATTAGTGTTTTTTTGTTGCGAATAAACTATATTCTATTCTAAACTATATTCTATATTTGAAAACATTCAGTTTTTTTTCCAAGTTTGACCCTACATATACTTTGAACGGCTAAGCTGATTTTGATTAAACATGCATATTCTTGTCACAAAAGTCATGCTCTTTTATTCCATTTCCCACTCGGGCATATTTGAAAACATTCGGTTTTTATTTCCGAGCTTCAACCAACATATATTATGAACGGCTGAACCGATTTTGATCAAACATAGCTAAGAACACTCGCGCAAAAGTCACCTATCAACCAAAAAAAACTTAATTGAAATCGGTTCATCCGTTCGTGAGCTACGATGCCACAGACAGATACACAGACAGACAGACAGACAGACAGACAGACACACAGACACGTCAAACTTATAACACCCCTCTTTTTCCGTCGGGGGTTAAAAATTGTAACTGAACGATGTCTGTTTTTAAAGATATTAAAATAAATAAATTTTTATAGGGACCTATTGAAGCAATACAACTTATTTTTATGTTTTTCTGGTTGTCTGTTTGTTTGTTTGTCTGTTCATCTGTTTTTCGTTTTTCTATATGTCCTTGGCTATGTCTACGTGAATCTCAAAAACGGCTCATCCGATTGCAACCAAATTTAGTTTGAACATAGCTTCAGAGTTGGATTAACATAAACGCTACTTTTTATCCGGATATCAAGTCCGGTTATCCGGAAATCAAATCCGGTTATCCGTAAAATATGTTTTTTTCTGCTTTTTTATAATTAATCAGAACTTTGTAACGGAGAAGTATGTCAACACTTGATTTCCGGATATCAGAAAATTCGAAAAATTACGGATGAATATAGCTTTGGATTTTAATTATACATCGAACATATAGACTGTTCTTTATCCAGATATCAAGTCAGGTTATCCGGATATCAAGTCCGGTTATCCCGAAATTATGTTTTTTCTGCTTTATCATAATTAATATGAATATTGTTTCGAAAAAGTACAATAAGATACCGGACTTTATATCCGGATAACCTGACTTGATATCCGGATAAAGAACAGTCTATATGTTCGATGTATAATCAAAATCCAAAGCTATATTCATCCGTAATTTTTCAAATTTTCTGATATCCGGAAATCAGGTGTTGACATACTTCTCCGTTACAAAGTTCTGATTAAATATAAAAAAGCAGAAAAAAATATATTTTACGGATAACCGGATTTGATTTTCGGATAACCGAACTTGATATCCGGATAAAAAGTAGCGTTTATGTTAATCCAACTCTGAAACTATGTTCAAACTAAATTTGGTTGCAATCGGATGAGCCGTTTTTGAGATTCACGTAGACATAGCCAAGGACATATAGAAAAACGAAAAACAGATGAACAGACAAACAAACAAACAGACAGCCAGAAAAACATAAAAATAAGTTGTATTGCTTCAATAGGTACCCATAAAATTTATTTATTTTAATATCTTTCAAAACAGACATCGTTCAGTTACAATTTTATTACATGTATAAATTGTCAAGTTTTCCAAAACCAAACAGGCTACAGCTCGAAAACCATCAGGCCTATCAAAGCAAGACATAGAACATTGTGGTTCAGGATTTATTGAGGATCATTTTATCTTTTGACACTTCTTTCATATCTATTATAGTTTTCCCAAAAAAGTGAAAAAACTGTTACCTTGGACAAACTTGACGGTGAGGGGGGGTGTAGCGGCCGTTGGAGAGGGGGGGGGGAGAGTGGTGGATCTTGAAGATCACATCCAAAGGTATATGTCACCAAAGTTTCAAGACATTATAAATTTGTTTCATTTTCCCATACATTGAAAACATAGAATGACCGTATTAGTGAGATTCATGTATAGTAGGTAATTATAGTTCACTCTGGACCAGAAAACCCACGAGGCCTGCGGCCTCTCGCTTCGCGGGGTTTTAAGGTCCAAAGTGAACTATAAATCTAAAACATGAAACCAAACTCAACCTTGCATTTTTTGTTCCATTAATAGGCTTTATTAATTACCGTTTTTATAGATCTTTAGTCATTTCGTTAGGTGCATTGTTAACATGAAGTTCGTTAAACAACCGGTATCATTACAATTAGAAAATATCAATTTTGCGTCTGAGCAACAAAACATTCGTCATGGAAAACTATTACCAAATACAGTTCGCTGTATAATATGTGGTCCATCGAACTGTGGAAAAACGAATTTGGTTATTGGACTACTTTTGCACGAAAATGGTTTAGAATATCGTAACGTTTATGTCTATTCAAAAACTCTTTATCAACCGAAATATAAGTACTTAGAACAGGTATTGCAAAGGGTTCCTGGTGTTACTTTCTCAAAGTTTCATGAAAATCAAGAAGTGTTCACTCCAGAAGAAGCAAAATGTAACTCAGTTATTGTTTTCGATGATGTATCTTGCGAGAATCAAAACAGTATGCGTGATTTTTTTGCAATGGGTAGACACAAATACATAGACTGTTTTTATTTAAACCAGACATATAGCAAAATACCAAAACAGTTAATAAGAGATAATGCAAATTTATTAGTATTGTTCAAGCAAGATGATATAAACTTGAGACACATATATGATGAACACGTCAATACTGATATGACATGGCAAGAATTCAGAGCAATGTGTGCCCAAATATGGAAAGAACCTTACAGTTATGTTGTAATAAACAAGGACTGTGAAAAAAACAAAGGTTGTTATCGAAAGAAATTTGATACGTTTGTTTTATTTCATTAGTGGACTTATGTAAATCATTTCTTGTTGAGTCGTGGCTTAGAAAACAAGTTCTGTGAGCGTTTTGTTTATATTAAATAATAAAATTATGTCTTACATTCCCGTCTTTCGCCGTTTCGCTGATGAAGAGGAACGTTTAAGGAGTTTTGCTACCTGGCCGCTGGGTTTAAATCAAAAACCAAAAGA
Organism: Idaea biselata; assembly: GCA_958496205.1. NCBI lineage: Eukaryota > Metazoa > Arthropoda > Insecta > Lepidoptera > Geometridae > Idaea > Idaea biselata. The sequence continues at coordinate 22,279,623 of OY292401.1, read as the reverse complement.
AATGGCTGAAGCAGGATTTTTTTATACCGAAATAGGTGATAGAGTCGTCTGTTTTTACTGCGGTGGAAGAATGAAAGATTGGGGCCCCAACGATCTACCATGGGAAGAGCATGCACGCTGGTTTGGCCAATGTCCCTATGTATTGGTAATGAAAGGAGAAGACTATGTGGAAAATGTACAAAATGGAGGATATGAAGAATTCGAAGAAGAGTGCAGTCAAATTGAACCGGAAATAAAAGTCAACATAATACCATCATCAATTATATGTAAAATTTGTATGGAAGAAGAATTAAATACGTGTTTCACACCTTGTGGTCATGCTGTGGCGTGTGCGAAGTGTTCTCTGTCTGTCGGAGTTAAATGTCCGATTTGTAGAAAAGAATTCAAAAAAATTATTAGATTGTTTTTATAAATAAAGAAAGAAGTTAAGTATTTAAAAGTCTTTTTTTATCCCTTATAAATAGCTGAGAATATTATTCGTACTATTATTTTGTGAGGCTACTACAACCAACAAAGTTCATCACTATAAATAGCTAAATACATAAACTACACTATCATTTCACATGAATACTGTTAATGGTTCAATCAACTCTGCTGCAATGGAAAAAAATCTAAAAAAACAAATTGTTGAAGCTGCAGAAGCTGTTAAAAAGAAGGTTCGAAAAATGCGAAATATTGAAACGGACAGAAGTAATATTTTAAAATCTGTTTTTAAACCAATTACAGAACCCCTCAATAAAATGGTGGACAATTCTTTATCAATAGAATCTCCTGACAAAAGAAAATCATTTCATTATTCCAAAGCCTTACAAAATGATGTTAAATTTGATACTTCAAGTCCATTAGACAGCGATAAAACTCTAAAGAGACAATCTAATGTTGGATTCAATATATTAAGCCCAAAAGAATCTAGTGAGTCACAGGATAGTGATAATAACGATTACGATGGTGATGCAATTAAAATGGATACAGTAGAAGGAGATGAATCATTTAAGACAGTGTCTTCAGGTGCAACCGATGCAATTTTAGACGTTTCTTCGTGGTCTCTTACTCCTGATGCTTCAGATAGTTTCAATGATGTTCTGTTTGGTATTAGAAATGATCGCGGAAAACTCATGATGGGATCTTCGCGTGTTGTGTTGACTGATGATTATATTCAAGTTGGTACAAAGAAGTATAAATTTACGGATGGAATAAAAGAATTACTTTTTAAAAAAGTCCCTAACTTAGATGTAATAAATAATGAAGATTTGAGTCATTATAAGTTAATGTTGCAAGAAACAAATGCTCATAGAAGAAATTTTAGTCCAAATCAACCGATCAAGAGTAATAAAGGCCGAAAATACTTGAGTATTATAAAACCACTATTCAAATTACGTAAAGTTTCAGTAAGCACTGATAGTAGCCAACCGGACATAACACATCAAGGAGAAGGTTTACCACTTATGAAAACATGGAAGAAAAATGTTGACTACGTATACTGGGATGATCCTAATGAATTAGTTGAAAGATTAAAGCTTTTGATTGCTTCAAAAGATGCTGGTAACACTGGGTTGGAGAATGAAATCATTTCTATTATAGAAGAATTGCGTGAAAGCGGGATTATACCTTAATATATAGCATGATTTTTTTAAATTATTTCATTTCAACTTTATCGATAACACCTATCAGTTCACTATAATGGATAAGTTTGGACATCACATTCATAAACGCTTGCGTTTACCAGATTTCATAGAAAACTTTGATAAAATCCTAATGAAAACCGAAAGCGGAGAGTTTGATTTACATAATACAAGACTAACCGGTATTACGATTCCATTGAAAAATTCTGATGCTGTCAACAAGGAGTACGTAGATAGACAAAATGAATTGTATATAAAGAAGGAAGAGATCGCAACAATAGTTAATAATTTGAGAACAGTTTTAAAAGAATATGTTGATAATATTATTGTAGATTATTGTACAAAAGCTGATTTAATAAGAGCTAAAAAATGAGTAAACTTCAAATTGTGAATGAAATTCATAAAGCTGTTCGCAAGAATTTTAATCGACGATCAGTATTATTAAAGGGCATTGATGACCTATGGCAAGCAGATCTCATTGATTTTCAAAGTTTAAAAAGATATAACCGTGACCATAGATATATTTTGGTGATAATCGATTGTTTTTCTAAGTTTTCTTGGGCTATCCCCGTTAAAACTAAAACAAAAAAAGAAATCGCAAATGCGTTTCAAAGTGTATTAGATAAAAATCACCGAAAACCCATTAATTTACAAACTGATATGGGCACTGAATTTTACAACGATGAATTTAAAAAAGTAACAACAAAGTATAACATTAATCATTACTCTACATATTCTGTTAAAAAGGCTTCTATAGTTGAAAGACTAATAAGGACATTGAAAAACAAGCTGTTTAAACTTTTTAGTTTCAATGGTCACTATAAATGGATTGGAGAGTTGTTGACAAGTGTCATATCAACATATAACGACACAATACATCGAACAATAAATTATAAACCTAAAGATGTCAACCATTCAAACCAAAATGCAGTAATGAAAAATATTATAAAATTCCAGAACTCTAATATAAAGCATGCAAAATCCAACAAACTAAAAGTCGGTGATCATGTTCGTATAAGTAGATATAAAAGCAGCTTCGAAAAAGGATATACTCCTAACTGGTCTACAGAATTGTTTTTAGTTAAAAATGTTTATCTTTCTGTACCAGTTACGTATTCTATAGAAGATATGTACCACCAACCAATATTAGGACGTTTTTATGAACAAGAACTTCTAAAAACTAACTGTCCAAACGTATACCTTATTGAAAAAGTTTTAAGAAAAAAGGGTAATAAACTCTTTGTCAAGTGGTTGGGTCTTTCAAAAAGTGAAAACAGTTGGATTGATAAACAAGCGATCTTATAATCCTGTATTATTAGATTTATAAAAATATAAAATTGAGAATAACAATAGAAATGACTTCATTTATAATTCAGCTATGCGCGGTGGAGGTCTTGTGAATAGTATTATAAATAACTTACCATTTGAATTGCATTTACCCGGATATAATTATTGTGGACCCGGTACACGATTAAAGAAACGATTACTGAGAGGAGATAAAGGAGTTAATGAGCTTGATAACGCTTGTATGAGACACGATATTGCTTATAATAATTCAAACAGTTTGGAAGATCGACACAAAGCTGATTTAGATCTCATAAATATGGCAAAACAGAGAATGAAATCAAAAAACGCTGGAACAGGTGAAAAACTGGCTTCGTGGCTTGTGAACAAGGCGATGAAAACTAAGGTCAAGTATGGTGCAGGTGGGAGATCATTCAAGTCGATGGTATCAAAAATACATAAAAAACTGAAAAAGTCAAAACCAAAAAATGATGCTGCAGCAATAAAAGAAGCTTATTCTGCAGCTAAAAAGCACATTAAAAATAAGAAAAAAGTTCATGTGCCTCGTGTTATACCGTTGCCGAAAACAGGTGGTATTTTACCACTCATTCCAATATTCGCTGGACTATCCGCACTGGGCGCACTGGCAGGAGGTGCAGCAGGAATAACAAAGGCTGTAAACGATCATAAATCAGCGAAAAAGAACTTTGCAGAAGCTCAACGTCATAATAAAATGATAGAATCAATTGCTCTAGGAAAAGGCTTGTATATAAAACCCTACAAGACAGGAAATGGTCTTTTTGTAAATAAATCAAAAAACTAATTAAAAGGTTACCCAGACGCGCACTTTCTGATTTAGACATATTAGATTATGCTAATCAACATATTCCATACTTTAGGGGTGTTTTCATGAGAAATAAACTACCATCAAAATCCAAGGATATTGAGTGTGGGATTGTCAATTTAGATAGTTCAGAAAATGATGGAACTCATTGGGTAGCCTATGTAAAACTATTCAAAAATTGTGAATATTTTGATAGCTTTGGCGATTTAAAGCCTCCGTTAGAGTTGGCTGAGTATTTAAGATATCGCATCAAATATAATTATTCTAGATATCAAGACTTTAACACATCCAATTGTGGACACTTATGTTTAAAGTTTCTAGAAACGTTTTGGAAGGAAGAGCTAGGTGAAAACTATGCGATTATAAATCGAGCAAACAAGAACTTACTAAAAAATTGTATGATCGTTAGTGGATTCAATAAATGAATTAATTATTATTATTAATATATTAAGTGTGTGGTTCATTAACTTAGATGATTAATTTAGGTTATTTTTTAATAAATTATAATATTGACTATAAATTTATAAAGTTGTTTTAATTACCTTCATTTGTAAAATGTCTTTCACGTTGTCTATAACTGGTAATACCTCGATTTTATCGTCCACTTTTTATCCACCATTGCAATTTGAAGGTGAATACGAGTGTGCCCTGTTGTATTTGTCTACATTCAATTCGATCCCTAACATTGATAAACGAAATAATAAATTTTATTACGACAACAATGAAGTCTTAGAAATACCAGAAGGTGCTTACGAACTCCAAGATATATCTGACTATTTAAAATCAAACGTAAAAAATGGAACAAACATAAATTTGTTTTGTAACAACAACACGTTAAAAACTTTCCTTTTTTGTTCTAAAAACATACAATTCGACAAAAATGATTCTCTCGGAAAATTATTAGGGTTTGACAAACAAACTCTTAAAGCCAATATAATACACGAGTCGCAACTTCCAGTTAACATTTTATCGACAACAGTGGTAAGAATCGAATGTGATATAGTGAGCGGATCATATATTAATGGAAAATCAAGTCACATCATTTATGAATTTGCCCCAAACGTTCCACCAGGGTATCGAATAATAGAAGTGCCAAAAAATATAATTTATTTTCCAATCAATCAAAATAACATAAGTTCTATAAATATCAGATTGTTAGACATAAATAATAATTTGATAAATCTACGAGGTGAAGAAGTTCAATTGTACATGCATATCAGGAAAAAATGATAGACTTCAATAAATACGGTAATAATGTTATAAAACCTATCAGTACTCATCGATCAATCCGGAAAGGAACAACTAAGAAAAAAATTAAAATTACCAAAGAAAATAAACAATTCTTAAAATTTATCGGACTACTAAAATGAACATCTTAGATATCACGAGTTCACCGGCATACGATAATACCATAGATGGTATAGAATATCATTCGTATAAGCCTTACATAACAAGTTTCAACAGGAATGATGAAATTCGAATCCCTATCAACCAACAAGATTTATACATATTACCATCAGCAAGTACCCTCTATATAGAAGGAACGGTAAACATTGTGAAAGGTGCTGCAAAAGAAAAAGTTGATGCTATAGAGTTCACGAATAATCCAGTTCTTTTTCTGTTCCAAGATGTTCGTTATGAACTTAATGGAGTAGAAATTGATAGAATAAAAAATGCTGGAATGACAACAACAATAAAAAATTTGCTATCTTTTAATGAAAGTGAGGCTAAAATGGCTAAAGCTTGGGGTTGGGATGTAAATGGAACAAAGAAAACCCACGGAGGACACTTTTCTTGTTCAATACCCCTGAGAAACGTTTTAGGCTTTGCTGAAGATTATAAAAAAATTATTTTGAACTGCAAACATGAACTAATATTATTACGCAGCAATACAGATTTAAACTCTTTAAAAATTCCAACTGGTGAATCTCTCGAAGATATAACAATTCACAAATTAGTTTGGCGCGTCCCGCACATCAAAGTGTCTGACAAAGAAAAAGTACATTTATTAAAACTATTAGAAAAGGATCGTCCTCTCCATTTAGCTTTTAGGAATTGGGATTTATATGAGTATCCGTTAGTACCAAAAACAACTAAGCATACTTGGTCAATTAAAACATCATCGCAGATTGAAAAACCAAGATATGTAGTATTAGGGTTACAAACGAATAGAAAGAACTTGCCGGATAAAGATATATCACGATTCGATCATTGTAATTTGAGAGATGTCAAAGTGTATCTTAATTCTGTATATTATCCATATGAAAATTTGAATATAAGTTTTAAAGATCAGAAATTTGCGTTATTATATGAACAATATGTCAAATTCCAAGAATCTTATTACGGACGTAGAAGTGAACCACTGCTCAGTCCAAATGAATTTAATGAAAAAACACCACTGTTTGTAATCGATTGCTCTAGACAATGTGAAAATCTAAAGTCCGGTCCAGTAGTCAGTGTACGTATAGAACTTGAAAGCAATTCAGAGATACCTGATCACACCGCTGCATATTGTCTCATTTTAAACGATTCCATCATTGAGTATAGACCGTTGAGTAACATAGTGAAAAAAATATCATAAATATGAATCCCAGTGATTTTGTAATTGTAGACGTACAAGGATTTAAGGATAAAGAAAATAAATTTATCATAAAAGAATTTGCGGTTATACGGAACGAATATACGCAAACTTTTCTTGTGAAACCCCCTTTCCATTTTAAACACTTAACGGTGGAAGAAAAAAAACACGTGCGATGGATAGAAGCTAATCGAGGAATTTATTGGAGTGAAGGTTTTATTGACTACAGTGAATTTAAGCGTATTGTTAAACCATATTTGAATTTTCAAAATGTTTTAACTAAAGGCACTGAGAAAATCAAGTGGATTAAAGATTTATGTGAGAACTGCGAAGTAATAGATATAGGAGAAAACCAAGGCTGTCCTAATTTTTTAAAATTATATAACGATTATGAGGTTTCTAATGTAAGTTTGAATTGTATTGATCATAATAAAATTTGTGCTCTTAAAAATGTTATTTGTATCAAGAAATGGTGTGAAGGAAGCAAGAATGAATTTAATTTATGTAAATATTTTAACTCTGTTTCTTGTACTTGATATTTTTACTGAAATATATTTTTATCAATTTATTACTTTTGTATTATCATTTCGTCTAAACAAATAAGGTACCTAATTCATAAATAAAATACATTATTTGAACAAATCAGATAAGCAAGGATTTATTTCAAGATAATCTATGACTAATACATTAAAAATATAATTGACTAAAAACTAAACTTATAACGGATTATCTTTATTCATTTAAACAATACTTATTAACTAAAATATACAAATTAATTATCGATTATTGTTTCTGATATACTTTTTATCACTCTCTCCGTTTGGTCTAATATATTGTCTATACAATCTTTCACCACATATTGAGCCGATACAATTACTTCACTGTCATTTTCACTGTTTTCACCACTAATGTCAGTTATACTGATCTGAATTAACCGCCTCCCTTTGCAAGGCTCGCGGTTCAATACAAATGAAGATCTTCGTTGGATGCTACTGGAATTCTTAGTCGTCTTCTTTAATTTCTGTTTTAGGGGCTTCGGAGTTTTCTTTAAATTGCTTACAGGCAAGTTGTCCTCATAATCATTATCAGGAAAATTTTGTGCGCATTGAAAGTAAAGATCTTGAGTGTTGATTCCGAAGAGTCTATCAGCTTGTTCCACATCATTTTTTAGGTCCATGTTCGACATTATCTGAAACAATCAAAATAACACATAAGCTTAGCATAAGTAAGTAGTATTCAAATGAAAATAGAAAAAAAAAGTAAAAAAATAACTTACCAACGTGCAATATTTATTTATTTAGTTAGCTCGAAAGGTATTGTCTCTGTAACGTACAAGTAAAGAATGATGTAATAATCCATCAACATTTAATGAGGTTTTTGTTTACTCGACAAAATCATGCATTGATGCAATAGTAATTGATATTTTTACTAAGAAACAGCGCAGGTGTTTGTTCTCAAGTTTCATTCTTTTAAAGCAAACAAATAGAAACGTGTTGCGACATGTTAGTCGGTATCATCAAACTGCTTTGTTTATAATATTAGTTGGTAGGTACCTAAGTAATTATTTCATTTCTAAAGAGATAAATAAAACGCATCATTATTATGACATAATAACATATTTATTGATAAACTTAAACTATAACTTATAGCTATAACATCCCGTTTAGTTTACCATAGGTACATAAGTAATAAGCAACAAAAATATATGGTGTATAGGTCTATCATGTATTTTTATTGTAACAAAATAGTATTCTTAATTTACGATTTAAAAGTACTGTGAGCGCTACGATATTAGTTTGAAAAGGGTTCAGATTGTATGCTACTTACCTACAGATTATTACTGGAGTTATAATTATGTAAAATTAAGTAATAAGTAACAAAATATTTTTATACTCCTAGGAAAGCAACATGACCCAGTGCTTTTGTAGATATCTTATCTGATGATATTAGACGTTTATCATCTTTACTGGATAAAGCGACTTTATTTACGCAATGAGTGAAAACTTGATGTTTTATCGATTTAAACAATTTATTCTTTTTTCTTAAAATTGATTGAGAAAATAAAGTTGTTCTATAGTCAGACACCTCTAAATCGCGAACGACACATGATTTTACACCTTTAGCTTTTTTTATTTCAGTTTCAATAGTTTTTAAACAATAAAGTTTTGAACGTAATCCGATGAATTCTAATATAATTTTACCGGCCATTTCATCCTTAAATAACCCTGGTACTTTTTTATTGATCAAAGGTAAACCATACTCGTTGTCTATTGAAAAATTACTAGTGTCAAAATAATTAATAAAATGTTCTTTTAAATCTTTATAGAAATCTTTTGTTTTAATATGATAGATAAAACTATCTGTATCGGTATAACACATTTGCAATCGATCACCATAATGTGGTTTCATTACTGAATAATGAAAATCATACATGTGAGTTTTAGACAATTCAAGTACCGAAAAACCAATATAAATAGGTTTATCTAATGCTATTTGTGTTGGTTTCAGTTGGATAGCTGCTAAGTTTTCACTAAAAATGATGCTGCTATGATAATAAGGGGACGATATTAGTTTACCTGCACTATTTTTCTTTTTAGTAAAATTATGATTATCTTGCCATTGGTTAACTAATTTAACATCAACTTTCTTTGCGTTGTTTTCCAATGTTTTACCAAATATACTGTTATTAAGTAATTTGAAAAAATCTTGTTCAAACGTTGATTTAGCTTGTTGTCTCAAACATGTATTTAATTCAATATACTGTTTTAAATAATCATTTTGACGGAATTTAATGACTCTATGAACTTTTTTCAATATTAAACCATGTTTCAAGCATGTTTTTAAATAAACATAATGAATAACGTAATGGAATTTATCGTATAGATTTGGAATCAATTTAACAGACTTAGAACCAGGAGCAATAAAACGTTGTGAAGCCAGGGGATAATCTGAGTGGGTTAAATGCAATGATTTAGGATAGCTTAAGTCAACCTCAAGAATAAAACCATATTCAGCATTATCTGGTACACTATTTACGTCTAAACTAGTGATTTCTTCTTTAGATAGAAATTTAAATTCAGATAACGGTAAAGTTAAACTCATACTGTATCCATATAGGTTATTACAATCTATGTATATGAGGTGAGATTCTGGAATCGAATGATCAAAATCCAACATATATTTATTATTGGCTTTGGCATATCTATGCGATACCAAACAAATACCACCTCTTATTCCTGATTGTATCATATTGTAAATAGCTTCATCATTTATCAATTCTAACTCGACTTGTGTTTTGTACAGCATTGCATCAAAAGATAAACTCGGGGCTGTAATATAAAACGCTGGGTCCAATTGATAATAACTTTTACAAGTTACACGGAACTGTTCAAAGACATCAGTTAACAATAAAACGTCAGTTTTCAAATATAAGTCTGTATATTGACCCATATTATTTAATCTAAATTGTCTCCAAATTAATTGCGCGTGAGCATAATCTTTTTTAGATATATGCTCATTCGTAAGAGAACTATAAAAATCTTTTTTATTTGGGAGTGATGTTTCATTGTAACGCTGTAAATTATTCATATAATCGTAAGGATAGACTCCTTTTCGAGTAAGAAGATGAAACCGTGTGTCGTTTGAAAAATGTTTTCTTAAATGTACAAATTGTTCGGTTTTCATAGTTTTTGTTAATTTATCTAAACTAGTATTTAAAAATTTGAAAGAATCAACAAATCGCAACAATATTAATTTTCCATCAGAAAAAGGTATACACTTTGTGAATGAAACGTAATTCTCTTTAGTTTTTGGTATAATTTTTATAGACCCTGGAGCTTCACCTAATTTTGTAATAAATAAATGACAGTCGTATCCAGACAAATTATGAAAAAAAATTGGTATAAACTTTGGAATTTTGTATTGTAGATTGCAATAATTATGAGCTGCCCCTCGAAATTTCCCAGTTATGTGACAATGATCTTTAACTTTGTCACCATATAAAAACTTGTCACAAATGTGGCACTTAGATGCAGTTTTAAAATTATGTTCATCAAGTCCAGTAAAAATTATAGACACATTTCGATACAATATATCTCGAATTTCACGAACGTCATTATAAATGTATGATATGAATTTATCTACACAATCAATCCCTCGATATGTTACAAATTTATTGTACGATGAGTTTTGTGAAACAAACAATATAATAAGCGAATGCAATGGGTACATGTCGTTGAGTTGTAGAAGTATGTAGACCTCTAATTTCTTCATTACAACTCGCTTCAAGCATACTTTCAAAGTCAGCGTAAATTACGAACGGAACGTTTTGCTTCCGATCATAATTTTTAAACTTTATTACTGAACCCTTTTCAGGTAAGACGGTGACAATCCCATTACAAGTATGACTATCTACTAGATCAGCACTTTTAAAAAACACTAAACAAGTATCACATAGAAATAGTTTTTTATGATTTGTAGTAATTTGATTTCGTAATAAACGCGACAAGTTTTTGATTAAACAATAATGCGATTTTGTACCATTTTCTAAATAAAGTAAATGAATAATTCGCCGATTAACAGTGTTTTCCGATTTATACAGAGGACCAATAACAGTGTTCTTTTTACTCAATCCGTAAATTATGAAACCTAAACCAGGATTGTTATTTTCAAATATAGATATATCAGAAAAAGTTGCTGGAAATGTCATTTTTTGTAAGTTAAGTACATCACGAAAATTTGGATACGATGAAACTCTATCAACATGATTTTTAGCTGGGTACAAAAAGGCTAGGACGCTCCATAAGAAACAATGCTTATCAGTGTTACGAACGTTTATACAAGCCTTTTTGCTTTTTATTTGATTAGGTAATTCAATGTACGTTGAACCGCGCAATGGCTCGAATTTGTTTACGTTAATTTCTATGTGCATACAGTTTAGAAACGCCCACCCACTGTCACGATCTTCAAATTCTTCCACTTGGTTTTTCAAAGTTTGAACAAGCGAAGAAAATAACATATCGAAGTCATAATTACCGTAAATAGGTGTATTTTTCGTACAAAATGATTTAATATCTTGTTCATCATTCTTGAACATTAGAAAACCTGCGTAAAGTTCAAAGTTAACTTTTATACAAATATGTAACTTTAGGCTATCATTTAAAAGACGTTGTAATTGACCGCGAATCGATTTCAAAAATAATTCAATACTAGATCGATTCTTGTCCTGAGCCAAAATTCTATAAGAAATAATTCTACATTTAAATGCGGATTCTATGATTTCAATTCCATCGCTAAATAAATGACTCGAAACTTTCTGTTTGTGTAACCTACTGCGTAAGTGACCTACCCATGAGTGATTATTTATTAATAACTCGCACGTCTTACAGAAAGGCATTATTATAAAGTGAATAACCAAGTACGTAAAATATTTATTTATTTCTATAATATCTTAGTAACTAAATACACTTGAAAACGCTAAAAGTATCTTAAAGCAGTAGTCGAAGAAGTGCAAGAAGTACCTACCTACTAGTGTCTTTAAAAAATTTAGCTTCGGTTTCTTTAAATACATCAAAAGATGTGATTAAGAGCTTCTGTAGCGGGACCCAAGCTGGGTCTTTGTCGCTCAAAATCAATTTTAAAGACGTTAAGGCTTTTTTGTACCGAGTTTCGGGTTTGTCGTTAGCGATGTCGGCCTTGTTATAAAGCCTGAGCTCGAGATAATAGTCACCACTCGTGACGGTTGATCGATAGCTTTGCCCGTTCGCTACTCTGGTCGCAAATGCTGATACTAGTGGTTTGACGCCGTCGCTGGATTTTGATCTGCCGCTAATGACGGCTGCCTCTGCGTCGATGATGGAAAATATGTTCGGTTTTCTGTGAACAAAGTAAAAATAATTAGTTTACTAAAAGTGAACATCACAAAGATGACGACGACTGGCTTATTACCATCGGCTGTATAACGGCTCTTTTGGAAGTTGAGCAGTTCAAGGATACATCGAGACGTTTTCACTTGAACAACAACAATGAGTCCTCAAATACGTCATGATAGGTTCAGTTTCAATGTTTTAAACTAACCTGACTGAATGACTAACCTCTTAGTAAAAAAATCGTAGAAACTTACTTCGAACAAACGGTTTCAGGCGTTTCTTTATTGGCTTTCCTCTTCGTCGCCTTTTTCAAAACGGTCGCAGCGGTGGAAGCATGCTTCTTTCTTTCCGGCACTGGTTTCCAGGAGTCGGGCACGTTGGTTTCGGCACTGCTGTCTTGTTCATATTCATAATCAGACCTAGAACAAAAAAAAAAAAAAAAAAAAAAAAAAAATAACGTAAAATGACATTATACATACTATTAAAACATACTCTTTTTTGTAAAAAGTAGCTACTCACTTACATTTTTATTTTTTAACTTCAAAAATTTTTTCTTGAAGTTAGTGGCTTAGGAGCTGCTCTGTGTTTCTTGCTGGGCAAGTCAGAGGTACTTCTTGCTGATAAGTAGGTAGGTACTTCTTGCACTTCTTCGACGTCACTTCGACTACTGCTTTCAGAATTTTATGATACTTTTAGCGTTTTCAAGTGTATTTATATGTTTGAAAAATAAATAGTCAGCAGTATTGTTCAAAAATTGAAAAAACAAATTATAAATTTTTAATCGGCCGATAGCCGTTAAGTAATGAAGTCAATAACAATTAATTACGTTAAACGTTAAATATCGATCGACTTTATATTTGCTGTCGGTGAATACAAAGAAATGAACTTAAATGCAATAATGAACGTTATTGTAAAGCTTTTAAAAATGATTTCTCATTGAAAGAACCACAATACAAAACATAGATGTCAGCGAAATACGACTTTTATAAATATCATAGATACAGAGGTAAAGTTTGTTTGAATATCTACCAAAAAGGTTTGATGTTAGCTCTATTAAAGCAGGTAAAAATGATAATCTTTGTTTAAAGAACCACAATACAAAACATAGATGTCAGCGAAATACGACTTTTATAAATATCATAGATACAGAGGTAAAGTTTGTTTGAATATCTACCAAAAAGGTTTGATGTTAGCTCTATTAAAGCAGGTAAAAATGATAATCTTTGTTTAACACAGCGGACTCACTTAGTTTAGTGGTAGATATCTCGACTTTCATTCCGAATTCTTGGGTTCGAAACAGCTTCAATGGAACAAATTATTATGTAATATTATAAAAGCAAAAGTTAGTAAGTATGCCTGTTTGTTACTCTTTCATGTAAAAACTACAGAACTGATTGAGATGACATTTAGAATATGGGTAGCTGGGAGACCTGGAATAACACATTGGCTACTTATTTTATTCTTTAGTTTTATTTTTATAATGATTAAGATGTGTTTCTTTTCGGTAGGTACCTACAAAACGTGTAAGGTTTGTTTCTGTTCATTTTCAATATAAAGGTATAAAAATGAATCCCTATTTTGGTTTCGTGAACGGTTGGACCGTTTTCGCTAATTCTTATTTTGTTGTATTTGTTAAGTGAAAGAAAAATCATAAATCGATTTTGATATTTTTTTAAATTTTGGATCGAGACTTACGCGAGAGAAACAGCTTGGCGCAGTTATTATTGAATAAAATACAATTTTCTTGATAATAAGAATATATTTTCTTACAATTCGTACAATTTGTAGGAAAGAAAAGTGAATTTTGGCAATTAATAAACGCCTAATCAAAAGTTTATAGAAACACACTATAATTTATAAGAAAATGTTAAATTAAGATGTGTAATCAATTACTTACTTCATTCTTTATTATATTTTAACGATGGTTAAAATTTAATAACAATTCGGTAATTTGAGGGTTCAAATTTGACAATTGAAAGGAATTCGTGTTAGATAACGCCTGTAGGAAAAATGTAAGCAACGCAGCCAGACAAGAATAACATTTACATTAGTTTTGTGTTTGTTTTTGTTTTTAAAATATCTTTATTAACAATGAACTTAAGAAACATTTGATGTAATAGTGTACATTAGTTTATCGTATTAAATCAACAAAATATAATTTAATACGTTTTATGGCTCGCTAGACCTTTAAAACTTTACATTTACAGGGACTTACGCGGTTGACCCGCGGGACACAGCGGGTTCGCTAGTAGGTACCTAGATATTATCTAGGTAATATTATGTTATTATATATAATAATATTAAAATGTTTTAACTGTGTGTTTTCGCAATTAGCCCTACAACTGGGTCTTTAAGCTGTGGGTTTCCTCACGATGTTTCCCTTCACCGTAAGAGCGATGTAAATAACGCACATATTTTTTTCTTAAAGAAAAGACATTGGCCGGGATTCGGAAAAGCATACTTCTTTTATTTTTTAGTTGGTTAAGAATATTCATTATGGGTTCAGTTAGGTATCAATATTTAATCGATTACATATCATAGTTCTCACAGGAACATGAAACGTTATGTACCATTAGGTACTAAAATACGTAGAAATCAAGAAATAGGTAACATAATTTCTAGAAGTTTGATGAGTTGACATTGAGTAAAATCTAAAATAAAAGTCCATAACCACCTATAATAATAATACACTAGTTGAAATCTAATACTCAAATACTCGTAAATTGGTTTTGTCGTAGTCGAATAAAAACCTACTCTTATTTACGAGTATTTGTATTTATTAATTTATAATGTTGTATGTGTCATACTATTATTGTAATATTATTCAAGTAGTTTTTCTCCTGTCTGAACACCATTCTCTTCATCTTTCTTCACTTCTTGTCCATCCTAAGGGTACCTGGAAGAGGTCGCTTTAAGCGATAAAACCTCTCATTGTGCCACCTAAATTTAAGTTGCTTTTGTCTTTTTCTTTTATTGTAATGATTTAATTGTGGTGTGTTGCAATAATCAATCTATCTATTCTTTGAAATAGCATAGATCAGATAAAACATGACCCCATTACCAGAACCCCTCGAAGAAGGGGTCCTACATTAATAACAAATATTTTAGAAATTGAAAACCTCCTAAGTCAGCTAAATGTATTCATGGACATATGGCTACGACTTTACAATTGATAAGTATTCCCTTTCAGCTTACGTCAACTAAATCAATTTACACGTCGGCGCCGCTTTATTACTTACCGTGTGAAATCATTTAGTACTTGTTTTTGTGTGTAGTGCTTAGTGTTTTAGTGTTTGCCTTTTTTTCAGTTTTAGTTTTTAACGATATTATTATAAAATTAGTGTGATTCTTCTGGGAAAAAAATGTAAGTACGAAATAACGTTATTGCAATGGTACAAAATTTAGATAGATATTGATTTTTTATTGTATCAATTTCTATTTAAATTCAGCGTTGAAATAATAGTTCAATGCTGAAAGTATTTTACCATAGTGCTTACAACCAACAGTTGTATTTCTGTTTTAGTCATTTCAAATTAACAAGAAAATTACAGCAGGTAGTCGGTGAGTTTATGTTATTTAATAATCTAAGTAATTAGAAGTGAGTACTTGATTCTTCAGACTGATTGTTTTAAAACTAAATGTATTTCATAATATCGGTTAAAGTGATCTTACCATGGGCGCTATAGGAATATACACATATTGACGGTGTTTTTCCAACCGAATATTATATGAAATATATTTTTAATCAGTACTTGATTGTTTTATAAAACGAAATGTAATTCATAATATCGGTTAAAGTGATCTTACCATGGACGCTATGGGAATATACACATATTGACGGTGTTTTTCCGACCGAATATAATATAAAATATGTTTTTAATCAGTACTTGATTGTTTTATAAAACGAAATGTAATTAATAATATCGGTTAAAGTGATCTTACCATGGGCGCTATTGGAATATACACATATTGACGGTGTTTTTCCGACCGAATATAATATGAAATATATTTTTAATCAGTACTTGATTGTTTTATAAAACGAAATGTAATTAATAATATCGGTTAAAGTGATCTTACCATGGGCGCTATTGGAATATACACATATTGACGGTGTTTTTCCGACCGAATATTATACGAATTATATTTTTAATCAGTAAGTACTGATTTGTTTCAAACGTAATGTAATTAAATAACATAAATGACAACGACATCGATATGAAATGACTATGAACAACAAGAAGAGGTTGAAAAATTACTTAATATGTGTCGTTAACTGTCTCACTCTATGGAAATAAACGCGTTGAGAGAACTCAATAATTTCATAAACCAATGATGATAATATGATCATACTCATAAGCGTCGTTTTATTGGAACGAAAAAGCAAGGTTGATTTTGGTTTCATGTTTTAGGTTATGTTCGTTCTAGACCAATAATTCCCTTAATATCTATGTTTTATTGGGCAGCGGGGGTGCGGGGGCGCTGACCAATAAAACATAGATATTAAGGGAATTATTGGTCTAGAACGAACATAACTTACCTACTACCTATTATATCCGTCGTCTAGTCATCATAACCCAAGCTTAGTAGCTTATCATGGGGCTAGATGGCGCTGTGTGATATTCAATGAATTATTATGCCCAGAACATAATATTACAACAAATTATAATATAATTTACAACAAAATATAATATAATTTGTTGTAATATTATGTTCTGGGTTCTGATTCAGATATTTATTATCTGAATCAGAAAATTGAAACTTAAAAGGAAAATAATGAAATTTGAAACTTTAAATTTATTTCCAGTGTTATCATTTACGATGTAGAACTAAAACCCAACGATGACGGTCTCGTCCAGACCCTCAGAGACCAGTGGAATCTGGAGATGTACCTGGAATCAAGTCCTGAGCACAGCAAGATCTTTGTACCAGGTCACTTGAAGAACGAGTTCCAAGATATAATGACTGCAAATCTGGTGGAATATAA